>OY829914.1:136342258-136459369 GCA_963691935.1 Nephrotoma guestfalica | reverse complement strand
CATTACTCATGACATTTGTAGTTTCAGTTTTAAAGCGTATGGTATAAATAAGCGTATAAGCGTATAATGGAATTTGTGGAAGAATTGTTGGCGTCGTCTTCCTCGTCATCCTCAAATGATTGTATGCTATATTTTTCTTCATCGGACGATGATGAATTTATTAGGATGCAGTGCAAATTATTTGAAAGAGCCCAAAAAACGTGTAACGTTTACTCACAAGAAGTGAGTAGTGGACAAATTTGTAATGTTTTTAACTAAATTGATTTAAACCTTCTCTTTCGTGTTTACAGTTTCGTCGTAATTTTCGGATTTTGCGAATTACAGCTAACAAGCTTTAAATATTATAAAGCTGGAAGGAAGAGTGTAACTGCTGAGTCGCAATGTTTAGCGTTCTTGTGGTAATAATACATTTTCAAAATACAGTGAAACCTCCCAAAAGCAACCACTTACGGGACTGTAAATTTCTGGTCATTTTACGGAGGTGGTCGGTATGAAGAAACTTCTCTGAATAGTGATCAAAATTATATTTCGGGAGTTTGGTCTTTTTATAGAAGTTATGACAAACTGCAACGCCAATAATAATTAATATCCATAGAATTGCTTGCTATTTTACTCTTATTACTTTCAGCATCGTATACTAATGCTAAATAATGAATAGATGAAATAAGAACGAAACGTAATAATATGTAATGTGAGAAAGAAACCAAGCTACATTAATGTCTGTGAAGTTAGCCCGGAAACGATCCCGCAAAAATGCGATGGCAACACTAAAGTACATATATCACGACACTTTTCAATGTCATCCCGAAAAAATATTTATATCACGATATTTTTGAATGTCATCCCGGAAAAAATTATGTCATGACAGTTTTTTACTATATCAATCCATAAAAATTTATAAACAATTTGTATTGAAAAACTGATACCAACCCGGAAAAAATTATGTCACTATAATTTTCCTATAGATTGTATAAAGTTGATAAAATAGGCTAATTAAGTACATTCATACCTCGCGTTACGGATAGGTATATGTTCCGGAAAAGCAAGCCTTAAACCGAAATTCCGTTTATCGAATCAATATATTTCATATAAATTCGTAGAAATTATAAGCCATCCGTTCCCAAGACAGTGAAATAAATATAAACGACAAAGAAAATTCATAATAAATCACAACAGTCAGCTGACAACGAAAGGGCGTTCATTTAGCGAGGTATGAGAAGAATATAAAAAAAATAAATATTATAATACAGGTGGCAAACAATTCTATGATTTAGAGCTCCGCTATAGTCGTCTGAATTCGTAGTACATGTCCATTACCAGAAACGGGACTATATACGTTTTGTAGTTCAGGGATTGGCCTGTTTAAATAACAAGTGGCAAACAAATTCTATGATTTAGAGCTCCGCTATAGTCGTCTGAATTCGTAGTACATGTCCATTACCAGAAACGGGACTATATACGTTTTGTAGTTCAGGGATTGGCCTGTTTAAATAACAAGTGGCAAAAAAATTCTATGATTTAGAGCTCCGCTATAGTCGTCTGAATTCGTAGTACATGTCCATTACCAGAAACCGGACTATATACGTTTTGTAGTTAAGGGATTGGCCTGTTTAAATAACAAGTGGCAAAAAAATTCTATGATTTAGAGCTCCGCTATAGTCGTCTGAATTCGTAGTACATGTCCATTACCAGAAACGGGACTATATACGTTTTGTAGTTCAGGGATTGGCCTGTTTAAATAACAAGTTGCAAAAAAATTCTATGATTTAGAGCTCCGCTATAGTCGTCTGAATTCGTAGTACATGTCCATTACCAGAAACGGGACTGTTTACGTTTTGTAGTTCAGGGATTGGCCTGTTTTAATAACAAGTGGCAAACAGATTCTATGATTTAGAGCTCCGCTATAGTCGTCTGAATTTGTAGTACATGTCCATTACCAGAAACGGGACTATATACGTTTTGTAGTTCAGGGATTGGCCTGTTTAAATAACAAGTGACAAAAAAATTCTATGATTTAGAGCTCCGCTATAGTCGTCTGAATTCGTAGTAAATGTCCATTACCAGAAACGGGACTGGATACGTTTTGTAGTTCAGGGATTGGCCTCTTTAAATAACAAGTGGCAAACAAATTCTATGATTTAGAGCTCCGCTATAGTCGTCTGAATTCGTAGTACATGTCCATTACCAGAAACCGGACTATATACGTTTTGTAGTTCAGGGATTGGCCTGTTTAAATAACAAGTGGCAAAAAAATTCTATGATTTAGAGCTCCGCTATAGTCGTCTGAATTCGTAGTACATGTCCATTACCAGAAACCGGACTATATACGTTTTGTAGTTCAGGGATTGGCCTGTTTAAATAACAAGTGACAAAAAAATTCTATGATTTAGAGCTCCGCTATAGTCGTCTGAATTCGTAGTACATGTCCATTACCAGAAACCGGACTATATACGTTTTGTAGTTCAGGGATTGGCCTGTTTAAATAACAAGTGGCAAAAAAATTCTATGATTTAGAGCTCCGCTATAGTCGTCTGAATTCGTAGTACATGTCCATTACCAGAAACCGGACTATATACGTTTTGTAGTTCAGGGATTGGCCTGTTTAAATAACAAGTTGCAAAAAAATTCTATGATTTAGAGCTCCGCTATAGTCGTCTGAATTCGTAGTACATGTCCATTACCAGAAACCGGACTATATACGTTTTGTAGTTCAGGGATTGGCCTGTTTAAATAACAAGTGGCAAAAAAATTCTATGATTTAGAGCTCCGCTATAGTCGTCTGAATTCGTAGTACATGTCCATTACCAGAAACCGGACTATATACGTTTTGTAGTTCAGGGATTGGCCTGTTTAAATAACAAGTTGCAAAAAAATTCTATGATTTAGAGCTCCGCTATAGTCGTCTGAATTCGTAGTACATGTCCATTACCAGAAACCGGACTATATACGTTTTGTAGTTCAGGGATTGGCCTGTTTAAATAACAAGTTGCAAAAAAATTCTATGATTTAGAGCTCCGCTATAGTCGTCTGAATTCGTAGTACATGTCCATTACCAGAAACCGGACTATATACGTTTTGTAGTTCAGGGATTGGCCTGTTTAAATAACAAGTGGCAAAAAAATTCTATGATTTAGAGCTCCGCTATAGTCGTCTGAATTCGTAGTACATGTCCATTACCAGAAACCGGACTATATACGTTTTGTAGTTCAGGGATTGGCCTGTTTAAATAACAAGTGACAAAAAAATTCTATGATTTAGAGCTCCGCTATAGTCGTCTGAATTCGTAGTACATGTCCATTACCAGAAACCGGACTATATACGTTTTGTAGTTCAGGGATTGGCCTGTTTAAATAACAAGTTGCAAAAAAATTCTATGATTTAGAGCTCCGCTATAGTCGTCTGAATTCGTAGTACATGTCCATTACCAGAAACCGGACTATATACGTTTTGTAGTTCAGGGATTGGCCTGTTTAAATAACAAGTGGCAAAAAAATTCTATGATTTAGAGCTCCGCTATAGTCGTCTGAATTCGTAGTACATGTCCATTACCAGAAACCGGACTATATACGTTTTGTAGTTCAGGGATTCGCCTGTTTAAATAACAAGTGGCAAAAAAATTGAATGATTTAGAGCTCCGCTATAGTCGTCTGAATTCGTAGTACATGTCCATTACCAGAAACCGGACTATATACGTTTTGTAGTTCAGGGATTGGCCTGTTTAAATAACAAGTGGCAAAAAAATTTTATGATTTAGAGCTCCGCTATAGTCGTCTGAATTCGTAGTAAACGTCCATTACCAGAAACGGGACTGTATACGTTTTGTGGTTCAGGGATTGGCCTGTTTCAATAACAAGTTGCAAAAAAATTCTATGATTTAGAGCTCCGCTATAGTCGTCTGAATTCGTAGTACATGTCCATTACCAGAAACCGGACTATATACGTTTTGTAGTTCAGGGATTGGCCTGTTTAAATAACAAGTGACAAAAAAATTCTATGATTTAGAGCTCCGCTATAGTCGTCTGAATTCGTAGTACATGTCCATTACCAGAAACCGGACTATATACGTTTTGTAGTTCAGGGATTGGCCTGTTTAAATAACAAGTGGCAAAAAAATTCTATGATTTAGAGCTCCGCTATAGTCGTCTGAATTCGTAGTACATGTCCATTACCAGAAACCGGACTATATACGTTTTGTAGTTCAGGGATTGGCCTGTTTAAATAACAAGTTGCAAAAAAATTCTATGATTTAGAGCTCCGCTATAGTCGTCTGAATTCGTAGTACATGTCCATTACCAGAAACCGGACTATATACGTTTTGTAGTTCAGGGATTGGCCTGTTTAAATAACAAGTGGCAAAAAAATTCTATGATTTAGAGCTCCGCTATAGTCGTCTGAATTCGTAGTACATGTCCATTACCAGAAACCGGACTATATACGTTTTGTAGTTCAGGGATTGGCCTGTTTAAATAACAAGTTGCAAAAAAATTCTATGATTTAGAGCTCCGCTATAGTCGTCTGAATTCGTAGTACATGTCCATTACCAGAAACCGGACTATATACGTTTTGTAGTTCAGGGATTGGCCTGTTTAAATAACAAGTGGCAAAAAAATTCTATGATTTAGAGCTCCGCTATAGTCGTCTGAATTCGTAGTAAATGTCCATTACCAGAAACGGGACTGGATACGTTTTGTAGTTCAGGGATTGGCCTCTTTAAATAACAAGTGGCAAACAAATTCTATGATTTAGAGCTCCGCTATAGTCGTCTGAATTCGTAGTACATGTCCATTACCAGAAACCGGACTATATACGTTTTGTAGTTCAGGGATTGGCCTGTTTAAATAACAAGTGGCAAAAAAATTCTATGATTTAGAGCTCCGCTATAGTCGTCTGAATTCGTAGTACATGTCCATTACCAGAAACCGGACTATATACGTTTTGTAGTTCAGGGATTGGCCTGTTTAAATAACAAGTGACAAAAAAATTCTATGATTTAGAGCTCCGCTATAGTCGTCTGAATTCGTAGTACATGTCCATTACCAGAAACCGGACTATATACGTTTTGTAGTTCAGGGATTGGCCTGTTTAAATAACAAGTGGCAAAAAAATTCTATGATTTAGAGCTCCGCTATAGTCGTCTGAATTCGTAGTACATGTCCATTACCAGAAACCGGACTATATACGTTTTGTAGTTCAGGGATTGGCCTGTTTAAATAACAAGTTGCAAAAAAATTCTATGATTTAGAGCTCCGCTATAGTCGTCTGAATTCGTAGTACATGTCCATTACCAGAAACCGGACTATATACGTTTTGTAGTTCAGGGATTGGCCTGTTTAAATAACAAGTGGCAAAAAAATTCTATGATTTAGAGCTCCGCTATAGTCGTCTGAATTCGTAGTACATGTCCATTACCAGAAACCGGACTATATACGTTTTGTAGTTCAGGGATTGGCCTGTTTAAATAACAAGTTGCAAAAAAATTCTATGATTTAGAGCTCCGCTATAGTCGTCTGAATTCGTAGTACATGTCCATTACCAGAAACCGGACTATATACGTTTTGTAGTTCAGGGATTGGCCTGTTTAAATAACAAGTTGCAAAAAAATTCTATGATTTAGAGCTCCGCTATAGTCGTCTGAATTCGTAGTACATGTCCATTACCAGAAACCGGACTATATACGTTTTGTAGTTCAGGGATTGGCCTGTTTAAATAACAAGTGGCAAAAAAATTCTATGATTTAGAGCTCCGCTATAGTCGTCTGAATTCGTAGTACATGTCCATTACCAGAAACCGGACTATATACGTTTTGTAGTTCAGGGATTGGCCTGTTTAAATAACAAGTGACAAAAAAATTCTATGATTTAGAGCTCCGCTATAGTCGTCTGAATTCGTAGTACATGTCCATTACCAGAAACCGGACTATATACGTTTTGTAGTTCAGGGATTGGCCTGTTTAAATAACAAGTTGCAAAAAAATTCTATGATTTAGAGCTCCGCTATAGTCGTCTGAATTCGTAGTACATGTCCATTACCAGAAACCGGACTATATACGTTTTGTAGTTCAGGGATTGGCCTGTTTAAATAACAAGTGGCAAAAAAATTCTATGATTTAGAGCTCCGCTATAGTCGTCTGAATTCGTAGTACATGTCCATTACCAGAAACCGGACTATATACGTTTTGTAGTTCAGGGATTCGCCTGTTTAAATAACAAGTGGCAAAAAAATTGAATGATTTAGAGCTCCGCTATAGTCGTCTGAATTCGTAGTACATGTCCATTACCAGAAACCGGACTATATACGTTTTGTAGTTCAGGGATTGGCCTGTTTAAATAACAAGTGGCAAAAAAATTTTATGATTTAGAGCTCCGCTATAGTCGTCTGAATTCGTAGTAAACGTCCATTACCAGAAACGGGACTGTATACGTTTTGTGGTTCAGGGATTGGCCTGTTTCAATAACAAGTTGCAAAAAAATTCTATGATTTAGAGCTCCGCTATAGTCGTCTGAATTCGTAGTACATGTCCATTACCAGAAACGGGACTATATACGTTTTGTAGTTCAGGGATTGGCCTGTTTAAATAACAAGTGGCAAAAAAATCTATGATTTAGAGCTCCGCTATAGTCGTCTGAATTCGTAGTACATGTCCATTACCAGAAACGGGACTATATACGTTTTGTAGTTCAGGGATTGGCCTGATTAAATAACAATAGGCAACACAATTCTATGATTTAGAGATCTGCTATAGTAAAATAACCTTTTTTTTCATACAACTACTAGCTAAACATGGTGAACCGTTTACGAATCATAAACGAATACTACACTTCATATAATAGTTGGCAAACGAATCGATTTTGCAGCTCAAAAACGATAGTTAACGGTGTTACTATCCTAACATAATTAGACTTTTTAGCGAAATATTCGTTCGCATAATGTTCACTTTTAGTGATACGCGAACGTAACACATCGATGGGCGATTACGCGTCGACTACTAATTTTTACAAGATATCGTCGACAACGTCG
The DNA here is from genome assembly GCA_963691935.1 of Nephrotoma guestfalica. Classification (NCBI taxonomy): domain Eukaryota; kingdom Metazoa; phylum Arthropoda; class Insecta; order Diptera; family Tipulidae; genus Nephrotoma; species Nephrotoma guestfalica. Next base: position 136,452,352 of record OY829914.1, on the reverse strand, counting down.
AATACTCGTCGACAACGTCGAATACTCGTCGACAAAGTCGACAACTCTTCAACTACGTCGACAACGTCGAGAACCACTTGATTAATTAATTTACGCCATCTATCGAAACTTATAACAAAACTCAGCTTAAATTGTCTGTACTACTCATTGATAGATGGCATTGTATTTATGAAATATTAAATCATACTGTGCCTAATATTTATGACATAAATTGCGTAATAAATTGATAATTATCCATTATCGATAATAAATTCTTTGCCAATCGTGAAAAGTCTAATTAAATTTGCGAATTTGAATAAAATTTGAGTATACCATTCATGAGTGATTTCGCTTGTAGGAAATTTTCATGCTTCTGCTATTCATCACTACGCGGCGTATGAATAGTTAATTTAGATTTATGCAGACGTTTTATTTAATTTTAATAATTTTGTTTTATTGTAGTAATTTCGAATAACATTAATTATTCTTTTACATATAAATTAATAAATAAAAGACACTAGGTAAAAACATTCATTTTAGTGACACCTGTTATTAAATTTCAACAAGTTTTTCAAAAATATTTATTTAACAGTGCAGGTAATGTCAAAATATTATGTGTATCATATCTGCTGCGTTTTTTTGAAAAAGCTGCTCTAGACCGCTATATATTATATTTTGATTTTTTAACCAATTCACGAATTATTAAAATATTTATGCTTCGGATTTACTCAATCGAATCCTAAAGAGCTTACGCTAAGTCAATATCTTGCATTATATATACGAATAAAGTTTATGCTTGTTCTCAACAACTCTGAACAACTCTTGATATTATGTAGAGTACAACAGAGTTCATCAAAAATCTTAATAATTCCTGAACTGACGAAACAGGTTAATTTTTGTAGTACACAATTTTTTGATTGTTCCTTACTTCATTTACAACTGGAAATTTGAAAGAATGAAAATACAATGATTGAATTGTATTTTTAATAAGAAAAAATGGTTATCTTAATGTTTGCTGGTGAAATTAATTAATTTATTTTAATATTGGATATTATTGTGTTTAATTATAAACCAAAAATATTTAATTTTGTGTTAAAATGATTGACTTGAAGTTAGTTCAAGTTGTTGTTCTAAATTTTTTTGTTAAATATCCCTGTATTTTAAACAATATTTTATCGCGGTCTCGAACACCATCCTCAATTTCAATAAAATGTTTTGATCGATTATACTTTCATGGTTTGGTAATTCGAACACTTGGAGTAATACTTGCAATAAGCTTGGCCAAAACGTGAATTAGTTGGGAGTAAACATTAACGGCGTTTCGTCCATAGCATAGCCAATGCTATGGATGAAATTTGTTCGAAAATTTAACAGTTCAATAAAATTTGATATATTAGGTGGAGATAAATTTAGTACCTAGAATAATGTTTTGGCTAAAGTTTTAAAATGTAGCAAGTTGAACTCTATTCAGCATTTTTAAGTTGGTTTATAAAATTAATATATAATGAAATTTAATAGAAGCAAATTAGAATTTTGTATAGTGAAAGTAAAGCGCTAAAATGCTAGGTGTGAAATAAGGAATACAATTAGGAACTGTTTTGAAACAGTACCTCAATGGGGTGAAAAGAACCCTATTTCTTATGAAACATAGGTTTGTTTATTGCAATTAGGATTTGGCAATAAATTTTGGTTTAAGCACTGGAGCATGGCTTTTAACTTGAGTGGAACCACACCACCAATAAAACTAAATTTATTTCAAGAAATTTGAGTCCTAGTTTGCACATGCGCACTTAAATGGTATTCTGTTCAATCTTCAAGAAGAGCTTGCACAAATGCACAATACATAATTTTCTGTAATTGTTGTACAATATAATTTTCTGGTGGCGTTCGTGTCAGAGGGCTCAAGTCAGAGATTGCATCGTGTTCGATAGAAGGAAATTAGTTAGAAAGGAGCTAAAAAGTTAGCTAAACAATTATTTGCAATTACATTTCTTTTGAGATATACAAATGATTTGTAGACTTCAGACGAGCATATGACATGTCCAATTGAAATAATTTACGTAATGCACCTTGATTATCTAAGAAACAATATAAGATGTAAACATTAAACACAAACAAACACATAGCATTGTAATTTGTGTAAAGTCGAAAACTTACTATGGTGTTCACTTTTACGCATTAACTTTTAGGTTAGAGAATCAGTGTGCTGGAGTAGCTACATAGGGACACCTAAAATATTGGTTCAGCTATTTAAAGACAGTGAGCCAGTCACCATTATGTGTCAAAATTTCGATAATTATTCAAATTATTTTAAAAATTCACGTTTCATGATATAATTTGTTTAAACTTGCTGATCGAATAGTTTTATTATATTCCAAGATTTAATCCCATACTTACTTTTAAATTACGACTTTATAATATAAAGCACATTTTCAATGTGTTAATACTACTATTCGTTCGTGGTTATTTTGCACGAACAATTCTGTTAGAATCGCGAATCCTTCGCCGAAACCCAAAAATCGGGTCATAAGTTAAGGCCGTTTGTTGACATTACAGATAGCAAAGAAGATAGCGGACTTAAGAAATTACAATTTTTGAACTCTTCAGGGCAACTATATAAATTACATAGGTATTAAAAATGAATTAAACATTTTTGGATAAGCTTATTTTGTTTTGTTAAATTCTTAAACTTTAGTATTTACAAATTTTTAATTATTTTACATGAGTATTAATATTTATAAGTTTTACAATTAATTTTGTACAAATAAATATTTCAAAAAAACCTGAAGATCAAAACGTCGGTTAGAAATAAAAATATTATTTAAAAAAAAACATAACGACATCTTTACTTAATTTGAATTATAAACGCTCAATAACTATATTTTATTATACTCGTACCAACAATTATATCTGATAATGTACTCGTATATCACGGCACAAGAACAATTTTTTATTTTAGGTACGGAAAATGTTTGCTTTCATTCTATTTCATAGAAATTCAAAATTACAAAAACAAAAACCTTGTTTTTACAACACACAGGCACAGCTTGTTCTTGTATATTCTCTACATATTTTGTATAGGCTCTTTAAATTTTTTATAATCCAAAACAAACCGATCAACAGAAAAACGAAACGAAGATCGAACCGAATGAAATATAACAAAAAAATATTTTTTTGTACGTATACAGCGGTGAAAGTAAATCTAGTATTTCTGCTTTGAAATATTTTTCATAAATAAAATAAACCATTTCATGCTGTGTCGCGTAATGTGTAGTACCGAAAAGTAATATGTTGGAAGCGGCGTTAGCGTCGCACTGGCTCATAAAATGTAATATTTCTTGTTTTCTTATACTTGTTTATTTTATGTTTTGACTTACCTGCATTGGTAAATTAATATTTTTGAAAAAATTTGTTGAAATTTAATAACAGGTGTCACTAAAAAGAAATTTTTAACTAGTGTCTTTTATTTATTAATTTATATGACAACGAATAATTGATCGTGTTCGAAGTTATTACAATAAAGGAAAATTATAAAAATTAAATAAAAAGTGATTAAAAATCATAGATTAACTATTCATTTGCCGTATAGTGAGGAATAGCAGAAACTTGAAAATTTCATAACGGGTGATATTAAACTTTAGTCGTTTAAGGCACACATCATTCATTATTATTATTAGTCTAAAATTAACGTTCAAACCCCTAATACTGTGTGCCTGTTCCCTGATACCAGTTTTTTTTGGAGTAAATAACAAATAGATTATATGCGTCCGCGCCATCTTTTATGAAATAGACTTATTTATCACGCACGATGCAAGATTTTTATCGGCTATGCTATGACAGTATAAAAGTTCGTTATTTTCGCACGTTATTCAATTTGTATTTTACATTTGAAAGTTCAGTATAAAAATGTCAAATTTTCGAGGCGGACGGCCTAAAAACCTAAATTTTGAAAAATATAAATTTACATTAGTCGGTTTCTGGTAATGGACATGTACTACGAATTCAGACGACTATAGCAGAGCTCTAAATCATAGAATTTTTTTGCCACTTGTTATTTAAACAGGCCAATCCCTGAACTACAAAACGTATATAGTCCCGTTTCTGGTAATGGACATGTACTACGAATTCAGACGACTATAGCAGAGCTCTAAATCATAGAATTTTTTTGCCACTTGTTATTTAAACAGGCCAATCCCTGAACTACAAAACGTATATAGTCCCGTTTCTGGTAATGGACATGTACTACAAATTCAGACGACTATAGCGGAGCTCTAAATCATAGAATTTTTTTGCAACTTGTTATTTAAACAGGCCAATCCCTGAACTACAAAACGTATATAGTCCGGTTTCTGGTAATGGACATGTACTACGAATTCAGACGACTATAGCGGAGCTCTAAATCATAGAATTTTTTTGCCACTTGTTATTTAAACAGGCCAATCCCTGAACTACAAAACGTATACAGTCCCGTTTCTGGTAATGGACATGTACTACGAATTCAGACGACTATAGCGGAGCTCTAAATCATAGAATTTTTTTGCAACTTGTTATTTAAACAGGCCAATCCCTGAACTACAAAACGTATATAGTCCGGTTTCTGGTAATGGACATGTACTACGAATTCAGACGACTATAGCGGAGCTCTAAATCATAGAATTTTTTTGTCACTTGTTATTTAAACAGGCCAATCCCTGAACTACAAAACGTATATAGTCCGGTTTCTGGTAATGGACATGTACTACGAATTCAGACGACTATAGCGGAGCTCTAAATCATAGAATTTTTTTGCCACTTGTTATTTAAACAGGCCAATCCCTGAACTACAAAACGTATACAGTCCCGTTTCTGGTAATGGACATGTACTACGAATTCAGACGACTATAGCGGAGCTCTAAATCATAGAATTTTTTTGCAACTTGTTATTTAAACAGGCCAATCCCTGAACTACAAAACGTATATAGTCCGGTTTCTGGTAATGGACATGTACTACGAATTCAGACGACTATAGCGGAGCTCTAAATCATAGAATTTTTTTGTCACTTGTTATTTAAACAGGCCAATCCCTGAACTACAAAACGTATATAGTCCGGTTTCTGGTAATGGACATGTACTACGAATTCAGACGACTATAGCGGAGCTCTAAATCATAGAATTTTTTTGCCACTTGTTATTTAAACAGGCCAATCCCTGAACTACAAAACGTATACAGTCCCGTTTCTGGTAATGGACATGTACTACGAATTCAGACGACTATAGCGGAGCTCTAAATCATAGAATTTTTTTGCAACTTGTTATTTAAACAGGCCAATCCCTGAACTACAAAACGTATATAGTCCGGTTTCTGGTAATGGACATGTACTACGAATTCAGACGACTATAGCGGAGCTCTAAATCATAGAATTTTTTTGTCACTTGTTATTTAAACAGGCCAATCCCTGAACTACAAAACGTATATAGTCCGGTTTCTGGTAATGGACATGTACTACGAATTCAGACGACTATAGCGGAGCTATAAATCATAGAATTTTTTTGTCACTTGTTATTTAAACAGGCCAATCCCTGAACTACAAAACGTATATAGTCCGGTTTCTGGTAATGGACATGTACTACGAATTCAGACGACTATAGCGGAGCTCTAAATCATAGAATTTTTTTGCCACTTGTTATTTAAACAGGCCAATCCCTGAACTACAAAACGTATATAGTCCGGTTTCTGGTAATGGACATGTACTACGAATTCAGACGACTATAGCGGAGCTCTAAATCATAGAATTTTTTTGCCACTTGTTATTTAAACAGGCCAATCCCTGAACTACAAAACGTATATAGTCCGGTTTCTGGTAATGGACATGTACTACGAATTCAGACGACTATAGCAGAGCTCTAAATCATAGAATTTCTTTGCCACTTGTTATTTAAACAGGCCAATCCCTGAACTACAAAACGTATATAGTCCGGTTTCTGGTAATGGACATGTACTACGAATTCAGACGACTATAGCGGAGCTCTAAATCATAGAATTTTTTTGCCACTTGTTATTTAAACAGGCCAATCCCTGAACTACAAGACGTATATAGTCCGGTTTCTGGTAATGGACATGTACTATGAATTCAGACGACTATAGCGGAGCTCTAAATCATAGAATTTTTTTGCCACTTGTTATTTAAACAGGCCAATCCCTGAACTACAAAACGTATATAGTCCGGTTTCTGGTAATGGACATGTACTACGAATTCAGACGACTATAGCGGAGCTCTAAATCATAGAATTTTTTTGCAACTTGTTATTTAAACAGGCCAATCCCTGAACTACAAAACGTATATAGTCCGGTTTCTGGTAATGGACATGTACTACGAATTCAGACGACTATAGCGGAGCTCTAAATCATAGAATTTTTTTGCAACTTGTTATTTAAACAGGCCAATCCCTGAACTACAAAACGTATATAGTCCGGTTTCTGGTAATGGACATGTACTACGAATTCAGACGACTATAGCGGAGCTCTAAATCATAGAATTTTTTTGCCACTTGTTATTTAAACAGGCCAATCCCTGAACTACAAGACGTATATAGTCCGGTTTCTGGTAATGGATATGTACTACGAATTCAGACGACTATAGCGGAGCTCTAAATCATAGAATTTTTTTGCAACTTGTTATTTAAACAGGCAATCCCTGAACTACAAAACGTATATAGTCCGGTTTCTGGTAATGGACATGTACTACGAATTCAGACGACTATAGCGGAGCTCTAAATCATAGAATTTTTTTGCAACTTGTTATTTAAACAGGCCAATCCCTGAACTACAAACGTATATAGTCCGGTTTCTGGTAATGGATATGTACTACGAATTCAGACGACTATAGCGGAGCTCTAAATCATAGAATTTTTTTGCAACTTGTTATTTAAACAGGCCAATCCTGAACTACAAAACGTATATAGTCCGGTTTCTGGTAATGGACATGTACTACGAATTCAGACGACTATAGCGGAGCTCTAAATCATAGAATTTTTTTGCCACTTGTTATTTAAACAGGCCAATCCCTGAACTACAAGACGTATATAGTCCGGTTTCTGGTAATGGACATGTACTATGAATTCAGACGACTATAGCGGAGCTCTAAATCATAGAATTTTTTTGCCACTTGTTATTTAAACAGGCCAATCCCTGAACTACAAAACGTATATAGTCCGGTTTCTGGTAATGGACATGTACTACGAATTCAGACGACTATAGCGGAGCTCTAAATCATAGAATTTTTTTGCCACTTGTTATTTAAACAGGCCAATCCCTGAACTACAAGACGTATATAGTCCGGTTTCTGGTAATGGACATGTACTACGAATCAGACGACTATAGCGGAGCTCTAAATCATAGAATTTTTTTGTCACTTGTTATTTAAACAGGCCAATCCCTGAACTACAAAACGTATACAGTCCCGTTTCTGGTAATGGACATGTACTACGAATTCAGACGACTATAGCGGAGCTCTAAATCATAGAATTTTTTTGCAACTTGTTATTTAAACAGGCCAATCCCTGAACTACAAAACGTATATAGTCCGGTTTCTGGTAATGGACATGTACTACGAATTCAGACGACTATAGCGGAGCTCTAAATCATAGAATTTTTTTGTCACTTGTTATTTAAACAGGCCAATCCCTGAACTACAAAACGTATATAGTCCGGTTTCTGGTAATGGACATGTACTACGAATTCAGACGACTATAGCGGAGCTCTAAATCATAGAATTTTTTTGCTACTTGTTATTTAAACAGGCCAATCCCTGAACTACAAAACGTATACAGTCCGTTTCTGGTAATGGACATGTACTACGAATTCAGACGACTATAGCGGAGCTCTAAATCATAGAATTTTTTTGCAACTTGTTATTTAAACAGGCCAATCCCTGAACTACAAAACGTATATAGTCCGGTTTCTGGTAATGGACATGTACTACGAATTCAGACGACTATAGCGGAGCTCTAAATCATAGAATTTTTTTGCAACTTGTTATTTAAACAGGCCAATCCCTGAACTACAAAACGTATATAGTCCGGTTTCTGGTAATGGACATGTACTACGAATTCAGACGACTATAGCGGAGCTCTAAATCATAGAATTTTTTTGCCACTTGTTATTTAAACAGGCCAATCCCTGAACTACAAAACGTATATAGTCCGGTTTCTGGTAATGGACATGTACTACGAATTCAGACGACTATAGCGGAGCTCTAAATCATAGAATTTGTTTGCCACTTGTTATTTAAACAGGCCAATCCCTGAACTACAAGACGTATATAGTCCGGTTTCTGGTAATGGACATGTACTACGAATTCAGACGACTATAGCGGAGCTCTAAATCATAGAATTTTTTTGCCACTTGTTATTTAAACAGGCCAATCCCTGAACTACAAAACGTATATAGTCCGGTTTCTGGTAATGGACATGTACTACGAATTCAGACGACTATAGCGGAGCTCTAAATCATAGAATTTTTTTGCCACTTGTTATTTAAACAGGCCAATCCCTGAACTACAAAACGTATATAGTCCGGTTTCTGGTAATGGACATGTACTACGAATTCAGACGACTATAGCGGAGCTCTAAATCATAGAATTTTTTTGCAACTTGTTATTTAAACAGGCCAATCCCTGAACTACAAAACGTATATAGTCCGGTTTCTGGTAATGGACATGTACTACGAATTCAGACGACTATAGCGGAGCTCTAAATCATAGAATTTTTTTGCCACTTGTTATTTAAACAGGCCAATCCCTGAACTACAAAACGTATATAGTCCGGTTTCTGGTAATGGACATGTACTACGAATTCAGACGACTATAGCGGAGCTCTAAATCATAGAATTTTTTTGTCACTTGTTATTTAAACAGGCCAATCCCTGAACTACAAAACGTATATAGTCCGGTTTCTGGTAATGGACATGTACTACGAATTCAGACGACTATAGCGGAGCTCTAAATCATAGAATTTTTTTGCCACTTGTTATTTAAACAGGCCAATCCCTGAACTACAAAACGTATATAGTCCGGTTTCTGGTAATGGACATGTACTACGAATTCAGACGACTATAGCGGAGCTCTAAATCATAGAATTTTTTTGCAACTTGTTATTTAAACAGGCCAATCCCTGAACTACAAAACGTATATAGTCCGGTTTCTGGTAATGGACATGTACTACGAATTCAGACGACTATAGCGGAGCTCTAAATCATAGAATTTTTTTGTCACTTGTTATTTAAACAGGCCAATCCCTGAACTACAAAACGTATATAGTCCGGTTTCTGGTAATGGACATGTACTACGAATTCAGACGACTATAGCGGAGCTCTAAATCATAGAATTTTTTTGCCACTTGTTATTTAAACAGGCCAATCCCTGAACTACAAAACGTATATAGTCCGGTTTCTGGTAATGGACATGTACTACGAATTCAGACGACTATAGCGGAGCTCTAAATCATAGAATTTTTTTGCAACTTGTTATTTAAACAGGCCAATCCCTGAACTACAAAACGTATATAGTCCGGTTTCTGGTAATGGACATGTACTACGAATTCAGACGACTATAGCGGAGCTCTAAATCATAGAATTTTTTTGCCACTTGTTATTTAAACAGGCCAATCCCTGAACTACAAAACGTATATAGTCCGGTTTCTGGTAATGGACATGTACTACGAATTCAGACGACTATAGCGGAGCTCTAAATCATAGAATTTTTTTGTCACTTGTTATTTAAACAGGCCAATCCCTGAACTACAAAACGTATATAGTCCGGTTTCTGGTAATGGACATGTACTACGAATTCAGACGACTATAGCGGAGCTCTAAATCATAGAATTTTTTTGCCACTTGTTATTTAAACAGGCCAATCCCTGAACTACAAAACGTATATAGTCCGGTTTCTGGTAATGGACATGTACTACGAATTCAGACGACTATAGCGGAGCTCTAAATCATAGAATTTTTTTGCAACTTGTTATTTAAACAGGCCAATCCCTGAACTACAAAACGTATATAGTCCGGTTTCTGGTAATGGACATGTACTACGAATTCAGACGACTATAGCGGAGCTCTAAATCATAGAATTTTTTTGTCACTTGTTATTTAAACAGGCCAATCCCTGAACTACAAAACGTATATAGTCCGGTTTCTGGTAATGGACATGTACTACGAATTCAGACGACTATAGCGGAGCTCTAAATCATAGAATTTTTTTGCCACTTGTTATTTAAACAGGCCAATCCCTGAACTACAAAACGTATATAGTCCGGTTTCTGGTAATGGACATGTACTACGAATTCAGACGACTATAGCGGAGCTCTAAATCATAGAATTTTTTTGCAACTTGTTATTTAAACAGGCCAATCCCTGAACTACAAAACGTATATAGTCCGGTTTCTGGTAATGGACATGTACTACGAATTCAGACGACTATAGCGGAGCTCTAAATCATAGAATTTTTTTGTCACTTGTTATTTAAACAGGCCAATCCCTGAACTACAAAACGTATATAGTCCGGTTTCTGGTAATGGACATGTACTACGAATTCAGACGACTATAGCGGAGCTCTAAATCATAGAATTTTTTTGCCACTTGTTATTTAAACAGGCCAATCCCTGAACTACAAAACGTATATAGTCCGGTTTCTGGTAATGGACATGTACTACGAATTCAGACGACTATAGCGGAGCTCTAAATCATAGAATTTTTTTGCCACTTGTTATTTAAACAGGCCAATCCCTGAACTACAAAACGTATATAGTCCGGTTTCTGGTAATGGACATGTACTACGAATTCAGACGACTATAGCGGAGCTCTAAATCATAGAATTTTTTTGCCACTTGTTATTTAAACAGGCCAATCCCTGAACTACAAAACGTATATAGTCCGGTTTCTGGTAATGGACATGTACTACGAATTCAGACGACTATAGCGGAGCTCTAAATCATAGAATTTTTTTGTCACTTGTTATTTAAACAGGCCAATCCCTGAACTACAAAACGTATATAGTCCGGTTTCTGGTAATGGACATGTACTACGAATTCAGACGACTATAGCGGAGCTCTAAATCATAGAATTTTTTTGCCACTTGTTATTTAAACAGGCCAATCCCTGAACTACAAAACGTATATAGTCCGGTTTCTGGTAATGGACATGTACTACGAATTCAGACGACTATAGCGGAGCTCTAAATCATAGAATTTTTTTGCAACTTGTTATTTAAACAGGCCAATCCCTGAACTACAAAACGTATATAGTCCGGTTTCTGGTAATGGACATGTACTACGAATTCAGACGACTATAGCGGAGCTCTAAATCATAGAATTTTTTTGCAACTTGTTATTTAAACAGGCCAATCCCTGAACTACAAAACGTATATAGTCCGGTTTCTGGTAATGGACATGTACTACGAATTCAGACGACTATAGCGGAGCTCTAAATCATAGAATTTTTTTGCCACTTGTTATTTAAACAGGCCAATCCCTGAACTACAAAACGTATATAGTCCGGTTTCTGGTAATGGACATGTACTACGAATTCAGACGACTATAGCGGAACTCTAAATCATTCAATTTTTTTGCCACTGAACTACTATACTTTTAAGTACACATTAAATTATATTCATAAGTGTATTTATTTAATATTAATTTAACTGTATTATTGACATTTTTTATAAGAAACTAAATTTTTGTGACATTGTTGTTTTTTACAAATTGAATAATTACTTATTATATCAATAAACCCACCTGTTTGTATATAAATTATATAATTTTTTTTTGTGCTATAGTAATTAGCTATAGTACAAGTTAAAAAATGTCAATATGTTTTTATTTATAATGCCCGCCATTTTGTATATTATTTTTCATAGTAAAATTTTTCTTACTATCTTTATATTTTTATATCGTGATAGTTGTAGTTTCATTATAATTTCTTAAATATATAAAGGTGTTACCATATTTAACTATAATCATTTTCCGGGCTGAGTTTCCGGGATAACTTCACAAAGGTCGTTTTAAAATACTCTGTAATCGGGAAAGCGTTCCCTATTTGGATATTGTCTCTGGTATTCTCTTCCTGCTGCTCGGGCGTTGCCATTACATAAGCCATAAATGAAATGCATTTCTGCATATTCGCGGTGGGAATAAGCCACGTAGCTTATAGACATTTTTATTATAAACGTTCGAATCGAAACGAACGTTCGAAACGTACGTATGGAACTACTAACATGAATTACAAAATGTTTTCTTTTCATACCACAAATTTTGGTTAATTCGGGCTACTAGATTTGCTTAACAAATTTGTTATACTTTATTTTACCATTGTGTTTATCATTTTGTTTTATTTCTGACCAAGCATCGATTTTAGAAATCGAAATTTGGTTAAGTCTATTGATAAAAACATTAAGTTGTGACTAGCCCGGTGTGTGTCGCATATTTTTCTGATAATGGGTCAACTTTCTGTAGTACATTGTTTTCCCGCTGGCCTCACTTAAACGTTTTTATTTGACAGAAGACAATACAGTTTATAAAAATAAGTTTATTGGATAATATAAACAAAAAAAATCTTGGTTTTTTTTAAATTAATTTTTTGGTGGATGCGCAGGCGATTTTACTAAGAAACACTAATAGTGGAATAACTTTTGCACCATCAGCAATTCGAAAAAACTTTACTTGGCTGTTTTTGTTGGAAATGTACTCCAATTCTGGGACACCCTGTATAAACCACAGATTATCAGTTGTTAGTTGTGTCCAGTTTACAATTTGTATTGGGTGTGTGAATATGACTCCACCCTTACCAAATAGGTGTCGTTACTAGTATTATATAGTATTTGATGTCAGCTGTCAAACGCAGTAAGTGTCATTTAATTGAAGTATAAGCACCTAGGTTGTATTTTTAAATCCTTAAAAATGTCGAATTTTATTTGAAATAAACATCATTTACGGGAAATTTTTTACATTATTTTATTGTAAAGTAAAGTGCAGCGGAAACTTATCCAGTGTTGTGCAGATTAATTACGTTACATGAATTACGGTATTATTTACACGCAAATAATTGTATTACTTACTCGAATTTTTTTACGTTACATGGCATAACAAATGTAAAAAATAGATTTAATTAGCGATATCTGCATGGAAATCTTAGATTATTAAATTAATTTAAAGAACGTTATTTTCTAGTCGATATTACAACCATTACATGCAACTACATCTATTGAAATTTTGACATTTGAATTTTATTTTGGCTAAAATAATTTTTTGTGTTTCTAGTTTCCTGTGCATACTAATGCTAGCAAATCTGAGTTTTTCGATTTTTTTTTAAATGCATGTATTTAGTGTAAAATTGTAAACACATGCACGCAATTTCTAGTAAGGAGTGATTCCTATTTTTTTTTAATTTGAAAAGCAGCCGTAAATAAATCAGCCAGCGTTATTCCAACATCAACAATCATACCACACAATCTACTCGATGAATTACGAGTTAAAATTTTCGATACTAAAATATATATTTTTTGATGTAAAAATACATCGAAATTCTAAACTAATGATTCCACGGTCCACGTAATAATTAGTTGGCGCTTCCAGAAATATAGTAAAATTTCGTTAAACTCTCTTAATCCTTGCAAATTTTTATTGCTGCCTAAGGTGTATACCTGAGCTGTTAAAAATATATTGCAGCCTTTGAATCATAGATGGATCTGCTGATAGAAAAGTACATTGATATTTATTAAAAATATTGATAATAGTACCCCGTTTACACCAGTAGAATAAAAGTATGTAGCAAAAAGTATGTTGGTGTAAACTCAAACTAAAATACTTTAATACTTTAGCACGTACTATTTTGCCATGCAAGTACTCGTATAATAGCTATAAAAAGTTTTGGTATATAGCCGTGGTGTAAACTCTACTTTAATACATATTTAATTTTGTAGTTTTTTTAAGTCACAAGTAAACAAATTATTTGTTTGCGTATACATTTCCATTTTCGATTTTGTGATATTTTATTAAAGTCTTTCAAATTATAAAAAATGGAAGGAATTTCGAGAAAAAAAATAGAAGTTTAAAATGGACCGATTTAGAAATAAAAGAAATGCTACAATGTGCTATTGAATTAAATGTAATTATTATAATTTTCTATGGTGGATATGGAGCATGAATTTTTTCATACAATTTTTTCTCTGGTGTTGAATTTTTTTATTAATTTATAGGTGAAAGAACTCTTTGATAGCCATAGATTAACATCAGCTGAAATTTATAACAGGATCAATAAGAAATTTCCAAGTAAATGTGCTGACCAAATAAAGCTGAAGTTCGAAGTTTTACGCCGAAATTACACAGACGATATGTGTGAAAAACAAAAAAGCGGCGCAGGATGTAAAATAGAGACCATTTACGACAGTGAAATGACTGAGTTATGGGGCAGACACAAAAAATGTACAGTGCAACAGGAACACGGCCTAGATGTAGCTTTAATTCACGCCAACCCACAAATGATATTGGAAGTGCTAAGTGACGATGGTAAAAAAATCTTTTTAACTTTTTTCAGTGTATTTATATGATTTATTTTTCAAGATTCGACGAATATAGGTGCATGCATTATTGATCCTGAGCCTTCGACGTCTTCTGACACACATAGATCTCCACCACCAAAACGACGTCGACAAACTGCTTCAAGAGAGAATATAATTAAAGAATTTAGAGATCAACAAGATCGTATGTTAAACGAATTTGTACGAATGAATAAAGAAGCAAAACACAGATCTGACAGGCGCTGTGGCTGGTTTTTAAAAGAGTTACAAGCAATAAGGGAATCGATGACTGTGCAACAAGCACAAACTAAATTCGATACTCCAATTACAACACCTTCCACTAGTCAAGCATACTCCAATTATGAAATACTTTCTGAGGAGTACCTCGATGATCTATGAAATTTACAATAGTTTTTGGATATTTATGAAATGTTTCAAATTAAAACAATTTTTTTAATCTTTTTAAATTTATGTTTAATGAATTTCTTGTAATATGAATTTATAAGTAAATAAGTGAGAACTTAAAAATGCATAGTTTTATTAAAATATAAGTAGGTTTAAAATTTATTTTCTATTAATTATAATTTGTTTTCTAAGTGGAAGTGAATCTGTAATAGACCTCATTGCATTCCTCACAGCTTCACCCTGTGTATTAGTGGTGCGGTTATACAATTGGCCATATTCTGAATAATGGGCTGTTCTAAGCTTGGAGTATCGTCTGCTGCATCGATGATACCCACAAGGGGGTTTCTCTTGCTTTGAACGAGGTTGTGAAGCATGCAACAAACAATAGCTATCTGTATATTATAATTCTTTCATTAGTTGTCTCTAATAATATACAAGTAACTCAATGTAGATCTTACCTTTGGGATAAATTTGTAATCCATTTCTTTTATTTTTTTCAAAATGCGCTTTCTGCTTTTCAATTTTCCAATAGTTTGCTCGATGATTCATATGGGCATTATATGACTCTTGGAGGGAATCCAAGCTACTATAAATAGCCTTTCAGCAGCCAATCGAGTTGAGGATAGGCCGGATCACCGAAAACCAAATAGTTTATGTCCACTCCGTTGATTACTTTGGTTTTCTGAAAAAATGAGAAGTGATATATTATCTGAGAAAATGCACCAAGATTTGGCAATTTATAAATCAGTATTACAAGTGCATACTTACTTTAGGAAGCAAATTATTAAATTGTTGAAAAAATCCCGATTTTTTAAATACATGTGCGTCATACGATGCTCCAGGATATTTACAGCTAACATCCCGTATTTTGTTAAATTAAAATGATAAAATTTAGTATTAAAAATTTTATGAAGGAGTTTAGGCTTACATATAATCAAGATCCGCTACTATCTGTACGTTATTAGAGGTCCAACCCTTCTTATTAATTAAATCACCATGACCTTCTTGTGGTGCCAAAATTGGTACATGTGTTTCATCGATTATTAGTAGAATTTGCGGAATGTGGTAGACCTTTTCAAATTTCTGTGCGATTATCTCAGCTATTTCTTCGGTCGGCATTTTAATATAGGTATTCGCAAACATGTTTTAACATGGCATTGGGAAATAGATGAACAGATTTATGTACCGAACATTTGCTTATCTTCACATAGAAAAACGTGTTAATGTTGTAATATAAATTTGCAAAGTATATACAAACCCCCATGTTATTTGCGATGAATCGATATTCGGCACATGATGCGAACTTATAAAGTGCTACCGCCACTCTTTTCTCAACACTTATGGGTTCCCTTGGCTTTAACTTTGCAGGTTTTGGCTTCAAATCGTCCTGTACAATATCACATATTTCATAAAATGTCTGCTTATCAACTCGAAAATTGTTTAACCAATCGCTGTCGTTAAATGTTTTTTTTAATAAAAAGACAACATCGGTCCACCAACAGGAGCTTCTATATTTTGTTCATATAGTTCGTCGTTGTCTTTCCCGCGATTTTCTGAGCTAAGATTTTTCTTTTACGTCGCTCACGATCATTTTCTATCATAAATTGGGCAAATTCAGCAGCAACCACAGTTAACCGGCGTAAATTATCCATTGACAAGAGCAAAACAGAACTATTTCACGCCAACATTAAAACTTTTCTGACAATATA
Source organism: Nephrotoma guestfalica (assembly GCA_963691935.1). Taxonomy (NCBI): domain Eukaryota; kingdom Metazoa; phylum Arthropoda; class Insecta; order Diptera; family Tipulidae; genus Nephrotoma; species Nephrotoma guestfalica. Next base: position 136,435,710 of record OY829914.1, on the reverse strand, counting down.
AAACAACAACTAATCTCACAAAATACAATAAAACCAACTATGATGAAAATCACACACGAAATGACGCTTTAAAAATGTAAACAAAAAAGTTTATACTTGTCAACAAGAAAAAGTAATAAAGTATTATAGTATGGGTTTACACCACTTGTGATGTAAACTGGCCGGGTATTCTACTTTATTAGCAAAAAAGTAGTATACTATTAAAGTAGCTTTGGTGTAAACATGGTATAAGGAATATTTTCGTAATAATTTACACAGCAGATGTACAGCAAATGTAGTAATTTAAGTATTTTCATGTAGATGTAGCTAATTAATTACATTTTTTACATTTATTACAATTTTTTATCGTAATTAGTCAGTTATTACATTATTTACGTAAAAAATGTAAAAAATTATAATAACACTGCTTATCGTTTGCTTGTGGAAATTTATCTTGTTCATCGAATACAACGTGCAAAGAATGGTTTCGACGATTTAGAAATTATGATTTTGGCATCGAAGATGAAGAGCACGAAAAACCATCCAAAAAATTTGAAGATGCTGAATTGGGAACGTTGTTGGCGTAAGATTCTACTCAAACACAATCAGAATTGGCTGTAGGATTAATTGTTGATCGATCAACTGTTGCAACGCGTTTACAAAAATTGGGAAAGGTTCAAAACGCTAGCAACTGGGTTCCACATGAATTAACAGAAAGAGAGCTCGAACGTCGAAAAACCATTTGTGAAATACTGCTTCAAAGACAAAGGTTTTTTGTATCGAATAGTTACTGGAGATGTAAAATGGATTTATTTAAGCCAGGTGACGGCAGACCAGCGCAACCAAAGCGAGATATTCATTGCAATAAAGTTATGCTCTATATCTGGTGGGATTAGAAAGTGTGTATGGTCAGGTGAATCTATCAATAGCGAAGTTTACCGATGACAACTAATACGTTTGAAGCGGGCTATAGAGGAAAAACGACCAGAATGGATGAATAGAACCTATAAATTAATTTTTCAGCACGAATATGCAAAACCACATGTTTGAAACGATGTGAAAAGTTATTTAGAAGGACAGGACTGGGAAGTTATACCCCACCCACCGTATTCACCAGACATAGCTCCTTCAGCTTACTACTTATTCCGGTGGATGCAGTCGTCTTTTTCTGAATAGCGGTTCGGTTCCTGCGCAGGGATCGAAAATTGGCTTCTAGATTGGATCGTATCGAAAGACCAGGATTTTTTTCAGAGGGGGAATCCGTAAAATGCCTGAAAGATGAAGGGAAGTTGTAGCTACAGATAGAGTAAACTTTCAATAAATAATTTTTTTCATTTTCTAAACAAGAAAATGTGTTTTATTTTAATAAAAAAGGGCGGATACATATTCACACACCCAATATTTAATTTAAATTACTTACGTATTTGCATTTCATAATTTTTTTTTCGTAAACAGAAACTGGTTTATTTATTTTAATTACGTTATAACTTCGGTATGGGAGGGATTAGTGTACTTTTTAAAATATTTGCAAAAAACCAAAAAGCTTATAGGGAAACTGCCATTTCCGGTGGACCGATTTCGGTCAAAAATCACTGGAGTCTTGCGATTTATGGTCAGTCAACTCGTTGTTAAATATTTGCATGCTTACTATACAAAAAAAATTTTGTTTGCTAAAAATCGACCTTTCCGATTAAATTTTGAAAAATTGATTTGAACAGATATTGTTGTAAATTTAATTTAGAATGTTTTAGTGCAAAGTCGGTTTTGTCATAATTGACATACGTTACAAAATATTTTCAAAAAACAAAAACCTCCTGTGGAAAATGTCACTTACTGTGAACAAATTTTGACAAAATATCACTGGCATCTCCCAATTTATGAAAAGAGCTTATGAAGTTTCATATCGATCAGATAACCGGGGAGGACACAGTCATTTAGTCTGCACGCACACGCAGAAATTTTTTTAAAGTATGAAGTTTTAATGTGAATAGTCAATTACTGTGGAGATGTCGAATTTTGTTGAAATACTATTTTTTATCAAAACTAATTTCCGGCAAAATTTAAAAAAATATCTAAAGTACTTTTGTTGGAAAATTAATTTCCAACCTTTTAGTTTTTCGTGCAAAACGAAAAAGCTCCTATGGAAGCTGCCACTTCCGGTGAACCGATGCCGACCAAATACCACTTTGATCTTTCAATTTATGGAAAAAACTTAAGTATGATGTTTCATCCCTATCAATCAAATCAATCCCTATGGACTGTATCAGAGTTCGAATTTTTTGCTGAAAAACAGTGTCTTGTCAAAAATTGTAATTTTTTACTTATAATTAATTATAAAATACAGTGAAACCCCGATATATGACCACCCCGGTACACAACAAACTCGGTGTACGACCTTTTTGGTTGAAGATATTTCGTTCGGCATACGACGCAAGTTTCAGTACACGACCCTATTTTTATACGACGCAAAATTCGGCTTTGTAAAAAATGTACAAACAATTTCATTATTAATTTAGTCTATCACTATTAATAACTATAAAAGTACGGATGTGAAGTTTCCAACAAAAAACAAAATCAACAAGCACACACACACACACACACACACACACACAAATTTGTTAAATTAACAAAATAGTACACTGGGTAAAAAATTGTCACAACCAACAAATTATCAAAACACCACAAATGTTTTTGATACTAAAATATACAAATTTTAACAACATTTATTTAAAATAAAAAATTTCATGACTGGTCAATATTTTTTTCAATGGATCACCCAATTTTTCGATATTTTGTTTATTTACACACCAACAACAGTTAGTTATAACTTAAAAAAAATTATGCATATAATTTTTGTTAGTTGACATCTAGTGTTTTTTACTTATAAGGCAATGAAATATTTTATTTTAAATACGAGTAAATGTTGTTAATATTTATGTATTTTCGGTAGTATCAAAAACATTTGTGGTGTTTTGATAATTTGTTGGTTGTGACAATTTTTTGAACAGTGTACTATTTTGTTAATTTAACAAATTTGTGTGTTTGTGTGTGTGTGTGTGTGTGTGCGTGTGTGTGTGTGTGTGTGTGTGTGTGTGTACGTGTGTGTGTGTGTGTGTGTTTGTTGATTTTGGTTTTTGTTGGAAACTTTAGATCCGTATAAAAATGTTTAAATTATTTTTAGTTTAATTTAATTTATACATATGTACATTTTTTACATTGTAACGGATTAATTCTGTTTACATGGCTTCTTATGGGGTATGTTGCTTCGGTATGCGACCAACTCGGTATACGACGGATTAACAGGAACAAATTAGGGTCGTATATCGGAAATCCACTGTATATACCTATATATTTGGATAAAGTAAGTAATGTGTAATCAGTGTGCAATGTGTGCTCAATGACAATTAATTTAATTTTTGTATTGCAAAATTTAGTTTTTACTCTCAATTTGTAGTTTTCAGTGTTAATAGCGATAATAGTTTCTGATAGGTCATCATTAATTTGCCATGATCCTCTTTTTCTTTGGATGCACGAAATGTATAATGTTCTGGAGTATGGCGAGTTTGAGCATGTAGATAATGAAAAATAAAAAATAATTTAAATTTTGTTGCTTCCAAAATCAGCTTCTTCGTAATCTCACATTTTACGAGTATATTATGATTTAGTGGTTGAACATCAAAAGAACAAATCGTTATTTTGAATTAATTAATCAGTGCGAATTTTAAAGAATTGATTATTAAACCTTAGCTTGACTTCGCTTGAGATCTTGGGCGCGATACAGTCTAAAAGGATGATTATGATCCGGAATCCAATAACTTTCTTCGGTACGTGTTTCTGCCTAAACAACAGCTGTCGTTAGTACTGTGGCTTGCGATGAAATATATGAATGATGGACCTTCATATTTGTAGTTGTTTGTTGTGGTAGTGATGAACTGTGAATTTCGGCACACCACTGTGATGCGGGAGTTGTTGGATAGAAATTTTTAAGAGATGGTTTTGGTAGACATCGCACCTGTTATTTAGTAAATGTGGCATATTTTAGCGAATTCTGAGAATTCCGCTTAAAACATTAAGTATGTATTATTAATACAAATATTTTTTCATTATTTTAAGTACATGATTAAAATACAATGTTAGCTCACCCACACAGCTTCATTGCTCTACCAGTGACTTTTTCATATGCTTCAACACAAATCATCTGGGCTGTTTTTACTTGTACAAGAAAGCAAAATATATTAAAACATAAACCCATTACAGAAAAAGAAGCTAAATCGTTAAGCAGTGTGAAACAATTTGCACAGCTGTAAAACGGATTCTATAAATTATCTCTACACGTGTATTCGTTTTAGATTTATATCTATGTATGTGTATGTAGTCATGATCCAAAACAAAGCCTTTTTATCAAACACTACCATAAATATAAAAAATTCAAAAACAAGGAAAAATAGAAACTTTCTGGCTAAAAGCCCAACAAACAAAAACATTAGAAGTAAAAAAATAAAATCAAAATAAATCTGCAAAACAGAAAATATAAAATTATGCGGTTTTTTGCTGGACGTAATCTCGTAAGTATACTCAGTTCAACGTTTAAAGAGATTACTGCTGTGCTTAGAATGTATAAAAATATTTATTTTGTTTTATGAAAATAAAAATTATTAAAGGATTTTCTCCTTTTTTATATGTTTAACAACAAACAATGAAAAGTGTATATCGCATAAATAAAAGCTTTGTGAATTTCCTTCTTTGTGGCTTGAATAGGAAAAGTGATTCATTTGTTTTTTTTAGTATAACCATACTCGTAGAATAAAAGTCAAAACGGTAGAATTTATTTTCATTTTGTAAAACTGTTTGTTGGTGGATATTTTTTGGGAGTTTTATTTTTGTCTATATCCCTTTTCCGAAAAACGTAAAGTGGATGTTGGTAAGCTTTTACTCTGTGCATATAGATTTTTTGGTGGTAAACCAACAACATACTGGCTGTTGTTTGTTTATTTTTGTGCAAATCTAAAGTTCTGCGCGGTTTTATTTATTTGGTGTTATTGTGGTGATTTACTTAGGGTACATGCTCGGGCTAAAAATATACATAACAACAGAAAATTCTGGTTAACAATGTTTTTTGATAAACAACGGAGTATGAATAAATTTTTGTGGTTTTATAATGTGTAAACTAAACGAAATTGGAATTGGATTAAGGATAAAAATCACTCAACGCGATACAAATCAATATTAAAGTGCTTTTTCTCTATTATACAAGTTGAGTTTTGGATGGATATGGACCACAAAAACGAGCTTCTCAAAATTTACCAAAAGGCTAAACTAATTTTTCTCTTATAGAACGTTAATCCGATTTTATTGTTTTTATTGCGTTGTGAAGGATAATTGCTTAAAAATAATATTTAAATATATGGCATCTTCTTATCTAGTGGTGTTTTGTTGATTTAGAACCCACTTAGGCCAAACGTCATATCGGTGGACAATTAATCGGAGCTTCCGTCGACGCCTGAAACATTATTTGTGTATAAAAAGACAGTTGGAAATAATAATCGTTCATCCATATATTGTGGGACAACATATCGTTTAATAAAATCTAATAAAATAATTAGTGCGTATTAATAAACCTGCCATCCTCGCTATAACTGGAGACCCATCAACAGGTTCTCCCAACGTACAAAAGACACTGATTACATTCTTTCCATTACTCTCGCTGTAAGCACAACTATCGCTCAAGTTGATACGCCATTCCAAAACATTTCAACAACATCAACGAATACGGCGCTCTTTTTTAAACATCCCGCGCCCACTGAGCCAACTAAACCACGACAACTTTATGAAAGACATCGGAATCACCCACCCGTCATCACAACCAGTCTACTCACTTTTATATTCGGCATAAAAGAAATACCATGACGGGCCTCCTTGCGAAGATTCGATCTGTCACAGTCCCAGATAAATATCCTATCCCCCACATATACAGTGTTTTGTTGAAACTCGCAGGCGCCATGATTTTTTCGAATAATAGATTTGGTTCGAGCCTATCATGAAATTATCATGGCTCTCGAGAGTATTCATAAAACTGCGATAACCTTTTGGGCAACCAAATATTCCAGTGATTCCTTAACAAAGTGTTAAAAGAGCTTTGTTTGTACTTATATCGACGATACCCTCATTGGGGGTCGCTACGATATTTAACACCATGAACATCTTGAGTCAGCATTTAAACATTTCTACGCGTTTGGAATTAACATTAATGCTTTATATTGAATTTTCAGCGTGGCTTCATTCGACTTCGTGAGTCATACAATTCAATCAACAGAGTTGTGCCATGTTATTTCAAATATTCCAGAGCCAACTTTAGTCTGCCAAATAAAGCAGTTCGTCGGTTGGTGAACTTTTACCACCGCTTTATACTACGTTAGCCGAACTTTTATCGTCTATTTACAGACAGTTAACTACGTTACTTAAGAAAGGTTAAAATGGAAGAAACTTCTCTTGGCCCGAAGATTGCACAGAAGCTTTCGAAAATGTCAAGCTTTATTTTGCTGCTGCCACTGTTTTGGCAAGCAGTTGAACGGTACGCAGGCCAACATAACTGCAGACGCTTCCAATGTAGCAGTTGAAGCTGTTTTCCGCAACGTTATGTAAGGTAATTGAATTTTAATAAAATAAACACAATTGTGTTCAAAATATGAAAATGCAAACTTGCAACCTCGGAAAATTAACATTTATTATCCGTAGAGCTTGTAAAACATTTTCATTTCCTCTAAATTTTAGTAAATAAGACGAACATTTTAGTTTTAAGATATCGTCAAAATGAGTAATTATTAAGTAATGTGTAACCATAATTAGTCATCAGAAATTATTCTGAGTTAAGTTTTAAAAATAAAAAATTAATAATAACAGTGAAGTTTAAAATGCCCAAGTCCCAAACCACTCTGCACAGCATTGGTGTTGACGACAGAATCTAGCGGGAGATTAACGTCTATACTTTTCACAAGATCTCTCAGGTTCCTGAATAAAACATAATTTTCACAGGAAAGCACGATCACCAAAGAAGAATCTAACCACACTTTCGAAAAACTAAGATGTCAATATTGAAGAACGAGCGTTACTGATTTTCAACGTCAAAAATCAAAACTACCACCAGAAAATCAGCATTATGAACTCGTCAAAAACTTAGACAAATGTACAACGTTTTAAAATTAAATCAACGAAGCTATTTACAAACAACAAATCATTGATATCAACTTCAACTAAAAATAATAAAATGGAAAAAGTATTTGTAGCAGCATAATGTGCTTTCTTATCGAAACCGCACTTCGACCCGCCAAAGTATTACAAAATGAACCAGTTACAAATATTAAAGTGTTTCGCTCATATTCCAGAATTCAGTGGATCTGACACAAAGACTATTTATGTATTTATGAAATACTTCATCAACTTACACAGAAAAGTCATTATTCGACAAATTAATAAAACTAACAGAAGTTGCATTCACGCCAATTTATCACAGAGAGGATACACGACTATCCATCAATGCGAAAAACGCTTATTGATATTTCTTTACCAACAGATTCTGTAACAGAAGTTTTGGGACACGAAACAATTTATAGCGAGACAACCAGAAATTTCGGATACAGACTTAATGATGCACTCGATTAATAGAATGCCTGTTTTAAAAACAAATACGGTCATATTGACAAGATTTACAACAAATATCTAGAATTACAAGCCGTGCACACATTCAAACGAGGACTATACAATACCATAATCAAAGACAAAATAATAACCAGCAAAGCCTGAATACGCTCGAAGATCACGAGGGAACGAAAAAGACTCTAGCACAACCTTCTAACATATCACCTAAGATATATTGAGTACCAAAGATCCACAACCAATGATTGAATATCCGTCATTCCACTGCATATGAAATTAATACAACTACAACGTTAAAAACTCCACCGAGTTCGGTCAATCCAAATAAAATGTCCCTGACCATTGCATTGTCTAGATTTTAGGTTACTGTATATACACATCGGTGTCTCATTACAACATGTCCAGTGCGGTACGACAGCAAGGGCTATAGGCAAACTAACGGCTTGTTAATGGGTCTTCCATCGTCGCATATAGAGATTTGAACCATGTTACCCACTCGGTTCTGGACGAACACGGCTTTGAGCTCACGCCCAATACAATGACGACATATTTGATATTTCGAACAAGAATGACGGGAACCCATGTTCCGTGCTTTTAATAATGCCTTTACCGACGAATTCACTATCGAGTGCGAGGAGAATGACAGAATTACGTACCTGCTCGTCCACCTGTCTAGATTGAACTACATCATCAGGAAATATGGTACAGAAGATCCAGGAATAAGTGTCGGCTAATCGATCTCTGGTGCTGGTCTTTACATTCACTTCAAGCGAAAGAAAATTGCATAATGTCCCTCGCTCGTAAGGTGTTCGGGTACAACGATGTACTGTTCATCCAGGAGTGCAAGATCATTTCTGATAGCTTTGGGATAAATTACTACCCGAGCGTTTGATCGTTAAAACTTTAAACTGGACCAGGCAACCACAAAGAGAAACTGTGGACGTCGACACGGGGAATCCACACACCAATTATCACGGCATCACGTATTATCCACCATTCTCCACTAACTTCAAGAAGCTCATCGAGAGTAGAATTCCCAACTTAAAGGTTATCCAGAAACCTGCCAGGCAACTTGGCTACCTCAAATACACCAATACTAAACCCAGGATTGACAATTTAAGAAAACGGTTTGTGGTTTATAAAACTAATTATCTTGGTTGTAATCTCTGTTATAGCGGACAGACGGGTAAAATTTTGGAACAGCTTACAGCTTTGTAACATCCGGTAAAGATCAAACAAAATTTCGGTTTTGGCATCCCCTGCATTTTGGACATTGAGTCAAATCGAAAAGGGAACTTTTGAAGGTTTCGCATATCAGAGCTCATCCCAAAGTTCTCAACTTTAAGGTTGACAGTACCAAGGTCTACTCCTTTTATAGTAAAACTTAAAATAGTCGGCTAACGGTGGAAATTTTGGTTTGTAATTTCTCTCTCATACGTAACCTCCCACAGATGTTGTTCTTATGTATATTTAGACATGCTACATGATATCTAGACATGCGATTGAAAATGGAATAAATTATTTTTTTCCGAAACGTTGTGTAAACCACTTCTTTTACTTTATTTTATGTAGTCATCATGAAAATTTTGGACCTCGGGATTTTTGCTGATTTACCATTCGCTATATCGACGAAGCCAATCAGTTTTCCAAAATTTGACCGAGGAAGTGACGTTTTTTGACAAAAAAACTGTTTCAAGAAAAATTCGCCACTGTAAAGCCCAGATGAATTGATTATTCGTGATGAAACCTAATATTGAGGCTTTGTTCATAAATAAGATCTCAGTGGTTTTTGGCTTAAATCGATCCACAGGAAGTGGCAGCTTCCATATGAACTTTTTCGTTTTTTGTACTTATTTTGGAAAAGAAAAAAATGTAAGTTAAGTTTTAAACAAAATTTTTTCAGATATTTTTTTTCAAATTTGATCAATTTGAATGTGTACCAAAAGTGGCAGCTTGCAAAAGAGCTTTTTTAATTTTTGTAATAAAAATTAAACTTTCATCACTTGTTGGTTTCCTGAAATTTACGCAGGAATAATGATTTTTGATTATACAGGACAGTTTTTACCAAAAATCCGATAGGTTAAAATTTTCAATTTAAAATTAAGTGTGGCATATTCGAGATCTATGTACATTTACCGCAAAAGAATGTCGGGAGTTGGCCACAATAATTACACGCCTCCATTTCTTCTTTTATGTTACACATGTTCTTTTGAACATCGCATACCGGATCACGTCGGCCGTACAAATAATACGTGCAATTCTTAAATTGAGCGATATTATTATGGTATCCGGAAAATCAGTAAAGTTTTACTAGGTTTCTTATCGTATCAATTTGAAACGGTCAAGTTTAATTCGAGATAAACTTTTTTATATAGTGTTCTTGAATTCCGAGAATTTTCTCAAATCTTACACACACATGAGTTAGTAAAGTTCACACCGCAAAAAACTATTGTTCTGTACTACGTCCACAGCAATTAGAAAATAATTAAATATTTTATGCTTTTTATAATTTTCGTACAGTGTACACCATCTAAGTAGAATTCAGTTATCTCAACATTTCAAATAGCAATACAAAATTATATTATATTTAATTAAAATACTTTTCAAATAATAATATTCTACAATTCGCTGTATTTAAAACTAAATTAAATACGAAACATAAAAATTTGAAAAAAAACGAATTTTTTTTTGACGTAAGAAATAAAATTTTAATTGAATTTTCAATTAGATTGAAATAAAAAGTTCTCTTTATATCACGAATTTTCTTTTGTTTTTTGAGTTGTACTTATTAAAATTCTTTTAGTAGTTCTTACGTTGCAATCGAGTCATATAATGAAAATAAGATTGAGAAACTACTCGAAACAGAAAAAATTATTTTCGTGTTCTAATTATTTCAGCAGAATGAACTAATTTTATGATATTCTAATTTTTCAATTTATGTCAAATTATATAATATACGTAATGAGGAAAATTTTGAGAGAAGTATAATTGTAACTTGCTAATACAACAATACTCTACAAAAACAAGAAAGTATTGTTGTTTTTGTAGAGTATTGTTGTATTAGCAGGTTACAATTCTACTACTATTATCTTTCATTACCTAATTTCATATTTTGTTGATCTTTGATGTACTGCAAATATGAAACTTGTTTAGAGTGACAAAGTTATAAAAAAGCAACGATTTTGCCGATTCCAAGAGATAGCCGATAAGTTATATGCGAAACGGTTTTTATTAAAAAACTTATCGAAGTTATTTTAAATACTAGTAATTAATAGTATTGTAGGTCTGTGAGTAGGTCTGTGTTGAGATCTGTGCTTTCAACAAGTTTCTAGATTTATTTACATATTTCCGCGGTTTGCCAAGATTCTAATTCTACGTCTCATGGTCCTTCACGAGGTGATATTTTAAAGTTGGATTATTTCTTTACCAACTTGAATACAGTCACATATGAAATGTGCGCAAAAAATTAGTATACGGCTGTAATGCGAGTTATAGGTTTTGTATTGCTTTGTAATTCTTGTTGTTCTCCTTCAATTTCTGCTTGATTTGCCACCAGTTGGGGCTTTATTTTAATTTATTCAAATACACATATGTGTTGCCCAACATACATATACACATATCCGGCTTTATAAATAACACAATTTCCAAATTATGTAGGATTTGCAGCCTAACAGTTGTGGAAAGATAAAATTGTTCTTTCTCACCCGTATAGTATTTTACATACATATTTATCTCAGATATTTATACAATTTATTTTATGTACATACATTACTTTTCTCTTAATAAAAGATATTAACGATATAATTAATTATTTTAGGAGTACAAAATTGAATTTATTGTTATTAAGTTGGTACGAGCAATATTATTTGCTCAAGAGATGAATATATTTAACCATAACTAAACCTGGTTTAATATGAACGGGACTTAGATGAATGAATATTAAAATGTGATTGAATAAAAAGCAAGCTTAAAAATGATCTTCCTATTCCAAAGCTAAATGTAATTTTAATTTAAAATCGAAAATTTAGCAGTATCTGCTGTGAGAATGTTCGTAATGTAATACCTTTAAATTGCGCCGAATCGTACCGCATCTATCGGTCATTACGGATTGTCAAACACAGTATTTCCGCTCCGTTCCAGAAAAGTGACAGTTGCAAAATATAAAATATTAGGAATAATTTCAGAATTAACACAATTTTAATAAAATGAAAACGAAAGGCATAAATTGTTGCGAGTTGTTTTTTGCTTCAGTGGCTTCAGTCCTCTGTTTCGTTTTTTTCAACCGTTTAATTTATTGTTTAAATTATTTAAACTCGCCAGAATTTCTTTCTCTACTTCATCAACGTTTGCTACTCTTTGTCTTTTTGTTGTTATCTGTGGTGCTGGTGAGTGTGGTGTAGATGATGCACTGGGATTTCTCGTACTTTCCCAATCAATATCAACATTATCAAATGTAAATGAAAACTACTACTGCTATCCTCAATATCGTCGAGGTATGTATTTTCTATCATTCTAAAATAAATTGTGAAAGTTTTAGATAAATACATTTAAAATGAAAGTTTAAAAATATTTAAAAATATATAACATTTTTTTAAATAAATTGTTTTTCGAAAGAGTAACCAAATGTATTATTAAAAAAATGTTATTCAGTCAATTGAAAATTACCTACGAGGTTTAATACAATCGTCGAGGAATTGTAGCATAGGAAATAGTTCCCATGTCGGAAGACTCTGTGCTCCCGAGCCAGATGATTGTGAAAGTTTATTCTGCTCTCGTACATATAGATCCCAAATTCCACTCCACTTTTTTTTGCTGGAATTAAGACACTCATTATATAAATATATTATATACGTTCTGTCGTTCTTATATCGAATGTATAAAACATATATAATATATATAATATAATTAACATAGTAATTAATTAATATCAACTGTTCGTGTTTAGCTAATTATATAATAGAATTACCGTCTACATTAAATTCATTGGAGATTTTGGTCCATAATCTTTCCTTTCTTTTTAAATCCAAATAATTTTGGTTTGCCTTGTTGTATAACTCGGGATAAAACTTGATTTTTTCAATAAATTCTGCATAGTTGGAAGTCCATTTCTTAAATTTCTTATTTTTAATATTTTGAAAACGATACGCACTAAATATAATACACTAACTTTCTAGATGTCAAATGATTTCTGAGGTTATGTTATCCAAAAAAGTAAAAAGTTGAGCTATCGTTTCCCAACACACTGGGCGCTCCGTTCATTGTTATTGCTTTTCCGTTTTCTCATATAAATTCTATGTAATATTACATTTTCTATTTTGACATTTTAACGGATCGGCGCGGCGCGGTGTTATTGAAATTGAACCTTTAGCTGTGGACTAAACGTAGCAATTCATATGCCAACACTTTTAAATGTTATTTCAATTACTTGATCTACTCGTATAACATTTCTGAAAAAGCCGAAAAACTGTACCAGTAGTTTAAACATTTTTCAAAATTTGTAGAGATCTAGTAATTGACATAAAATTAACCATGTTGAGTTGGCCTTCCTTGACTTTGTACAGTAGGAAGAACAATTACAAGGTCGGATATTTATGCAAGCTATGGTGCAACCTACATAGGCTGTCACCAATGAAATTAAAAATATGCGAAATGAGAAGAAAATACGAGTAGTAAAAGATACACATACATATAGAACCAAGAAACCTAAATGAACCAGGCTTCTAATATTCGGAAGTTGTGAAGAGTAAGACATTAATAAATAACGGCTCTGACCGTTATAGTCAAATGTTGTAAACAATTTTAGGGAGAGTGGACGAACAAGAAAATAGCATCAGAATAAAAGCATAAAATTGTATTAGAATATTAGCAATTTTATTTACGGAGAGTTTTACGGCCTTAATGCGTACTGAACAGACTGATATATTTCTATATTACTTTTGGTGAGGCATTCCATTGTAATGAATTTTTGTGAGTATACAATTGGAAAAATTTTTGAATACGGAGCAGTATTTTGATTTAAATTTTGAGGTATGATCTATGAGACTGATCATTGATTATTGTTGTGATGTAAAGTTGTGTGGTATTCAATAGTAAGATCCGCAACCTGAATTTTTTTTAGCTTATCGTAAACACAACAAAATTAAATAAAAATAAAATTAAATTAAATATTTTGTGAAATTATTAAATTCGCAATTTTAGTTATAAGTGAAATTGGTTTTTATAAACTCGTATATAAAATTAGAAATCTCCTGTAAAGCTTCACAAATATATTTAAATGAAAGCCTAACTTAAAAGAAAGCCTTAAATGAAAGTCATAAAACGAATGCGAGGAAAATTGTGAAAAAACAATTTATCAATAATTATGTACGAGGAATAGTGATATCGATTAAGTACATGAAATAGTTTACTGTCTATCAGTATAAGTGCGTGCTTTTGGACGTTGTGTATGAAAATGAATCCCTGATTTTGTAATTTGGGTACCATATAATATGGAAAATCAACTATCAACTAAAGCTAAAACTCATTGCGAAATCATTGCGAAAACAAAACGACTACTTAGTGAAAACATAAACTAAAATAATTACTGCAAAAATAAAATTAAGATAAGCGCATAAATTCCTAGGTGGTTCTTCTAATACTTTTATTAATTAGTGCAAGTGATTAATAATAATAACTAAGCAAATAATAAACAAGCTAAATAAACACGTATAGACGATTCGTTAAAATACAAAACTAATAAAATTATAAAAGTAACCAATGGACCAATTTTGGATGATAAGTGTAACATTATTTCTACGAAACTATCTAACACACTAACATAATAAAATATCGATAATGTAATAATAAATATTAATAATTATAAGGGATTAATATTTTATTCAAACAAACAAAATTTTAGTATTATTATTATTTTATTTTACAATATTATTATTATTACTGGTATTAAGTTTTCATTATTTTCTATTCTTTTGATTCCTGCTTTTGCTAAAAATATTAATTTCAATTATATTATAAGTTAAAGGGTTGGTAATGGTTAATCATTTGTTATTATAATTATGTCGTTTTATGAATTGTTCATGTTTTGATTCATTTTGTGTCTTTGCGTGACAATAATTAATTATTATCGAATAACAAGTCGACTTTCCATGGTTAAGTTTAAAAAATAAATCTTTGCTAATCTGGAAATTTCACAATTTTCTATATTTATATTCTTTATGATTAATTTACATAAATCGTTTGAATTGATGGTAAATTACAAAGCTACATAAGCGTTTCTATAACGAGAAAGTCCTCGACTATCTTCCCTCTCCTATTTACTCAACCCAGTTATTCTTAACGGTCTATCAAGATTCACAAATTCTTTGGAAAACCCCACGACCTACCCTGAGCTTGGCTCGGCTCTTTTGCTGACCACTCCAACGCGTGACTAAATGCGTCACTAAATTTTCTGTTGGCGGTTGGTGTTAATAGATATACGTTTAGCACATTACACATGCTAAATATAAAATCATCTTACACCGTGATCGTGGCAAACCGTTACAACGGAATCCTAATTGGCTATTGCAACATTAGCAAGAATTGCACATGCTCTTTGACATCCAAAAAATTGGCGATTGTCTTATGTCAGAAACAACTAAATAACAAAGCAAGAGGAGGAAGTGCGGTAACAGTTCAAAACAACATTAACCAGTACGAAGTGCAAAAATACCAAACAAAATAAATACTATAAACCAACATCATTATTGTCCATTGCGATATAATCTAAAGAAAGATGCCTTTATAAAATTCTTAAAAAGCTTAGGGGAAAGTTCATAGAGGAGAGTTCAGTTGAAAACATGTACTCATCCATCGTGGGCCAAGGCTAGCTTCCACTAGAGGTAAAGAGCTCCTTGGAGAGTCACCATGGAATAACACACGCAAAATCAAAAAGATAATGAAGATTACAAATTATCCAAACAAATTATAGATAACTAATTGCCGAAAAATGAAAACTCATGAAGAAATAGCAGCCTACAAAAATGCAAAAATATGTTGAATAATTTGATCTAGCGAATACGACGAGAAATTACGAAGATAAAAAATGAAGCTACGAATTCGTACCCTTGATAATTAACATATGAAAAGATACTGACTAATCACAGTGGAGGACAACAAAATGAATAAAACGTCCAGAAACTCAGAATCCACCAATAAGAACAGTCAATGGACGTTAACTGCCTTTGTTGATCACCTAGCGAGTAGATTTCAGCTTAATGAGATACAGGAGACTGAATAAACTGAAATAGGAGAAGATCAAGAAATTACCATAATCTCTTTTGCGGAAATGGCCAAAGGAATATATTTATTTATTTAAAGAAATTTATTCTGTGATTTACATGTATGATTTCAGAATTTACTTTAAAACAAAAATATTAAAAATCAAATAAACTTTAAAACACAAAAATATAAATCAAATTTTGATTTAACAATTAAAAATTTTAAAAATAATCCTTAAGGATATTTTTGAAGTTGTCCTTTGATAAATTAAAGTCAAATAGGTCGTCGTCGATGTTGAACGATTTAGACGACCTATTAATGGGGTTATTTTCTCCATAGTTTGTGGAATGGTGTTCTAGTGCTAAAAACTCAAGGTTTCGAAATGTTCTGCAAGACACATGAATTGATATGTTTTCCAAAATGTATGCTGCAATGTGACCAAGCAAAACGTTACCAATGAAAGCCGCGCCTAAGATAAGTCGTCTATTTTCAAGCGAGCGTATTTTGTAATCCGTGCATCTTGTTGAGTACGGAATAGAAGAAATGAATCCAAAAAGTACCAGGCTTTGACTTGTTAGCAGGTAAATTCCTTAAACAGATTCCTTTACAAATCGGTATTAAAAAATTGACCAACATCATCAATACATGCTTCCAAATCAAATATGGATATGGAAGTGATAGGTATGAAAATTTGCGATAGTGATTACGATAATCACTTGAAGAGAAAGATTTCCTGCTCAGCAGTTTTACCACATGCTAAAACAGCAACATATCTAGGCATGAATTTGAATGCTAAACTGCGATAGAAGGTGCATGTCAATAATAAATTTGAAAAGCTTAGACTCAAATACAGAATAATGTACTAGTTCTTAGGAAAAAACTCTCAATTGTCAACACATAATAAAGCGAAGCTATATAAGCAGACAATAAAGCCCATATGAACGTATGGCATGCAGCTATGGACAGAACCCGAGTAAACTGAACATCATTCAAATATTCCAACACATAATTTCTGATGGATATTGATAATGCTTTCTGGTACGTACTTAAAACCGAACTCCATAGGAACCTTGCAGTGAAAACAGTCGCTGATGATGATGTAAGCAAATCAGCATTGAAGCATGAAGAGAGGAACTTCGGGACCAGCCAACTGCTTGACCGACGAGAATTAATAAGAAGATTCAAAAGGGTAAAACCGTGTAAATTAGCTTTTATACAGCGCAAGGAAGAACCAGGTATAAACGTTTCCTTGAGGTCGGAATGAAGATGGCAGTACTCGTCAACAAAAGTACTTACCGAACTATTTCATTTTGGACGCGCAGTTGTTGTTTAACAATCGTTTGAGTGAGTCTATGTGAGGCCTTGTAAAAGGCAATACGCCTACGCGAATCAGAGACGAGTTTTATACTGTGTACGGGGACCCTGCGCCATCATTTGTCAACGTGAAATGTTGGGCAGCTGAATTTAGACTTGGCCGTACCAGCTTGGACGACGATGAACGTTCGGGACGTACAAAAACTGCAACCACTATGACTATAACATTAAATATTAACGTCGAATTAAAGTTATTAGAGATGTAGAAGAGGCTAGGAATATGTTCAAAGAACGTGCTTATGACATATTGAATCAAGATTTAGGCATTAAAAAGCTATCCGCGCGTTCGGTGCAGCGTTTGCTCACCTTGGGTCAGAAACGATTTCGAATGAATATTTTCAACGCTCTTCCAACGAAATCAACAGGCAAAATTTTTAGAGCCCTTTCAGGTTTGCAGGCACTTAAACCCAAATAAGGAAATGTAATATTTTTATATTATAGAATTAGAAGCTATTTATGAGCATTCATACACTTTATTTCGATTTATGTGCGCATCCATAATTAGTTAAACACAAAGAAATAATAGCATATTGTGTGTAGGACAAATACGTGCAAAATTAAAATAATTAAGTATTGTTTGTCGTATATGAACAACCAATTTACGTGCAGATTGATTTTTAGCTGTGTCCCATGGTGCGAATGCTACCCCAAATTTTTTGTGCTACCCCAAAGTTCTTCTACCCCAAATTATAAGACCCGGAATTTTTAGTGCGAATTCCACGTGAGTTTTTATCTCGGAAACGGTGCAAGATAGGGGAAAATTATTAGTAATAATGAAAATTGTTTAATGTTGATTGGAACGTCTGGTGGTAATCTTGAATGACATTGAAGCTCATTTGTTATACTTTTGAGTTTATCTTTTGATTATTGAGTTCTACCCTTAATCCTGATCAGCCGTTTAAATATTTCGAAAAAAGTGTAAATAATAGTGAGTGTGAATTGCCAATAAATTGCCGAAATTGTCATTACATGTACACTACTCTAGTAAGGACTGTAAAACAAAACGGACACTTAAAGCACATAAGAATTTATTTACACATTCATCGAACCAATCCCACCAAATGCAAAACCTGCTATAAGACGTTCCAATTCTGTCACCATCTCAAAAATCATGCAAAAATGCATGTTAATGTTAGAAAATTTCCCTGCCCTGCATGTGAAAAGTCGCTTATCAATAAGAATCGACTAGCACTACAACTACGTATACATGCTGGAAAGAGGTCGCATAAATGTGAGACATGCGATAAAAAGCATGTATAAGCCCACCTTAGTTAAAAATTCATTAAACGAACCATACGGCCGATAAACTGTTTATGTTTACGCAATGCGGAGAAATATTTAACAAACTAAATGGAAAGTCCGGTATCTAGACAATAAAATTGAAAATTCTATAAATAAGGTTTCAATACTAAATGGTCTAGCAGCCCTTCGAACATTACGGAAGAATGGTAGTGCAACGTGCTCGGAAGAACCAACCCGTGCTAATTATAATTGTGTAACAATTTCTTAGAAAAACCTTAACACTCATATTTCAAACTAGAAAAGAGTGAAGAAACAAATGCAAAAATCTAAATCTCTAATAGATTCTAAAATGTCGAAATCAATTCATCGTCGATGATAATGATCCGAGTGGAAGTTACATTCCGAAATATAGTCGAAGACGAAAACTTTTATATTACGCTTTTGAAATTAGACTGGTCCTAAATCAACCAAAACAAACGAAAGTGTGTTTGGATTAGTAAAAATTAAACAAAAACGACATTTAGGCGATATTTTGAAATTTTTGAATTATTTTCCAATTCAATTCATTCTTTACTTAACTTCCATCCTAAAAATATAGATTTTCTAGGTTGGGACTATTAACCTTTCAAACCGTTTTAAAAGCTAATGAGATTCAAGTGGTCAAATAAATACAAACTCGGATATCGAATAACAAATTAAATTTATTCTAACTAACTTAATGTATTTTTCCATTTTATTTTAAATTGGATATACACAGCCCCCCCCCCCCAAAAAAAATCGGAACAGAAAATTTTTTCAAAAAAATACCCAGATTTGAACGCTTGTAGCTTGGTAAAGCAACACTTTTCAAACAATTTTGCTTCTAATTGAAGGAAAATCTGTCTTCTTTTCGATACTGGAACCTGTCTAACATATAAAACCATGCTGCTGTTTGAGACTGGAAACGAAGTTGCTCGGTATTTCATTCCCAAATCTAAATTAGACGTTTTATAGAAGATTATTTAGAAAACTTGAAAACAATGCTGTGGAAATTTCTGTACAACGACTTCTTGTCGATTTATTGATTTATCGAGAAACGTAACAATAAAATGAGACACCCATATCAGGCGTAATTTTGGTGGTTCAAGATCAAGGAAAAAATAAGTATTTACAGTAAAATATGTGATATATTTCAAAAGTAATAAAACTCAAATCTACGAACAAATGGAATTTTCAATATCGCGTGTTACCTCTTCTAGCCCCCATACTTCATAAATACACCGTAGCATATTTAAAACATTGTGTATTTGTTGCATGGTGATTTGTTGCCATTCTTCTTCTAAAGCATCTCGGAATTGCTAGTTTTTCGTAAATGCTACATACTTTTTAAAAGACTTGCAAACAACGAAAATGCTCTATGGAATCAACCACTTTCGGTTCACCGATGTCGACCAAAAATCACTTGGACCTCTCAATTTATGGAAATGCTTTATGGAAATTTTAGAAAACTGATCTAGACCGGTATTATTCTAAAATTTATTTGCCATATTTTAATCCATTACCATTTTTCTCATAAATGATATCTTTCAAATTATTTGTAGGAAATACAAAAGCTCCTACGGTAGCTGTCACTTCCGGAGGAGCAATTTCGGCCAAAAATCAAAAAGACCTCTCAATATGCCAAAAGCTTAAGTAAGAAGTTTCATTGAGATCAATCAATCCGTCTAGGCCTTACAGGCACAAAATTTTTGTTAAAAACAAAATATTGAAAATTGGTATGGGCCGATATTGTTGCAAAATTAATTTAGAATATTTTAGTTCCAAATAGTTTTTCTTGTTTTCTTGTGCGAAAAAGCTCTTATGGAGGAGCCGATCAGTCAATCCGTCTGAATTGTATAAAGAAGCTACAGATATTTAGTCTGCTCGGAACTACATACATAGGGGTTTTTTTTAAATCACTTTTCTTGACCACGGCGATATAGCGAATGGTACATCTGCAAATATGTCGAGGTCACCATTTTTTGTGATAACTATTTTTTCACTACGTAAAATAAAGTAAAAAATTTCTTTGTGAATATATTGTGGCCAACACCCGACGTTCTTTTACCACGAATATTCATACTTTTCGAATAAACCACTAATGATTTCTAAAGCGCGAAATTGATCTAACCGGACTTTTAGTAAAACATCATTGCAAGAATTGTAAAAGCTCCCATATTCCACCAAATTTCACAAAGATCATTAATGGAACACATTTAAGTTTGATTTTCGAATAGTCAATCCGCCTTGGCTGTAGCAATGCTAAATTTTGGCGAAATAAAGTATTTTTTTTTATCAAAACTTGTTATTTCTGGTAAAATTTAAAAAATTATCTAAACTCATTTTGTTTTAAATTTAATTTACCATCTTTAAACCAACTTCAAACGTTTGAAAACAGTTTTTTTTGTAAAAGGTATATCCTTATCAAAATACTTGCAAACAACGAAAGGGCTCTTATGAAAGCTGCCGTTTCCGGTGGGCCAATTTTGACCGAAAATCACTAAGGTCTCCTGATGTTTGTAAAACGCTTTAAATCCGTCCCACTCAATCAATGCTGGTACCAGTTTTTGTCAAAAATCGTAATTTCCGCTTAAATTTCGAAAAACTGGTCTGGGCCGCGATATTGCTGCAAAATTAATTTAGAATCTTTTAGTGTTTAACCATTTTTCTTGCAAATGTTCAACTCTTTTCTGGTGGACTGCTTTCAGACAAAAATTATTTGGATCTTCCAATTGGTGAAAAAAGCTTAAGTAAGAATTTCATCCCAGTTGGTCAACCCGTCTGGGCTGTAGATAAGCTACATTTATTCTGAACGACACCAGACATGCGCGTACACATCCGCTTACACACACACATAGAGATTTTTCAGTTAACCTCTATTTTTTTACTTCGTCGATATAACGAATGGTGTGGTGCTAAATTGTGATATGTTTATGTAGGTTTTATTGTGGTGGGCTAATATGATTGGCTCCGGTTTAAAGCAGTTCAAATTATTTGGGGATCAATTCCGTTTTCAAAGAGAAGGCTATATCTCTTCTCTAACACTAAAATTTTATTACTACTAATTTAACTATTGCCAAAATTAAATACATGGTGGGCTGTACAACGATTTCCTTGAAAGAAAATGTTGTGCGCGTTTTTTGATCTAAACAATTTCACGAAACGAAATTTTACGCACTATTTATATACAAAATTTGCATTTTTCAAATTAAAAAAGCAGATAAAAAACAAACTGTAAGCATTCAAATCCGAAAGAAAACGAAACAATAACAGTTTTGTTTTTCCATTTACCAGACATCAGGGTATGAAGACAGATTAAAGTTTTTTCCTCATTCTAATCTTGATTGAAAACCAAAAATATAATAAAAGTGTCACGTTGAGGATTGAGTTGGGGACATACGAAAAAACAACCCACCCAACACAAAAAAACTACACAATCATGATTTTCATTTTTTTCTCTCATATTTAGTTTTTCTTGGTCTGTTATCTTTTATCATTACTATAGAATACATATTTTATTTTGGCTATTTCTGTTGTAACTATTTATTTTTTTTAATGAATCACATAATGAAATTAATCCCTTTGTTGTTGTCGTTTGAACAAGGAACGTATACCCAAAAATATAAAAAACGAACGAATGAAAAATAATAATAATTTGGCGCCAACAAAATGGCCAAACAACAAAATAATTCAATCTATTAAGACGTTAGCTTATGCCAAAGAATATAATAACATCATATAGTATGTAGCAGTATGAAACAACTCTTACAAGCAAATGTAGAACAAAATCATTCAATTTAAAAATATATAAATAGAATTTGCTGATTACACAAATAATTTTTCATTCAATTTTCCTATTTTAATTCACTCGGCCATCATATACGAAATATTTTGTTCTATTTTTTATGGTCCAATCCAATATCAATATTAGCAGTTCTCCTTAATCGCATTCCTTCGGAAGTAATGGATAGCCAGAAAATGGATAGACAAGAAAATGCGTAATATCATTTGTGTTGCAGCTATACGACTAAAAATTTGAGTTGCGTACTTGCCTATTTAGTGTGTGTTGCACAGTGTGTGTGTTGTTAGAATTCTAGTGAACCCAAGTGAAGAATAGTTAATGTTTCTAGTGCATAAAGCTGACGTGGTTTGGCGGTAGTAATTCATAATATTATATGTTAGAAATAATAATGCATCATACTATGAGTTGGAGATATTAAGGGTAACTTACAGTGAGCTCCCCAGTAGAAGCCGGATGTTTGGATTGGCACAATCTTCCAGCTTCGATATGACCCCAAATAATTGTATATGATATAGTGATTGATCTTTTGAGATGATACATGATAGGGTGAATGTTAACCAAGTAGCCAGCACCAGCCTTATGTTCAAATTTCAAAAATGGCCAAGTTCCAGGCTAAACTAAATAAATATTTTTATCTCTTAAGTGCTTCCTAAACTGGAATGGGTTGTTTATGTTTTGAGTTGGTAATGATGAGCAAACTATGGTGAGCTCTGCGATGACAGCCATTTTTAAGATTGGCACAGTTTTCCAGCTTCGATATGGCCCCATATACATTTATATGAAAATCGTCTTTAACTTCCAAGAACTTTCTGGGCCGGTAATGATAATTGATGTTTTGAGATGGTACGTTATAAGATGTAAGGAAATAAAGTGGTCAGCACCAGTCGCTTATTTAAATTTGCGTAATTAACCATTTTCTAAAATATTTGGTGAAGTTAAATAAAAATTTGTAATTCTTAAGATCTTTCTAGGCCGGAAATGGTAGATCTCTCTGTTTTGAGTTGGTAATGATAAAGGTAAAGTACAATATAGTTATATTGGGCTCTCAGTTGTCGTCGTATGTTAGGATTGACATAATCTGCCAGCTTCGATATGACTACATTTAAATTTATGTGAAAAACTTCTATAACTTAAAATAACTTCCTGGGCCAGAAATAGCGTTTGACGTTTTAATCTAAGACCTGATGATAGCAAATAGTTAAATAAAATTTTGTATTTCTTAAGAACTTCCTAGATCGGAAATGGGTTGTATGTGGTTTGAGATGGAAATGACACAGCTGAATGCTATTTCCGGCCTACTGAAGACTTTGATCGTATAGACGATTTTAGAACTCACCATAGTTTGCCCTTATCATTACCAACCCGAAACATAGAGAACCATTTCCGCCCTAAGAACTTCTTAAGAGGGGTCAATTTTTATTTAACATCATCAGATAATTTGAAAGTTGGCCATTTACTCAAATTTTAATATATGGTGATTGTCACTTGGTCATTCACCCTATCACGTACCATCTCAAAACACTAATAGCTAATTCCGGCCCTGGAAGGTCTTGGAAGTAATAGATGTTTTCACATAAATTTAAATGCAAACCTAACTAATGTGGAATATTGTGCCAATCCTTTCGCACGGCTGGTGGGGAAATCACCATAGTTTGCCCTAGCGTTTTCGATCAAAGAATTCCAACTCCACTTTCGCAAGTGATTTTGTATGTGTTTATAGACATTTTCTATTACATTTTATTGTAATAGGTGCATTCAAGTTCACCAATAGTTGGCAACGTTATAAAATACACATTAACACCATATGGGGTTACTGGAAATAAGAATCACGAATATCATACTTTCAGGTTTGAGAATGTCAGATCCTTAAAATTAATGGATTTCAGATCATCAATTTTAAAATTTGGTTAGTAAAAATTCAGCCTGTTTAAAATGGTCAGACTGTTGACTGAATGTTCGACTATTTACACGAACACTAATTTTAGATGCAGTTTTGAAATTTGATCTTGCTGAGTGGAATAAAGCTATTCCTTCCCAACTATGGTTCAATGTGGTGTGTAATGCAGGATGGGGATTATAATTTAAATTCCAGATGAAGTTATGAAATAAGGCTACGCATAATGAACAAAACATAACCATGCGATTATCCTAAATATGAGCATATATCTTGAGCTAGCCATTATGAGTGTAGTTTAAGTAATTCCTAATGGATTGTGGTCAAAACAAGTGTTTTAAACAGAATTAATGTTACATCGTAAACTTTGAATGCATTACTGGAATATGGCGGTAACAAATTTATCTTGCCAGTTCATGTCCCGATTGGATTGCATACAATTAGATCTTAATTGCTGAATGAAAATCAGTTATTTCTTAACCAAATAAATTCGTATTTTAGGATCGAATTGTGTTTAAAAATTAATTATTTACTATTATCTGGAAATTGTTTGTAGGGGGAACTCAGCTATTTTTTGACCGATTGGCAAACTTTCGAATTTAATATAAATTTTGAACGATACTTTACAATTTTCCAAGATGAGTAGAACTCGATTATTTTTTGTGGGTATGGCCAAAATCGGTGTGTACTCCAGCATTGGGATTAGAACATGTCCATCGTTAGCTACGACTTTTTTCCATCTTTCAGGGAGCATACGGAACCCGCGCCGAAAAAATTCCTCGTGTTTTGAGGCGATCCAATAATCGTCCCGGCTTCTTCGTAAGCAGTGAAGTGCTGCTCAGCCAGGCTATGAGTCATCGATCGGAACAAGTGGTAGTTGGAAGGAGCAGTTTCTGGTCAGTACGGCGAATGTGGTAGGACATCCGATTGAAGCGCCTCCAAAGTTTCCTTGACGGCTCTTGCAACATGTGGCCGAGTGTTGATGTGCTGAAAGATCACTTTGCATGTCTTTTGACATATTGTGGGCGTTTGAGGTATAATTCTCAGCTTAATTGCATCATTTGTTGTTAATAACGTATCATCAATAGTGGATGATTTCGTTAGGATGGAGTACCTCATAGTAGATCACTTCGAACTGATGTCACCAGAGGCACAGCATTAGCTTATCGTAGCGTATCCTCCATTCGTCCCTCCTCATGATTCGATTCCAAAAAGAACCCTTCCGATTTCGTCTTTGGAGTAATTGTTCGCTTGAGTTTATAATGAACCCAATTTCTTTGTTTCTGCAAGATACCCAAGGTCTTGAGACGGTTTTCAATCGCTTGTTGAGTCACTCTTGAGTTTGGCATGAATCATGATCCAACAACGCCTCGAACTCCAAGCGCCTTCAAACTTTACTGATCTCCCTTCGCGTTCTTTGTCACTGGTGTTAAAATCGCCACTTTTAAAATGGCGGAATAAGTATACAGGTACCCATCAATAAAAACATGTGATTATTCATATGTTTTTATTGACGAAGCATGTCCTCAACATATTTGTACTCCCAATATGAGCATGGGTTGTGCACATTTTTGACCGATTTTGAAACAATGTGAATTAAGTATGTAAGGAATACCATAATAGATGAAGGAGGATGTTCTGGGATTTATACCCATGCTGGATCTTGGGAATTTGTAATTGAGATTGTAGGATGTAATCAAGAATTGTATATTAATTTTCAATAAAAAAATGTATTCGTTCCATTTTAAATTATTGCTAAGTTGAACACCAACTGACGAATAGTCACAACTCTCGAATACACAGTCGTTTACTACAAAACGGTATTGTTGGGCTTCTATAGACGAGAATGTGCATATTTGTATTTTTCTCTTTGAACTTGACCTGACTTCTTACTCCCCTCTCACATGTAGTACTCAAATTGCAATTTAGCGAAGTGACAACTTCTAGCCGTTTACCGCTTTGGCCTGAAGAGTTATGAGGTTTATATCTCAGGTTATACCTCAAATGAAATAGAAGAGTGCAATGTGGCGTGATTAACAGCGTTACCCAGCAAACCTTTCATATATACCAAAAACAAAATCGGTGATAAAACTGGTACCTGAGAAACTTCGAAATTTGAAGAGTGTTTCGTTGATGATCTCCCGTTTAGCACAACGTTGACATTTTGGTCTTTAAAAATCTTTTTATCCACTTGATGATCATCGAGTTCAACCCGTATGCCACAAGTTCTCAAACAATATTCTTATGCCAAACCTTATCAAAAAATGTATGGATATATCCAAGGAGACACCATGGCGAGACCCCATTTAGGGCGAGATGTTGATTAATGCATTTCTCAAAAACTGTGACAACGGCCAACACAATTAATATTGATTCAGTATCGAATTAGAATTCAGAATGCGGTGGTCTTGTTGATGGCGTCCATTTTGGAACCACAATAAGCAATTGACGGACCCATAATTCCACCAGGGAAAACTAAGATCGAGTTCGAAGTGAAGTCGTTTGCTAGTAAGCCGAACTGCTAAAATGAGCCCACCACCATATTTCTTGTTGTCACTAGTGTTTAGTGTGGCCTAAAATTCTTCAAAATAAATTTCGCCGAACTTATATTTCTTGTGAACAGTTTTATTTGGTCTGGCAGGTTTGGCGCCTTTTTTGAAATGATTTCGTCTGTTTGATTGTTATAGATACAAAGAATTTCGCAAAGAGAGTGTTGAAAAATTATCGTAAATCATCATAGTCAACCTTCTTAAAATTCCAAAGACGCCTCAGCTGCTGTTTGAATTTCGGTAGTGTATTAACAGATATTTTCATGTTTATTAGGTTATGGTTAGAATTTTCAATCCCAGCCTCGACCCGTGCTTTCACGGAATGGAAGATTGTAGTGCGACAGATATCCAGAATATGGACTCTTGTAGAATCACTCGCGCGGAGTGGCAACCTCATGCGAAGCAACCAACCACTCTGCTCGGCGTTCAATACAATTCGTATCTTGATGATTGAATCATTCTTTATACCGGTTTCGACTATCATCACATTTGTCTAACAAACCATCGAATAAATTTGGTTGGAGGATCTATACAAACTAATTAAGAAAATGAGTTTATTGGTAGGGATATATTCTAAGCACTATAGTTTGAGTGGTATTTGTGAAAATTTTGTACTTCTGATGTTAGAGCGTACGCGTAGTGGTCTTTAAAGAACATGCACACTCCACGTTGCAACCCGAATGCTTGTTCGAACTGGTAGCGCTCGAAGTTAAATTCATTATCGTAGATGTTATGATATACTTTTGTTCCCGTTAGTAATTTGACTGACGTGCGTGATTCAACATGTTAATGTGCGCAATTTTTGTTAGTCACGAGTACTCAGACATTAGCAAAATTATACAGAAAACAAATTTTTACTTGATTTTATCAGTGATGTTTTTGTAAGTTCATTCTTGTAAGATTTCAGTTTTGAATGACCATTTTCTTGTTTGAAACGTCAGTATTTGCCGAAGTTGCTCTATCAGTGCCGCCGTTCATGTTGTTATCACAGCTTAAGTATTTTTAAAAACCTTTGTCCAGTTTTTTCGCAACCAACTTTTATGGAAAAGAGCAACAATTTCTAAAAAGAGCAGAAATTACGATTTTATTGATTTTTTGCAAATTGAGTGAAATTCACATGTACTGTTTGGAAAATCTGATTTGATAATCTTAATTGATTTTAAAAAGTATTATGCTCTATAAAGCTCTAAAGTCTATACACACAGCCTCTATAGGATTTGTTCTTGTTTGGCTCAAATATAAAATGTTTTAACGACGCGTCAAGATTAATATACTTAAACAGAATTCATGGATGTGTATACCTATTTTCAATATTAGATAATAAAACACCCTACAAAAGCTCTGCAGAAATATGTAGACACTCTACATGTACATGTGTATGTACTTGTCTATATGTTTACATCGATCTTCCAGTAAATCTTATCTATTGTAAGTTTTATCTATTGTTTTACGTGACTGATAGGACAAATATAATCTTCTTGTGCAATAGATAACGTTTTTATGGCATATTGCATCCCTACTTGAAATATATTGCAGAATAGTTTTATGGTAACGAGCATAATATTTATGTTCTCGTACAGTCTGTTCTTCTGTTAAAAAAATGAAAGACTTTTATACTCGTACGTGTGTGTATGTGTTGTGTTATAAAAGTGCTAAATGTGTATTTTATGGATTTCTAATCATTTTTATTAAATTTTTATAAATAATTAAAATAAAATATTAGATACATGTTACCTCTAAATAGCATAGATGCACATTAATATTCGATAGGTAGAAGTCAATAAGATTTATGTTGGTGATGTTGTATGGGTTTTTAAGTTAGATTAATAAATTAACTTTTTGTCATTATACAGGGTGGGCCATCTAACTTTTTTAACTAGCGGTTATTTTGAGTATGGTAAGGATTTTATCACTTCTGATTTGACAGAAAGTTAGTTTTATCCTTCCGCTGAACGAAAATGGTTGTGTATTTGCTTGAATGGTTGTGTATTTGCTTGGTAATGTTGCAGAATGTGTGTGAAAATTGCGTGCGGTTTTCGGAAGAAACGAAGCGCCGGGAGCTCCATAGGTGCGTTATTTTGTGAATAAAGCTAAAAAAAACAGGCTTGCTAATTAATAAACCAACACGAACCAAGCAGCCAACCCAGCGTACACCCGAAAATGTTGATACTGTAGCCGAGAATGTGCGTGAGTCGGCGGGAACGTCAACTCGTCATCGTGCTCAAATATTGAACATTTCACGCACAACATTGCGACGAATTCTACATAAAGACCTTGGTATGATACCGTATAAAGTTCAATTGTGAGTGGGTTTGCCATCGACTTGAAGAAGATGCCTTGGCAAAAAATCATATTTTCGGATGAGGCGCGTGTACTTCACGACTGTCAAGTATGAACTGTTATTATTACTATTTCCCTAAATGGCGGCAAGAAAATTGTAAATCTTTCGCATGAACACTCTATACTTAATTTTAATCATTAGTATTTTCAACGCCGTACAACGAGAAGACTCACTTTATAACACAATTTTATGACTTACATTTTTTTCTGCCAAGCAACTG
Source organism: Nephrotoma guestfalica (assembly GCA_963691935.1). NCBI lineage: Eukaryota > Metazoa > Arthropoda > Insecta > Diptera > Tipulidae > Nephrotoma > Nephrotoma guestfalica. Next base: position 136,406,382 of record OY829914.1, on the reverse strand, counting down.
GTTATTTTTAATTTGGAAAAGTTAACAAAATTAACTGAGCGATCGATAACATTAAAAAATTCGGATATTTATATTTACCATGCATTTACCTGTTACAAACGACTTAGTAGATATAACAATGGCCTAGTAACCAAATAATCTTTAATTATATTTTTCAAATCGAATTCTCAAGTAGCATTTACCGATTGTATGACTTACTTGTCGCTTGTGGCCTTAGATATTAAAGTGTACGACAGTATGATCGTTAAAATTAGAACTATTATTGTAGGCTAGTTATCATCACTGCGCTTTGATAATTTATGAATGAAATATCAAATATTTCTGATAAGCCATAAAATGTGATTGGCGCGGCAGATCAAAACCTTAAATTTCCATTCATTTTTAAAATCACGTAAATTTTGTTCAAAATACTGAATTGCACAGTGCCCTTCTCAAATAGTGTTAAAAGTAATACTGAATTTATTCAAATACGTTATTTTTAAAACCCCCAAGCCAAAATACTCTAAATACACAACTAAACGACGTTGAATAAAGTGGATAAAGCTTGACACAGGTTAAACAAGTGATCTCACAATTGGATTTACTAAAATCTAGTAACCAAACATAGTAACCAAATATTTTTCTGAATGTAATTCTTAGATTGCCCTGTTCAAAATTAAGTAGAATTGCCGCAACTGGTTGGCAAAAACTACTCGAAAATCTCCAAATCTATTCCATTTCGCAACGACACACATATTCACAGATACATTTTTTACCAGGAAACTTCAATAGATATGTTTACAAATTACGAAAAGGTTAAAAGCTTATACATGTCCTATTGCAAGACATCATAAACCTTTTTACCTCCTTAATGATGTCACAAATCAATACTAAATTTGTGAGTAATAATCAATTGGATGGGAATATGTATAATATTTGTATACTCGTACCTTACTTATTAAGTAAAAAAGTTACAAAACTTACCATAAATCCAATTAATTACATCCCTTTTTCCAGTATTCGGTTTCTATGTTACGTTCAAGGACAATTATCGTCCAACTCTTGAATTGAAGCAAAAACCATAATATTTCAAGGGTGAATAAAAAAGTAAACAAGCGAATGGTATTTGGAAAAATGGGCGAATCTTCCTTTCGTTGTTATATTTTGTTAATAAGATATTTTTGAAGGATAAGAAAGGACAGTACAACAAATACACGCACCGAAGATACGGTACATAAACAACATTTTGGACGTACATACAGACGAATTAGATTTTGATTGTTTATTAATGTTGATTGAAAATTAATTCTTTTAATGATGTAAAAACAAAAGGAAAATTGGTTTTCCATTTATTATTTTTATTTATTCCAAAAATGTTTGTTGTAATTTTTTACCGTTTTTTTCCTATCTCTCTGATCCTAATTGAAAGGATACACTCGTACTCGTATATATATGAGAATTTATTTCCGTTTTTTATTGTGTATTGTTGTTGTGTGCCTTGTTAGGGTTAAATTGAAGTTGATTATAATTTAATGATGATTTTATTTAATACTCGGTTGATGGTATAATATGGAAAAGGTTACTTTCTTAGCATTAATATTTATGTATCTAATCTTACCCACTGGCTCACTCTATAGTATGACGTGTTATCGGAAAATTAAGTTGTCCAAAATAATAAGATAATTTGTTTCGCTATTATTTGCAGATATTTTATTTTTCACCATAAAATTCATTGAAGTGATTTTAAAAATTAACAGAGTATTTTAATTAGGATAAGATGTAGAGAGAAGTTCATGACCACAATCAACAGAAAACTGCCAAACAAATTCAATTCAAGCAACCACATATTTTTTGACCCATATTGGTCGAATTTTAATGAGGTAAAACGCAAGCGACCAGCATAACGATTGGACCCCACGGGTTTACTTATCCACTGATAAACAGGGATGCTAAATAAATATAAACACAAACTAACCAACGAAACAAAAATTAAAAAACTCTAATTGGATGTTTACATATTATGCTTAGTAGTACAGTAGTTAACTAATTATTACCCGTCAAAAATGACATAAATATAATATTTCATAATTAAAAACAAACTTATTAGAGAACAATCTGAGACTACGAAAAAATAACCGCAAGTATATAGTAGTGGTATGTGTGTTTGTGTTAGTGCGAATGCGTGCCACTTAAATATTTTGGATATGACATTTCTACATAAAATTTCCATTTATAATTTAAAATTTGTAATTATTTAATTTTAGTTTTAAAATATTTCTACCGTAATATGTCTAATAGATTTTTTTCTTAACAGTGTGTACTACTCAGGAACACACATTTGATAACTTTTGTAACTGCAATGATATTTCGTCGCGGAAGGTTATGTATTATTTAAATATTTTAAAATATATCGACTTATTTCTTAAAAAATGAAAGTTGTTTGCAGTCATTCGCGCGAACGTGTTAACTCGCCTTTTCAAAAGCAAGGGAAATGTCAAAATAATGAGAGAACAGAACGACATAAGCACCAGAAAACTGAGCCGATTTATATCGATTCAGAATTTGTGAAGCTTACATTCGCAAATATAAAATTAAACGTATAAACGTATACGAAAAAGTCATGTCTTGCGCCTCGGTTTGTGAACAAAATCGACCGCCAGGCGGATTAATTATACGGAAGAAAATTACATACTTAAACTTTTTCTGTATACAGAACAACTTCTAAGTTAAAAATCCTTACGAAATTTGGTAGAAATCTGCATACTGACAGTGGCAGCTTCCATGGGAGCTTTTCTTTTTACACAAAAGGACAAAGAATTAAAAGATTCATATACATTTATAGTTTAAATTATAAGCATTGGTTGATTTTGTGAAATTTGTACAGGAATAATGAAATATTTTTTTTCTAAACTCGTCAGTTCTTTCGTCATTCGATGGGTATAAGGTTACACTACACTATACACTACACTTACACTATTAAACTACATGGGAAATTCTTTGTGGATCACCCACTTACACTCCAAGTTACCAAGGACACAGTGATGGATCAACTGCGCTCCACAATGAACAAACTCATTTCAACGGACACACGCAATACAAATTAAAATGACATATTCGTACTCAAGTCACTGCAAACTTGTGACTACGTTTTCGTACGTTTAGACAATTACACACTGATCACATACCACCTTATGAAGACTCATACAAAGTGATACGTCGACTTCATAAGCACTTCTTATCACAAATCAGGAGTAAGCAATAATCCATCTATATTGATAGACTCAAACCAGCGTATGGAATACTGAGTTCATCCGATAAAATATCGCGAGTGAAGAAATCATTCTGCATTTTCCCATAACACATTCACTTCACTCAACCAAATAACTCCAATCACAAGCATAACATTGTTACAGACCTATGGTATCTAAGTTTGAGGTTGGCCAATAAGATCAATGGACAAATACAATGCAGTCAACATTAAGTGCTGTGAGGGTTTGTGAATGCCCAATGGCACATATGAACGATAATCTTCGTATGGACTGAAAGATGGAATGCGTCGCCGAAGAAATGAAGGAGCTAGCAAGGAAACACGTACAGTGATTATCTCGGCATTTAAATACAGACATACGTTAGACACTACCACAGGAGTAAGAAAACTTCGAAGGCAGAAACCGATGGAGCTGTACAGTTCTGATTAGAATAACAAATTATTTTAAAATGAGTAACCTATAGGTTATTCATCATAAACCAAAAAACAAATTGAAGATAATTAATTGCGTTTACTTATCTCCAAAATAATTATTTCGGGTTAACTACATGTTTCATAATAATCATGCAGGTTCCTCATTGAGCATACCTATCAAATATTGAAGCTTTTGTGCTCAAATAACTTTGTTTTCTAAGTTGAAGGCCACTAAGTATAATTACTCGTGAAATTTGGTATGTAGTATTTCGTTAATTTCAAATTCGATTTTGTCCAAAAATTTAATTTGCTTGTGCTGAAATCCCCGAATTGTCTCCGTGTTGCCATAGGGCAACAAAAACGAGAACATACAATTATTTTCTCTCTCTTGTTTAAACCGTTATGCGTAATACTCGTTGCTCGAGTGAAAATACATTTTAGTGTGGTATTGAATTTTGTAGTAATAGTACCAGAAAGGTGAAAACTGTGGAAATGGACTACATGAAAAAGTAAGTTTGATTTTAGTTATATATTCGGAATCAGTATATTTAATTTTTTTTTGTAATTAATCAAGTAATTGTGATTGTTATTGATCTTAAATATTCGAATTGAGAAAATATAATTTCAATCGTTGCTTTTAAGACTATTTTTTCCACCTGTTGCCATATGACAACACATTGACATGTAAGGTGAAAATATTTTAGAAATGCTTTGATGAAAATTTCAATACTTTTAGAGTTTTCGTGCTCTTCATGAATTTTAAATATACTTGATTACTTTATGTTATTCCAGGCCGCTCTGCTTGAAAGACGCGTTAGATTATTTTGAACAACTAGATTCCGTGGACGACACGGACGACGTTCATGCTGTCCTTATTGAACCTCCAGAAAATGAAGGTTACGTGAGCGGAGGAGACGATGCCGAAGATAAGGTGGGTGGTATTCCCGACGATGTTTCCTTGGCCAGTTGAAAGCCTACTCTGAAGTAGTTTTGAGAAGTGGTCGTCGTATTACAAGTTTGGGTGATGACAGTGAGGATAGCGGTTTAGATGTGGAAGTTGAACTGGCCGATTATCTTTGGCATATGTCTCACCTGAAGATCCTTCAAAATCTAGTGCACCATCTACATCTTCTACCAAAACTTTAGGAATAAAAAGAAATCTTAGCAACATAAAGCAAAAGGATGGAATGAGGACGATAATTCAGTTTTCATGACACCACTATTCTCCTTCAGAAACTTTAAAGATTGCTGCAATTTGAAGCCCCACGAGCAATTTGAGAAATTCTTTGACGACAAATTGCTGCAACTGATAGCCGAGAAATCAGCCAAATACGCCGTTTTTCGTGAAAAACCAAATCCACAAATTTCTGTAAATGAGTTACGCACGATTATTGGGGTATTTTTAATAAGTGGTTTCAACTATCACACAAGTCATCGGCGTATGTGGAGCAATCAAGAAGTTATGCGAAACAATCTTGTCTGTAATAGCATGCGAAAAAATCGGTTTAACGAAATACTTCAATTTCTCCACTTCGAAGACAACAATTGTGCAGGCATAAATGGAAACCCAAATCCTGACAAAATGTGGAAGCTTCGACATATTACCGATCAAGGCTAAAATGATACAGCATTTTCATCCCGAGCCAAATATATCGTATGACGAAGGTATAATAGGTTACTTTGGACGACATGGCTGCAAGCAATACTTAAAAGGAAAACCACTTAGGTTTGGCTTTAAAATATGGTTACTTTGAACTCCATCGGGTTACTTAATCAAGTTCGAGGTATATCAGGGAAAAACTCTCGCTCAAATAGTACGTAGGTGGACCAACTTGGGAAATGCGCTGCCCCGCTTGTCAGCATGATCGATGATTTTCCTGAAGATGTTCAATAAACTGCCATTTTCGATTTATTTCGATAATCTGTTTACTAGTTTTCTGCTTTTAGTATATTTGAAATCACGTGGGTATAATTGCACTAGGACGATTCGCGAGAATCGCATCCCAAAAAGTTGCTTACTTGCGCTTAATAGAGATTTAAAAAATTAAAAACCCTGATTTTGTGCATCTGCAACAATGATAGAAACTGGAGTTCGAATCACAAAATGGGTCGACAACAGCGTAGTGTGTATGGCATCAACAAACTTTGGCGTACACCCACGAACCAATGCGTCCCGCTACTCCAAAGAGCATAAAAGCAAGATGGCTGTACCACGTCCTTGCGTCGTTACAAATTAGAATAAAAATATGTGTGGTGTCGACCGCTCGGACCAAAATAAGGCTTATTATAGAATCGCGTACAAGGGGAAAAATGGTGGAGTTCCATTCCTAAGAAACGACAACGCGCTGGTGATTACTGCAAAACCATTGGTCGTACATCTTTCGTAAAATGTGATGTAGGCCTTTGTATTAAATGTTTTTATCCTACCATATAAAAGAATAATATATTTAACAACTATTATGGGTTTGAATTCAGTTTTCTGCTTAAAAGTATTTGTAAAAAAAGCATCTGTGCATGTCCCCGTGTTGCCATATGACAACACCCCCACTTCGCACCGAACAGGTAACCGTTATGTTTTTGCCGCAGTCCTAGGCCCAATAGACACTAAATATGTGCTTTATATAGGAAAATTAAAAAATAATATTTCTTGAATAATTTGGGCTAATGTCGCAGCTTGTAATTGTGTATATTGTTCTGTTACTCATTTTTTTCGTACCCGCGTCATCAGCTTTAAATGATAGTCATCCTCAAATCGGCATGTTCTTCTGAATTCATCTGTATAATCCTTATACGTTGAACTCAATTCTATTAAGAATATATGACATCTGTTCAAATGCTATATCATTAGATCATAAAATTCAAGTTACACAAGAAGTTACCGAAACAAGTTACACGATATCCCGATACTACAAAACTCACGACAAAAGTATGCAGAACGTTGAGTAACATTAATAATATACAAATAATAAAAACAAGAAATTGTAGCGATATATGACAACTCCACATGACAAATAATAGAAAACCAGACTGTTTGGTGTGGCATGACCTCGCGCAACATTTATGAAACATATTTCTTTGAAAATGTTCCAGGTGCAAGCGTTTCGGTCAACAGAGATCACTACAGAACAATGCTTCAGGACTTCCTATTTTCAGTCGTGCGAGGGACTAATAACATGAAAACATATGGTTTCAGCAAGATGAACATCAGCAACATTGAACTTATTGCGGGAAGAATTTCCGAACCGTCTTATCCCAAAAAACGGCGGTCTGGGATGGCCACCTCGATCGCCTGATCCGGCGATTCCAAACTTTTTTCGGAGAGGCTACATGTAGGAGAAGGTTTACATCAACAAACCACAGACAACAAGAGCTGAAAGACCACATTCAATCTGAAATTTTACATATTACACCGTTGAAATTTCAAAAAGTAATGCAAAATTCCTTAGTAAGAGACGATGCGTGTGTGAATTCTAGTGGTGGACAGTTAACCGATATAATTGTCCTCACCTTATGTAAAAAAAATTTCACGAACATTTTAATTTGCAAATAATTTTTTTAGTTTTTATCGCTTCGTTTAAAAGTTATTATACAAACAGGAACTTGTTGTTCACATTTGGAAAAAGTTGAACATTTTCCCCATTATATTAGTGCGGGTCTAAGATTAAATCTTATAGTACTTCTCTAGGCATAAGTTATTACTTTTCAACTATCTATCAAAACATATCGAGAACGAATGACAATGTAGCCGTGTAAGCGCAGTTGTTTGAAGCAAATTAATAGTCTGTATACTTACTAGCCTGGATAACCCTGGGAAATATTTATAGCAATCTATTCATCAAGCGGTGTAGCATATAACCATTTTTAGCAACAATTGTCCTAAACAATAAAAAAAACATAAACTGACCCTAATAATATTATATCTGTCCTTTTGTTAATGTGAAATTATACATATAGGTTTGTGGGATGAATTGAGGAAAATACTGCAATAAATTACGGAGCATTTGCGAAAGCAATTTAAAAAATCCAATTCTTTACCGCCCCAAAATAATTTTATACCCGGAATAACTGTGAAATACTGTGAATGATAAGTCTTTGTAACAGTTATAAAAAGTGCTACGTTCCTAGCAGCTTTAAAATTGTTAATAAAGTTTACTTCATTTTGTGGCCGAAACACGAGTTCGCTAAAGCAACTTATGAAAAAATAACAACAGCAATGTATTGTACAAAGTATTTTCTTGATGGAAATTTAATTTCTCAAGTATTTCGTTTTCTGCAAACAATGTATAATTTCTCTATAGGATTTGATTTATAATATCTAGGAAGATACGATATTTTCATTTTCCTTTTACTGTTGATTGGTACATTTTCCAAAGTTGCTTTTTTCTATTACATCCATAAAATTTTTCTATTTTTCTGTTTTGTAATAAAGTCGAATTTTCTTTCGTTTCAAAAAGTGGAAAATTTCCCAAAAGACAATATTAATTTTTTTGCTTATATGTTATGGAAAATGCTTTATTCGTATCTTGTTTTCATTAAGATTTCTAACAAAAAATAAAAGAAAGCAATCAAAAATGAACAATTGAATCGATGATTGAAATGATTGGTGTATGAATGATTTTCAGTTTTTAGTTCGTTTTGTTTTTGTGTTTTTTCCTCCCGTAAAGCTTTCGTATATAAATACAATGCTTAGAAGGCCCAGGAAATAATTGCCTTTTGTTCGTTGCTTTGAGATTATAAATTTGTCAAAATTAACAATATTGTTTACCGGCCTTCTTCATTGTCCCATTTTCAAAATAAGAAAACAATATCCTTGTTTCTTTTAACCTTATAATCATAAATGTCGCTGCCATAAATTGTTGCATGAAAACAGAAATAGATTTTCTATACATTTTTTACATTGCCCTTCTTAATATTATAATTTTAAAGTCATTTGTCTCACCTGTCTATCATAATTTACATTTTTCGAAAAGATATATTGTTTAAACGCCGGTGTTTTCCCTGCCCAAACAAAAAACAGAATCTGGATACATAAAAATGGAACAATCGAGAAAAATTGACTTTTATTGGAAACTTTCGTGTTTAAACGTTTCATACTTTTATAGGATATAAAATATAAGTATCAAGATATTTAATTGTGTGTTCATACCTTACAGCAACATATACTGATTTTGTTGACGAAAAGTTGAATGTTTTGTTTGCATCTGATTGACGTACATTTTTTATGGTCGAAAGGATTTCGACTCGTTATAGGTATACAGTTGAAGGAGGGGGCACAAAAATTTGAATAAAATCTTTGTGTATTTTACTACTCGGATGACAGGTGGTAGGTATTGGAAAACTGAAAAAAAAACGAAAGAAATGCTCCATAATCGATTTCTAAAGGTAATAATAGTATGTTGACTGAGTTGAGTATGGGTGGATTATATCCTACTCTCGTGGGAGGGAAATAATATTATTGAATTATATTGAATATTGGAATTAACAGCGTTGTAATATTGAAATCTTGGGGTGTATGCAGAATTTACAATTTTTCGAGTATTTTTTGTTGAAAGTGTATCGCTCACGGAGATTACGAGGAATTTCTCTCGTATTTAGAGTAAGTATTCGTTATGTTAAGTCTAAATATCTATCTTGTGAATAAATTGTTTTCTGGTTATGAACTGTTTGATGAAAACTTATCCTAAAAATAAAATATTTAACCTAACAACTGGATGTTTTTCTAAATTTAGTAACCTAGTAACAAAATGATAATTCAGTTGCTACTGCGAGTTAATAATAATCCGTGTTTTCGTTTATTCATTCTGTACATTCTGAACGTTCAGAAAATGACATAAAACGTAAATACTTTTAATCATTCTATATATTCTGTGTATTTTTTCGTTTGTTCTTTTATTTATCTAGAATTTTCGGAACGCATTCTTTTTATACCGCATCGAAAGGTAGAATGTACAGAATATTCCGCTTATTTATTATCGTCAAGCTGTCATAATACACAAAAACCTCGATCTGCGTCGTTAATTGGGCCCCGATAAATACGTCGCAAATCTAAACGATGCAAATCGAAATAAATTTTCCTATACATTCATTTTTTTATGTACGAGTACATATGTCTAACTAGTCTGTTAATTAGTACTAAAATTCAAAAGCTATTTTTATTTCATTCATATCAAACATGCAACAACTGACTGTGTATACATAACTGTGTATACAATGAGATATCTCTATTAATTTTACATAATAATACATAGAGCAGTTACAGAATTACAGTTACAGAATTAAATGGGGAATTTCCTTTATATGAAATTTAACCAATGCAAATAGAAATTTTAACGACGGAACTATGAAATGACGAAAATTTAAGCACGACGCAACATCGAAAACGACGCAAATCGAAACGACGCAGATCGAGGTTTTAGTGTAATTGTGAAATTTAATTTTTAATTTTTAAATAATTTTTAATTGAATTAAATTTTTTTTAAATAACACACACAATTAATATATTACATATATAATAATTATATGGAATAATGGAAAATATTATTAACGAAGGTAAAATATGTTTTATTACTATACTTGTCTAGTTGTTAATTTAAATTTGAAAATATTAAAATAAAATTGTTGTTGTTTTCCAAATTACAGACAGTTTTAAGTGGAGCCTAGGCGATATAAGTTGCCTGATTGATTTGTTTGTTCAACATTCCACGATGTTTGATCGCCAACCTAAGAAAAGAGTTTGGAACGAAATTGCATGTAAATTTGATGCGTATATATTTGTATTCCAATTAATAAACGATTGTGTAATTTTATTTTTAGGCCAACTGTCCACTATTAGGAACAAAACAGTTACTGGAGAGCAGTGTGATGGTAAGTGGAAAGGGTTGAAAAGCTTGTATAAAAAGGTAAAGGACCATAACAACACCAGCGGAAATTTGAACAACAAATGTGAATACTTCGAATTAATGGGCGAAGTTCTGAACAAGCGTCCGGAGATAACTCCTCCTGCAACGTGCACCATCGAAGATTCGACAATTACAATTAATAATTAATCAAATTCGTCTGGAGCAGGTGGCAGCGATTACGACTTCGCCGATTGCATAATCGACGAACCAACAACCACTCCTGGTCCATCTGCACTAAAAAAAAAAGGAAAAATGAAGAACTTAAAAATAAACGCCACCATGAAAAAATGCAGCGACAAGATAGGCTCCTTCAACTATTTCAAAAATTAGTGGATAAATTGCAATAAGCGGATATATATTATGAATTTTAATGAATATTGTTGCCATTTATTAATCTTAAAATTTGTTCTCTTTTGGCGTAGCTATTACGTTCGTTGATAATAGGTGCCAGGTTGTTTCTTTCATCATCTGTATATATAAGAAAATCCGTGGCCAAATTATCGCCGTTCTGCAAACAAATGTTATGCAATATGCAAGCCGACATTATGATTAATGGGATTAAATCTGGTCGCCTGGTATTTAAACTATTGAGTCGCCGAAACTGACCTTTCAGTAACCCAAAAGCACGTTCAATGGTAATGTGCGCTGGCGAATGAGCCGCATTATTAATGCTGTCAAAACGGAACGGACATCGTTCGGAATGTTTTAGGTCACGTGATCCATATTCTATTCCTTCTATTCTTTCTAAAGAATGAATTAACGAAAACACGGAATATGAAAACACGGAAAGTGGAATTTCAAAGTTAGTCTGCTATGACTTTTCTCAAAGCCATCGAAAATTTTACAATGTTATATTTAATTGTATAAAAAACTATACAGACATATACATATTTCCTTTCGAAGCCTTTTCTAATCGCACTTTAAACCATTTTGTGGACTACTACGTCATTCTGATTCTAAAAACTGGCTAGTGTTTTATATGTATACATCTGTGCTTAAAGAATCAAAAGCCTGTTATCATATTTCATCAAATTTATTCTTCAATATTAACAATGAAGATAATGAAAATAAATTATTAAAGAACTAGGTTTCGCACTATGTAATTAGAATTTTAGTCTGAACACTAACAATCCTGAAAAATCGCGGGAAATTTGGGAATACATCACGATCAACATTGATTTTGTAAATTAGCAAATTCAGTGTTAAAATTAAATATTAAATAATTAATTATTTTTGTTAAACTGCTGTTGTTGATGTTGGGGTTGATAATACTAATCATCATTGAATTTTTACGGATCGGTTGTTTTTTCCCCCTTTATTAATTACAACTGAGACTGTGCTCATCTAGCAATTTATCTTTCAAATTTACAAATTTTAAATTTCTTAAACAATTCTGATTTGTTGGGGTGAAACCCAAAACTAATTAAAGCTATTTAAAATACTAATATTAATTTGGTATGCTTACTAGGTCAAGTGGCCTCGTTCATTGAAGTCTTCTTTCAACGACAGGGTTATCTATCATATGGTGAATATAGGGGTTTCCATGTTCCTGGAGCCTTAGTTCGTGTTTGGCGGCATGCTTTTTTATTTCATCTTTGATGTATTCCACCTGTAAGTCCCTTGAAACGTCTGCATCCTTTTGGCGTTTGTTTGCCTAGTACATCCCCAGAGTTGAATACCGTAGGTCTATATCGGCTTCAGTATTTGCCGATATGTCAGCAGATTGTTGTGTATTGTAAGCTCAGAGCCTCTATCTATGAGCCAATACATTTTTCTGAACTTAATAATAAGTTCTTCTTTTTGCTTTTTGACATGCTCTCTCCACTTGAGCTTGGCATCGAGTGTCATGCCAAGATATTTAGCGTTGCTTGCATATGGCACCGGTCGTGAGTTAATTTCTATCGGTTGATGGGAAACCTTTTAATATGTAAAGTTAACATGCGTGGATTTCGTCTCATTAAGCTTGATCTTTCAAAAAAGGAGCTTAAGGATTAGTCCTAAGACACTCCTTGCAGGACACCGGCAGAGATTTTCTTTAGTTCGGAGTATTCATCCTCATATTTCACACGATTGGATAAATAAGATCTTAGTATGGCATAGAATTGCCTCGGCGTATCGAATGCTTGGGCCATGTCCAGAAATATGCTGGAGCATAATTTTTTACGTTCGAACGTTCTTGCATTAATGTTGGTGATTCTATGCACCTGTTCAAGTATGGAGTGTTTTTCCCTGAATCCACATGGATGTGGAGGAATTAGTTGTCGGTCCTCAATTATTGGTTTAAGTCTTTTTAGTAATAATTTTTCAAAGAGTTTTGACATAATTATGGCAGCAATGAAATTGGCCTCTATGATTTTTTATCGTTAGGTGGTTTATCAGGTTTTGCTATCATGATTACTTCTGCTACTTTTCATCACCACGGAACATGTTTTAACCGAAAGGTTGCATTGATTATGTGTAATAGCTTACGAAATCCTTTACTTGGTAGAGCCTTGATTATTTGGCAAGCAATCAAGTCATATCCTGGGGCTTTTTTAACATTCATGTTGCTTTTTACTTCTTCTTTTAATCTTTGAGAGTTACTGGGCGTATATCAAAATCATCTAGCTTTTGGATTGACATTATATTTTCATTGGCCTTTGTCTCGGTAGTGGTTGGAAGGTATCCTCGAGATACTCCGCAAACAGATCAGCCTTCTCTTTAGGGCCTCTTGCCCAAGTTCCATCCTCCACTTTAAGTGGGGGCACTTGCATTTTGGGTCTTTTGAGTCCCTTCGTCGCCTTCCACAGTGAATAATTAGAATTTTTTTAATCGGTTAGGCCAGCGATATTTCCATTGGTTGATTGCATTTGGTGAAATTGTTAAGAATTGTTTTGTTCTCCGGTGTTCTAGTTATTTGCCAGGTTTTACGTGCCCGTCGTTTTTCTCTTACCAAATAGAAATGTCGATTTTTTCTGAATTTAAAAATATTTCTATTTCTGGAATATGTTGCATAATGCCATTGGCATTCCAGATTGCTATTTTGAAAGTTGTGTTCCTACTTAACAATTTTTTGTTGGATTGCGTTGAGGGAGTTGCATTTTATTCAGTTGATCAAGTATCATGTTGTTCAGATTATTTTGGTCATCTAGCCGCTTTGTAATAGCTGCAATGCTGTTCATAATCTTTTCCATAATTTGGTTACTTTCAGAGGCCATATGTTTGGTTGAACCCAAACCTTTCACTACCTGGGCAAATGAACTTCTTTGCCCTGTGTTGCTTGGTTGTGGGTTTTGCTCCATCTGATTTTATATTTGAAGCCTTCGATTTTCGTGATTTTGCGGTTAATTTCTTGTTTCATCTCTTAATTTTTGTAGTTGTTTAGCAACCTCACAGCCTCGATAATTAGCCGGCTGTTGGCCTGCACAATTTGTACACTTGGCTGACACATCTCTCTCTATTGTACTTGCCTAGGTAAAATGATTACCTGAGAATTTAAAACATCTTGGATCCCGGCCGCAATATCTTTGGGTGTGATTAAATGCCTGACATTTCTTGCAATGAGGTATGCGTGTTGCGGGCCTTCATGTGAAGTATTCCTTTTATTCCATAAATGTTTTGAACACTCTGTTTGTTGTCAAATACCAGCATATTAGAGGGACTCCCCTTTTACTGATAAATTGATTTCCTTCCTGGATTTCTGTTCTCTCTTTTTTATCACAGCATCTAGTATTTTAAGACCTTTATTTTGTAGGTCTTCCATTATTTCCTTGCTTGAGCAAGTGTGATTTTATATCATGGCTCTTGCCATGACTTTTATAGGTCGGGCCTGCTTGTTGTCCTAAGTGAACCCCTGATACTTTTCAGCATGCAATTTCATAGATAAGGTTTAATAAGTATCTGAGCCCAGAGTATTAATTTTTCAATCGTCATTGTTTATCGCTGTTACCTTATAGTCTTTGTCAGTAACCGATTTCATCAGTAACTGGCTGGGTAACTGGTTACACCCACAATATTTATTTTTGGGGGTGATTTTTCTTTCAGTTGCACCAAATTTGGTGGACATCTTTTGAATCTGGACTAGATGGTCCCCTACCATTTAATAGCTCAGCCTCAGGTGACGATTCAGCTTTTCTTTTCTTTACTTTTCCTGGACTGTTTTTTCTTCTTTAGGATCCAGTCCGTTTCTCTTTGTAATTCATCTTCATCAGTAGAGTATAGATAAGTTTGACTGGTTCAATGCCTACCTATATCGCAATCTTCTTTTGAATCCCGATTCATTTTTAGGTTTTCATTTTCTCGCTTTAGATACTCAATTTATTCGCTTAGCTTGGCAAATAATTGCTCCATATGCTATAGCATCGCCAAGAGATCCATATTCTCCTTTTCTAGGTCAATAGTTGTTTTACTCGATTCGGCTAATTGTAAAGTAAAATTTGTGGTGGCATCACTTATTTCATGTAATGTATATCCAGTACATCTAGGTATAGCGTTAGAAAAAGTATCGGCTTGGTCAGCTACCGAGTTGCTTCTATTTTTCTTTATCGGTGATCTTTGTAAATTTGATCTTCTCTGGAACGGATTTGATGTTCCCAGATAATGTGGAATCGGTTGTGATATTTTTAATTGATTTTGTATTAGTGTTATTACTTGTATAAAACGAAAACTGAATTAAACGCTTAATATTTACAAATAGTTGGTACAAAGTGGAGAATTAAACAAAATAATCATTTTCATAGTAAACGAAATTCGAATATTACAAATATCGAGTATTTTAACATCCATATTATCACAACAATACAATTATTTAAACCACAAACTTGGTAATATAAAAAACAGTGGGCCAAATAATAGTGATTTGGTCACATTCATTTTTGATAATTATAACGAAACAGTGGAGATTTTGGTACATAGCCAACTATATTGTGCAAGAGCAGCAGGTTGTTCAATTTTGAAAATACGATTCAAGTCTATGCGGATCTTTCGAGCGCCCTATCGTGGCTTGCAACGAAATCTTTGTAGATTTTGAAATATAGAAGCATACATAGTGCAACAGATTACATCTGCCCTTATCTTATTAAAAAAAAATAAGCCGCATGTCTCTGCGGATCGCCAGAGTGAAATAATTATAATGAAAATGTCAGAAAATGTAATAAGCATTTCGGCTTTGTTTGTTTTTATTTTCAAGAATTAACAAAGCTTGCTTACCAGCAAGGTTGATAATTACTTGTATATAGCGGTAGTTCATTGGCTGATATTTTTAAAAGTGCTGCTGGTAAGAGCACATTCTCATTAGTACATTAACTCTAAGTACTTTAGCAGTGTGTAATGATGTAGTGCTATTATCTGTGGCTCCAAATTTTTAGGTTGTTCTTGAATTGTTATCATTTTTTGATGATGTTATCCACCGCGCTATTTACATAAATTATTTAAAGTATAGTGAACGGTTGAATGGTTGCTTGGTAGATAGTTTCTGCAGAGTTCCAATCGTGACACAGTCCTGCATGTTATGATCTTTTGGTAGATAAACCTTGATACTGATGTATTATATTTTGGAGTGAGGGTTGAGTGTTTGCGATAATTGATGATCTTTTCACGAAACACTGATTGTATCCATTTTGTGCCAAAAAATGAGACTGACAAAAATTTGGAGTTTTTTTGTATTTGGTATCCTATACTGAGCGAATGATGGAAGCAAGTTCAGTACTAATGATCAATTGCGACATCAATGTTCGGATATTCATTGTCATTATAGCCCTGCAATTATCGTATCTTACTTTGATAATCGACCAAGCTGGTTCAAAGTTTTCGCTTATGTTATGAGGAGATTAAACGCGTTTTTTCAATAAAAGCGTTTTCGAAACGTTGTTTCTCGTCTCGTTGGAGTCGAGAATAGCTGATGTTTAGTTTTTGAAAGATTTAGACACATAGCCACAGAGTGGATCGAAAAAACCTGTCCAGTTTTGAACAAATACGCCAAATATCTACGCGGGCCATCGGAATACTCCATCCGGGCACACTCATTTTATCATAATTTCAATGAATTAGTCTTAAATTGGAAATTCTGTAAAACGTGTCCTCGAGATTTTGGCTCATAGCCCTACTTCGGCCGCTTATTTTCAACCTAACTATAATGAAGAGTTCAGAAAATGGAAATTCTGTGGAGCGAGTCCTTGAAATATTGACACATAGCCAACTACATCGTGCACTAGATGAATGCTTACTAGACAACCTCTTACCTCTATTAATGCTTAATAGGCAACTGTCGAATTAAACTTAGAGAGAAAGAAGAGGCTATGAATATGTCCAGCAAACGTGTTTTTTACATATTGAATCACGATTTAGGCATGTGACAGCAGCCCGCATGTTGAGTATCGCGTTTAGTCACTTTGGGCCAGAAACATGTTTGAATGAACATTTCAAATGCTCTGCTGGTGCCGTTTAGTCGCAATAAATCAGAGTTTTGGCGCCGATTCATTACTGTTGATGAAACTTCAATACACCATTACACTCCAGAACCAAAAATATATAGTCAAAACTCTGGACTGCCTAGAGGGGGCCGCCTTCAGAAAAGGCAAGGGCTCTTCCTTCAGCTGGGAAAATGATGGCGACGGTGCGTACAGGAGACTACGCATCATTACTTGACAAGCAGAAGGCAGAAATTGAGAAAAAATGGCTACATTTGCAAATAAATAAATCTTACTCCACCAAGGCAACTGTCTTACACCGTAGACCAGATCTAGCTCTAGTCAAAATGATCAATGATTAATATAGGAAAACCGTGATTAAATTAATGGGTGGGCAACTAAATCTGAAGTTAAGAAAAGGCTGACATCTTTATGTGACACGGGAAGCAAAACAATTATTCTGAAAAAATGGAAATCGGGGTTTTTGGAGTTGTTGCCATATAATTCAAATTCGACGTACAAACAAACGGAAGGTTGGTTGTGGTGTGTGTAATAATTATCTATTAACGTTGATGTATGAAAATTTTATTTTGTATTTCAGGTGCTCTTACAATAGAAATATCTAATCAGTCACCAAAAAGCAACATACGATAATCAAAATGCATAAAAGACGCAAATCAAACAGATGTACATTTGACTAAATGAGACTGAAGAAACAATAAATCTAACTGGCGAGAAATTGGCAAGGCTAGTACTTTTGAATCAGTTACAGGTGTTAAAGGTTCAGCACGAAAAATATACATTAGAAATCGACCACTTAAAAATGTTGAATGTACAAGAAAATGATTCAGCTGAAGAAGTGGATTATGGTATTATTGATTTAAATGTTGCTTATTATGCAGTGAGAATGCAAATTTCTATTTTTTAAACAATCAAAAGCTTTAATTATAAAATGAAATATAAAAGCTACTCCTATATTTTTATGATATTGTTATCAAATAAATACTTTTTTACGTTTTCTCTGTTCCGTTTCCCTATCAAAAAAATGGTTGAATCATCAGTTTCGGTATTTATATATGAATGGTATCGTTGTCTGTATAATTGGTGTCAGTGCATCAGCCTTTTGAATCGTTCAATATTTTGCCCAAATTATGCAATACTTCATCACACATGCCACAATTACAGCGGAGCAGTGGGTTGTACGAATTGTTTACCCTAAAATTGGAAATCTTCTTATTAACTGAACAAAACATCTTTATCACATAATTCGGTCTTTAGAATGAAGTTTATTAAAATTTTCATTTATTCTGGCATGACCTTTATATTATATAAGCAGCCATGGTAATATCCCTTACCCCTTATCTGCTAGTAACATGTACCTATAGTTATTTTTGTTTTCATAAAACTATAAACTTCTGACAATATCCAACTTCTACTAGCTTGCACCGAAACAGGCCAACAGACATCCACACATGTAATCTTCCCGTCACACCGCAAGTAGCTTGATACTAGCAAAACCTTTCCTGTTGACATACTTATTTGCAAATGAAGCAAAGCAGCTTCAAGATCTCAACGTGCGGGCAATCGAGTGCCCCAATAACGTTTGGAATTTTAAAGTTTTTCAACCATTTATTTTTTGCGGTGATCATATCTCGATCAGTTTTGCACAGAAAAAAATTAATTTTGTTAAATTAATAAATCCCTGGTTATCAATTTTGTATAAAATTATTTATATATTTGATAAAATATGTAGCGCGTGCCATAACTATTTGTACAGAAAGTATTAGTCTTTAAATTAAGTTATTTATTCGACAAATTAAATAAAAATGTGCAAAATATAGTTTTCAGAATAGCCATATTATCCAAAGGGTAATAGTTGTTTGTACAATTTACCTACTGACTCCAAACTTTTTATAGTTAACTAACATTAATAATGAATTTTAAATATTTATTTATTTAGCTATGTTTCGAAATTTAGAAAATTTCACGTTATATTAAAAAAATTTGGGGTGTATATTGTAACCACCCGATTTTCTTTTCGGAGACAGTTTTAAGATGTGTAGGACAGTGGTTAAAGCTGTGGCGTTTGATAGTGAGATACCGGGTGAATCCCGATAGTGGCAGGATGTAACAGGGAATTTTCATCAACAGATTACGATCTGTGATTAAATGTAACCCAACTATGACCCCATGTAGGAGTGCAAAACTCATGAGCCAACCCATCTTCTACGCCAGTATAGGCTGCTACGGAGCTATGTATTGTGTAGATGATATGATTTGATATGATATGATAGAGGCGTACAGGCCAACCATAACGGCGATCCTAGGTATGTTACCATAATCCTGAAATATCAACAATCAATTGACCGATTATATCTGAATGCGAATAATATTTCAGCATCATACGGGCCCAGGCCCTGCCTGCATCCTTAACAGATAAGGTTGATTAGGAAAGGATGTTAGTCACAGAAACAACTAGGGCGAAACCGCTGTAACGAAACGTCCTCTGGTTGAGTTTTCGCTCCGCTAGCAGAATACCATTGTAGCTCTATATACCGGTAACAGCAGCACATTTGCCAAGCTAGGTGAAGTCGGTGGGTAGAGTTCTTGTTACCAGCTACAATGATCGAGAAGTGCTGCTCATTATGTTATCCATATTAACGATTTCGAGGGGAGGGAAAAATAAAATAGAAAACAATTCACTTAACCATTCAAATATGGGGAGAATCAAGACCACATAACCAATCTTATTTAGTTATCGGTAAATCACGTCACAGCCATTTCATCATTGTGATTAAGTTGTTGTAAACCACATGCTACTCCACCCTTCCCTATAGGCAATACCGCGCATCTACTGTAAGGTATGCCCCCTTTCATAATGTGTTAGCCTTACACTATCTCAAAATTAACGACACATAATTATTATTCGACCAGACTAATTACGGAAAGGCATGATATACAATCCCATGATGGACACAAAGTTAAGAAACGAGAAATTGTTGATGATATCGATAACAGAAATAAAATACACAGAAAATTACCATTACTTGAATATAATTATTGGCATAAATGACTAATTAAACCTAGGTACAGTTTTAATACATAAGCATATTGAATTTATCTTTACTACACTAAATTTTAATTATAAGGAAATTAAACAATCAATGACGCGTTCAGATATGGCGGTTAAGAATTATAGTTTCATTGATTATTTAATTAGGATCCGCGGTCCTTCGTAATTACTTAAGGAAGATACTATACTATAGAGTACTATTTTTAACATACATAATACAATAATATTACCGATAATATACACATATCAGCAATGGTAAATAAGTAATAATAAATAATATAAAAATAAAATCATAACATAAATTCTATAGGTGAAATAATAATATATAGTTAGTTAATATAAATTAAATAAAAAAAAACTTAACTTAAGGTGTGATGCAAGGGCGGTGCCTTGGCAGTTATGGCGATTAGCGGCGAACAGGTTACATGTTTAAATCTTTAGATTTTTGATTTATACGTCTCTGCGCTCGTTGTGTATTATTCCGTTTTTTTTTGTTTTGTACAAAGGTCGTTTATAGCATAAGTTTTGTCCGCTATTTGTGCAATTTCCCGTTTTTTTTTCTCGCGGCAAAATAAAATAAAACCGTCGCGGGGAACCCGTTAAATCCGATTCGCGTGTAGGTTTCTTCTTTAGATTAAATCTGCCCGTTTCTAGAGAGTAAAGTAGGTAGAAAGAAATGTTTTAAGAACAAGACTATAATCCACGGTATACCACAACACACGATATAATTGAAGAAAAAAAATATCAATCATTAATTGTCTATACCTGTTTCCTCCGCGACAAATTTGCATGAACCTGCACTTCGGCACAATAGGTTACACTAACACCGTTTGTACTGATAGTTGTACTGATTATTTGTACAAATGAATACCGTACAAGACAATTTTGGTATTCACTATAACTGTGGCACTTAGCACAATACACAATACTTCACAACCGAAAATATTCAACTTCAATTTATTTTAATACACAAATTGAATTTGTTGAAGTTAAATTATCACTACGTGCGTATCGATATCAACTCACAAAAACAGAATGATTGATTTTATTTCTGTCAATAGTAGTGTAGGTATAGGTGGGGAAACTAATCTTAGATCATCACCAACTACATTAACAATTAGTCTGCTGGAACATAATCAATGTTACACCGCAGCAAAGTCATTTTCTAACTACTTAAATATATTAAAATGTTAGTCTCAATTATATTCACACTCTAGATTAGATTTTGTTAGTTTATTAATTTGAGTTAGTTGTAGTGGAGGTAAAGGATACTAATATTCATCATATGTATTCGGCATCAGTCATAATAGACTGGTTAGGTTATTTAATTCACATCTATGGGTCATCTCATCATATACTGCTTGTAACCTTATTCTTCCCTATCTTCCCATCCAACACCATTTAACCGAAGGACTTCACGTTCGTAATGACTCGGCAGTATTATCATACATATGATGACCTAAATATTCCGTTGATATTGTAAAAAAAAAATTAAATTCGGTAGTCATTCAGCTACCTATATTTAAATTCATCCAGAAGAGATCGTCGAAAAACAACATTCCATAGCAAAAAGTTTTTGGATCGTTAACATATTGATTGTATTAAGTTTATGCTCAAAGCGTAAGTAATTAAACAGACCCCCTAATAAAGAATGTTGCAATCACAATCTTTCCTGACCTTCTGGTATGTTCAAAAAAAATTTTTTTTATATTAATAAAAATGAATTGAATTATATTTGTCGACAACTTTATTATTTTAAGTCAGGACTTCCGACAAAATTTCAATTTATAAAATTGTTTAAAGTAAGGAACGAAAAAATATTGAAATATTAAAATAACTATAAATAAAAACAATCAATTATTTGTTTGATTGATTGATCAGAATGTACGGCCAAGACAAAGCAGAGATCCCGGATACGCCGGGCCCACCGTACACCCCCTCTGCACATAACAAGATGGAGGGACAGGAAAGGCAACCAGACATGACAGACTCGACCCGGTTATAGACACCCAAGCAGTCAACAGTTAGTAAAGCACAAGACGGCACAATAACTCCGCCGTCTGAATAGAAACAATCAGCAATCAAGATCGTAAAGAAATTGTTAATTGGTAAATCTCCTAAAACCTAATTATTATGAGTGATTAACCATTTCTTCCACCCAACTCGAGAAAACAATATTACTATAATTATGATACAATTACTCATATCATGCAAAATTAAATCTAGCTCTTATTAGCCCAATTTATAATTAATTTAATTTAACAATAATAATTTATTACTCAGAAGCTGAATAATCGGATAGAGGAATAATACTAAAATTAGTTAATCTCTGAAATAAAAATACGGCAAGTAGAAGCAAAATAAAACATACGGTTTGTATGCATGCAGGCCCAAACAACGTAGACACAAAAAACACCCCCACATAAATGCCAATTTATACCTGCGGAAACCAGCACGGCACCAATATATCACACTAGCTCCCACAGGTATATATTCATTCAGCGCCGCACCAATTTCCGCAAGTATAAACGCACAGTGAAAGCTCTTTCCCGTGTCTACGCTTTATATACATATGTATATACAAGGGTGTACTTTTTTTGTCAACGTTAAAATATGTGTTTTTTTACTAAATTTAAAAATCAGGTAAGTAAGTGAAAATTAAAATATATTTTTGACGTCTGATTTGGGAACAAAGTGAATGTTTAGAAAAAATAATTGAAACTATTTTATTGGATGCATTTGCACAATGAGCCATCCAATTTTTTTAATCTGTTGTAAGAGTTCGGTTTGAAAGTTTTAAAATAACTTTTCAATTTGTGCTTTAACGTTTAAAATATGTGTTTTACGTTTAAATCCGTTTGTAAAAAATTTCGTAAAATTCTTAATATTAAATAAATTAGGTTAAAAGCATGCTATCGTTTAGCGCGCAAAAGCTCATCCTGCCTCCGGACATCAATTTCTGGAGGTAGAAAGATTTATGGGTGGTTTATTATCGTGTGTAAGTATTTATGTTGCCTGATCATCTGGCTTCTAGAGATATTTTTTATTTAAATATTATTTAAATTATTAATGTTAATTTTTCTGGTGATGGGGTTTAAAAACGGTTACTTGATCGGGGCCTGATGCACGCAAAGAAGGGATTTACGGGAATGGTGAAATGGCCCACCATGGATATTTTAAAGTGTAAGTGTTTTTATGTGTTCGGATATCAGCAGTTGCCTTTATAACATGCGAAACCTTCGCTCGATTATATATTTTACATAGTGGATTTTCTACTGGTGGTGGTTCGGAAGGTGTCGAGAGTGCTGTATCCGTTCGATATATGTAATGTGTGTGTTTGTGAAATTTTTATAATAAAATAAAACAATTCCAATTTTAGAAATGCTAGTGTGCATTGTACCAAAGTGCACTGTAGTTTACAGTAGTGAATTGGGTCGAGCTTCCCTCGACAACCTGATCGACGAGCAAAATGGTGCGATTTAATCGGGATTAGTGATGCTGCCCTAACCACCAATCACCGAGTCTGTCAACCTCACTTTGAACCGGAGTATATCATAAAAAGGGATGTGAAAATTCTTGATACGGGTAAATATTAATTCAATTTTCTAAATGAACAAGTACTCGAAACGTGTCCCAATAAACCATACATTTCGAAATTTATTTATTGTAGGAAAACGGATTATGATACCCAGATCTCGGTGAACATTACGAAGCGGCACAATTCCAACCATTTTGCCACACCACGATGCAAGCAGGATCGATTGTTCCTCAGCTATACGAAAGCGGCAAGAAGAGGAACAACGACAAATCGAGGAACGTCTTTTCTTATTTGAAGATAAAACCAGCGTACTTCAGGATATTATTAATAAAAAAGATAAGTATTTTCTTACTGACTGGATTAGCAAATTATGGGATTCAAATTTGCTAATTTATAAACTTAAACTTAATTCTCTTGGAATCCCATTTGTATATTGATAATGACCTTGTTGTTACAAAAGTTTTTGAAAACGATCGGGAAATTAAAATTTCTAAATTTAATTCAATAATACCAAATTTAAAAATAAATAGTTTTTCAAAATTAATTAAATCTATTACACATTTAGATCATAATATAAATATCATGGTTGATTCACCTGATATCTTCCATAACATTCATAAAAATTTAAGTTTAATAATTAAAGATGAGCAATATACAGATAAACGTAAAAGTTTAACTTTTTTTCAGGAACAATTATATTTAGTGAATTTTAAAGCTCCTAGATATTCGACGGACACTTTACTTTTTTCTGCACTTCTCTTATATACTTTTCCGGGCGCATATAATTATCTTCGCGAATCCGATTTATTAATTTTACCTTTTCCGGGATATTTAAAATCGTTTAACATCGGAAGTGCAAGAACGGGTTCGGTTCATTTAAATTATTTAATATCAAAATTATTAAAAACTGGTAGAATCGCAAATCATCACAAATATGTAAATCTGTTATTAGATGAAATACATGTTAAATCTGCCATAACATACAAAGCGAATTCTCTTCAGGGAATTGCACAAAATGTGTCTTCAGATAAATCCGAGATTGTAGCCGCAAATGCAGTGCAAACGTTCATGATCACTTCGTTGTACTCCCATAGCCACGACGTTATCGGTTTATACCCAGTTAAAGCACAGGACACCGCGTTTCTTTTAAATTGTACAAACAATATTTTAAATTTACTTAACGAATCCGGATATGAGGTTGTATCTATAATTACTGATAACAACCAGATTGAACGGAAGCTTTTTAAACAGCTATGCGGAGGTCGGGAATTTCAACCATATTTTATTTCAAAATTTAATTTAACAAAGAAAATATTTCTTCTATTTGACTCCGTTCAATTACTTAAATGTCCTCATTAAGTGTCCTCAATTTGATTTAGATGAAAATAATTTTTGTGCCAACATGAGTGATCTTCAATCAGTTTTTGAACATGAAATTAGTTTTATTAAACAAGCTCCCGCTTTATCGCATAAAGTTCTTTTTCCAAATTCATTCGAAAAACAAAACGTTTATTTAGCTATTAAATTATTTGATGAGAAAAATATATCGGCATTAAATTATTATTATGAAAACCAAATTTTAAATTTAGATCCGGGAACCGCGAATTTTATTACAATTATCTGGAAATGGTGGAGCGTAGCTAACGTAAAGAGTTATAGACAAGGATTTCACAAAAGAAACGATTTCGCGCGGCCAATTTTTAGTTTAGAGCAATAAATTATAAATTTCTTATGGACTTTTGTGTGTGGTTACAATCTTGGGACTGTTCTGAATTGAAACATTCTTTTAAATTAAGTAAAGAGACTTATTCACGTTTGTGAAGTTTTCAACAAAAACTTAAAATTAACAAAACGTGTATGTATACAAAATCTGTGACAATAACAAAAAAATAACCATGTATTGGTAAAAAAGTCGGTCAAAGCAATGCAACAATTTTGCAAAGAATATGTATATTAAAAATCAGTATATAAATACATTTTTATTTTTCATCATAAAAATAAAAAATATTTGAACTAAAACTAAGAGTAAGATTACAAACATAAACTGTCTATGCAATTTCTCGATTCTCGTGGTTTACTGTATTAAAAATTGGCCAGATCACAGAGTTTTTCCCAGGTCGTCACATATATCAAAAGTTAGCTTAAGAAGTGCTCTCTCCGAAAAAATGGGTCACTTTAAAAAAATACGACAAATTCCCGTTTGTTATTGAGGTTCAAACATAAACTCTCTATGCAATTTCTCGATTCTCGTGGTTTACTGTATTAAAAATTGGCCAGATCACAGAGTTTTTCCCAGGTCGTCACATATATCAAAAGTTAGCTTAAGAAGTGCTCTCTCCGAAAAAATGGGTCACTTTAAAAAAATACGACAAATTCCCGTTTGTTATTGAGGTTCAAACATAAACTCTCTATGCAATTTCTCAATTCTCGTGGTTTACTGTATTAAAAATTGGCCAGATCACAGAGTTTTTCCCAGGTCATCACATATATCAAAAGTTAGCTTAAGAAGTGCTCTCTCCGAAAAAATGGGTCACTTTAAAAAAATACGACAAATTCCCGTTTGTTATTGAGGTTCAAACATAAACTCTCTATGCAATTTCTCGATTCTCGTGGTTTACTGTATTAAAAATTGGCCAGATCACAGAGTTTTTCCCAGGTCGTCACATATATCAAAAGTTAGCTTAAGAAGTGCTCTCTCCGAAAAAATGGGTCACTTTAAAAAAATACGACAAATTCCCGTTTGTTATTGAGGTTCAAACATAAACTCTCTATGCAATTTCTCAATTCTCGTGGTTTACTGTATTAAAAATTGGCCAGATCACAGAGTTTTTCCCAGGTCATCACATATATCAAAAGTTAGCTTAAGAAGTGCTCTCTCCGAAAAAATGGGTCACTTTAAAAAAATACGACAAATTCCCGTTTGTTATTGAGGTTCAAACATAAACTCTCTATGCAATTTCTCGATTCTCGTGGTTTACTGTATTAAAAATTGGCCAGATCACAGAGTTTTTCCCAGGTCGTCACATATATCAAAAGTTAGCTTAAGAAGTGCTCTCTCCGAAAAAATGGGTCACTTTAAAAAAATACGACAAATTCCCGTTTGTTATTGAGGTTCAAACATAAACTCTATGCAATTTCTCGATTCTCGTGGTTTACTGTATTAAAAATTGGCCAGATCACAGAGTTTTTCCCAGGTCGTCACATATATCAAAAGTTAGCTTAAGAAGTGCTCTCTCCGAAAAAATGGGTCACTTTAAAAAAATACGACAAATTCCCGTTTGTTATTGAGGTTCAAACATAAACTCTCTATGCAATTTCTCAATTCTCGTGGTTTACTGTATTAAAAATTGGCCAGATCACAGAGTTTTTCCCAGGTCATCACATATATCAAAAGTTAGCTTAAGAAGTGCTCTCTCCGAAAAAATGGGTCACTTTAAAAAAATACGACAAATTCCCGTTTGTTATTGAGGTTCAAACATAAACTCTCTATGCAATTTCTCGATTCTCGTGGTTTACTGTATTAAAAATTGGCCAGATCACAGAGTTTTTCCCAGGTCGTCACATATATCAAAAGTTAGCTTAAGAAGTGCTCTCTCCGAAAAAATGGGTCACTTTAAAAAAATACGACAAATTCCCGTTTGTTATTGAGGTTCAAACATAAACTCTCTATGCAATTTCTCAATTCTCGTGGTTTACTGTATTAAAAATTGGCCAGATCACAGAGTTTTTCCCAGGTCATCACATATATCAAAAGTTAGCTTAAGAAGTGCTCTCTCCGAAAAAATGGGTCACTTTAAAAAAATACGACAAATTCCCGTTTGTTATTGAGGTTCAAACATAAACTCTCTATGCAATTTCTCGATTCTCGTGGTTTACTGTATTAAAAATTGGCCAGATCACAGAGTTTTTCCCAGGTCGTCACATATATCAAAAGTTAGCTTAAGAAGTGCTCTCTCCGAAAAAATGGGTCACTTTAAAAAAATACGACAAATTCCCGTTTGTTATTGAGGTTCAAACATAAACTCTCTATGCAATTTCTCGATTCTCGTGGTTTACTGTATTAAAAATTGGCCAGATCACAGAGTTTTTCCCAGGTCGTCACATATATCAAAAGTTAGCTTAAGAAGTGCTCTCTCCGAAAAAATGGGTCACTTTAAAAAAATACGACAAATTCCCGTTTGTTATTGAGGTTCAAACATAAACTCTCTATGCAATTTCTCGATTCTCGTGGTTTACTGTATTAAAAATTGGCCAGATCACAGAGTTTTTCCCAGGTCGTCACATATATCAAAAGTTAGCTTAAGAAGTGCTCTCTCCGAAAAAATGGGTCACTTTAAAAAAATACGACAAATTCCCGTTTGTTATTGAGGTTCAAACATAAACTCTCTATGCAATTTCTCGATTCTCGTGGTTTACTGTATTAAAAATTGGCCAGATCACAGAGTTTTTCCCAGGTCGTCACATATATCAAAAGTTAGCTTAAGAAGTGCTCTCTCCGAAAAAATGGGTCACTTTAAAAAAATACGACAAATTCCCGTTTGTTATTGAGGTTCAAACATAAACTCTCTATGCAATTTCTCAATTCTCGTGGTTTAATTAAAAATTGGCCAGATCACAGAGTTTTTCCCAGGTCGTCACATATATCAAAAGTTAGCTTAAGAAGTGCTCTCTCCGAAAAAATGGGTCACTTTAAAAAAATACGACAAATTCCCGTTTGTTATTGAGGTTCAAACATAAACTCTCTATGCAATTTCTCAATTCTCGTGGTTGGCCAGATCACAGAGTTTTTCCCAGGTCGTCACATATATCAAAAGTTAGCTTAAGAAGTGCTCTCTCCGAAAAAATGGGTCACTTTAAAAAAATACGACAAATTCCCGTTTGTTATTGAGGTTCAAACATAAACTCTCTATGCAATTTCTCGATTCTCGTGGTTTACTGTATTAAAAATTGGCCAGATCACAGAGTTTTTCCCAGGTCGTCACATATATCAAAAGTTAGCTTAAGAAGTGCTCTCTCCGAAAAAATGGGTCACTTTAAAAAAATACGACAAATTCCCGTTTGTTATTGAGGTTCAAACATAAACTCTCTATGCAATTTCTCGATTCTCGTGGTTTACTGTATTAAAAATTGGCCAGATCACAGAGTTTTTCCCAGGTCGTCACATATATCAAAAGTTAGCTTAAGAAGTGCTCTCTCCGAAAAAATGGGTCACTTTAAAAAAATACGACAAATTCCCGTTTGTTATTGAGGTTCAAACATAAACTCTCTATGCAATTTCTCGATTCTCGTGGTTTACTGTATTAAAAATTGGCCAGATCACAGAGTTTTTCCCAGGTCGTCACATATATCAAAAGTTAGCTTAAGAAGTGCTCTCTCCGAAAAAATGGGTCACTTTAAAAAAATACGACAAATTCCCGTTTGTTATTGAGGTTCAAACATAAACTCTCTATGCAATTTCTCGATTCTCGTGGTTTACTGTATTAAAAATTGGCCAGATCACAGAGTTTTTCCCAGGTCGTCACATATATCAAAAGTTAGCTTAAGAAGTGCTCTCTCCGAAAAAATGGGTCACTTTAAAAAAATACGACAAATTCCCGTTTGTTATTGAGGTTCAAACATAAACTCTCTATGCAATTTCTCGATTCTCGTGGTTTACTGTATTAAAAATTGGCCAGATCACAGAGTTTTTCCCAGGTCATCACATATATCAAAAGTTAGCTTAAGAAGTGCTCTCTCCGAAAAAATGGGTCACTTTAAAAAAATACGACAAATTCCCGTTTGTTATTGAGGTTCAAACATAAACTCTCTATGCAATTTCTCAATTCTCGTGGTTTACTGTATTAAAAATTAGCCAGATCACAGAGTTTTTCCCAGGTCATCACATATATCAAAAGTTAGCTTAAGAAGTGCTCTCTCCGAAAAAATGGGTCACTTTAAAAAAATACGACAAATTCCCGTTTGTTATTGAGGTTCAAACATAAACTCTCTATGCAATTTCTCAATTCTCGTGGTTTACTGTATTAAAAATTGGCCAGATCACAGAGTTTTTCCCAGGTCATCACATATATCAAAAGTTAGCTTAAGAAGTGCTCTCTCCGAAAAAATGGGTCACTTTAAAAAAATACGACAAATTCCCGTTTGTTATTGAGGTTCAAACATAAACTCTCTATGCAATTTCTCGATTCTCGTGGTTTACTGTATTAAAAATTGGCCAGATCACAGAGTTTTTCCCAGGTCGTCACATATATCAAAAGTTAGCTTAAGAAGTGCTCTCTCCGAAAAAATGGGTCACTTTAAAAAAATACGACAAATCCCCGTTTGTTATTGAGGTTCAAACATAAACTCTCTATGCAATTTCTCGATTCTCGTGGTTTACTGTATTAAAAATTGGCCAGATCACAGAGTTTTTCCCAGGTCGTCAGATATATCAAAAGTTAGCTTAAGAAGTGCTCTCTCCGAAAAAATGGGTCACTTTAAAAAAATACGACAAATTCCCGTTTGTTATTGAGGTTCAAACATAAACTCTCTATGCAATTTCTCGATTCTCGTGGTTTACTGTATTAAAAATTGGCCAGATCACAGAGTTTTTCCCAGGTCGTCACATATATCAAAAGTTAGCTTAAGAAGTGCTCTCTCCGAAAAAATGGGTCACTTTAAAAAAATACGACAAATTCCCGTTTGTTATTGAGGTTCAAACATAAACTCTCTATGCAATTTCTCAATTCTCGTGGTTTACTGTATTAAAAATTGGCCAGATCACAGAGTTTTTCCCAGGTCGTCACATATATCAAAAGTTAGCTTAAGAAGTGCTCTCTCCGAAAAAATGGGTCACTTTAAAAAAATACGACAAATTCCCGTTTGTTATTGAGGTTCAAACATAAACTCTATGCAATTTCTCGATTCTCGTGGTTTACTGTATTAAAAATTGGCCAGATCACAGAGTTTTTCCCAGGTCGTCACATATATCAAAAGTTAGCTTAAGAAGTGCTCTCTCCGAAAAAATGGGTCACTTTAAAAAAATACGACAAATTCCCGTTTGTTATTGAGGTTCAAACATAAACTCTCTATGCAATTTCTCGATTCTCGTGGTTTACTGTATTAAAAATTGGCCAGATCACAGAGTTTTTCCCAGGTCGTCACATATATCAAAAGTTAGCTTAAGAAGTGCTCTCTCCGAAAAAATGGGTCACTTAAAAAAAATACGACAAATTCCCGTTTGTTATTGAGGTTCAAACATAAACTCTCTATGCAATTTCTCGATTCTCGTGGTTTACTGTATTAAAAATTGGCCAGATCACAGAGTTTTTCCCAGGTCGTCAATTCCGTATCTTTTCGACGAACTTAAATTTAAATACGTTTTACTCGGGAAATTTCAAACAGATCCTCTAGAAGCTCGTTTTGGAAAATATCGGCGCATGTCGGGAACAAATTACCATATTTCTGTTCAAAATATAATTGAATCTGAAAAAAAGTTGCAAATTACTAGTGTATTAAAATTAAATAACAAACAGGACAAAATTGCTTTAAAATATTTGTTTTCTGATTTCAGGGAGGATGAATCACAAATGGACAGTGTTGATTTCGATTTGGCGGAAGCGGTTCTAAAAACATCGGAGGAGATGGAGTTGTTAGAGGAGAACGTAGCAACTTTAATTTTCATCGCGGGCTATGTTGGGCGTTCGGTGAATGAGAAGGTGAAATGCACTAGTTGTACTGAACATTTGCTCATCAATAAAGAATTAATTTTAGATCATAGTCATAATTTAGAGTACACAATTAATTTAGATCGGGGCGGTTTAAAATATCCTTCGCAATTTTCTTTAGATATTGGCGTTTCCGCTTTTAAAGTGTTTGAAACATTAATCGGGAGTTTCGAGAAAGAGTTTTTAGAATTTCGTAATCAAAAAGCCTATCTTAAATTTTTAATTTTAGAAAAATTCGATAATTTTATTATAGAAAAATGCAAATGTTCAAAGGATAGGTTTGTTTTAATCGATAAATCATTGTCCATTTGGTGCAATATTTTGTTGAATAATTACACAAAAAAAAATAGTGCAATTCACGCTCTCACAACAACCACAGTAAAAAATAAGTTCAAAAGGAAATTAATAACCCTTACCAATTAAAAATAGCATTTTTTGCGATTTTTATTAAATTTCTTTATTATTTTTAAAACCTGTGATTAGTATAAAAACGAATGAATTTACTTTATAAATAAGATTTTTAAGATTATGGTTTATTTTAAAATTATTCCTAAGATAATTATTATTATTGATAAGAAATAATTATTAAATGCATTATTTTGTAAATTATTACTTAATTATAATTTTATTTAGACTGAGATTTTTAAAATATAAATAATAATGAATTTGAATAAATTTGATTTATATAACATACTTTTAACTTTTAAAGTTTATTTTATAATTAATTTAAATTAATTTATATAACTAATAGTTAATAACCTAATAGTTTTTGTGATACGATTTTGCTTTATAAAATATTATTTTCTAAGTTCAAATTTAAAAAAATGAATTATATATAAAACCATATGTGCTGTGCACATATACAATACATTTTTATTTAAATTAAAAAATTGAACGTATATACTAACTCTTAATAAACACATTAAAACACTTGTTTATTATTCCGCACAAAACTTTTTTTTTTTTCAAAAATGTTTAAAAAATTACTCGATTAATTTCGACTTGTTAGGTCATCATCAGGAGTATCTACACTAAAAAAAGTTTTGTGCGAAATAATAAACAAGTGTTTTAATGTGTTTATTAAGTGTTAATGTGTTTCGCCAAGTACCAACGGCGCATAGTGTTAAAAGTATATACTAACTAATAAATTAGTAAAACTTTTATTTAAATTAAATTTATTTTTGATAAAAGAAAAAATTAAAGTAAAATAAAAGGATTAATTTAATTATTTTAGAATATTTATATCAATTAAATGTGTTTAATTAATATGTATATACATACAAAAATTAATAATTAATTATATTTTCTCCATTGAATGAATTAGTAATAAAAATATTTATAAATAAAATTTTTAATGTCATCAATAGTTATATTTTCTTTAATTTTAATAATTTATAAATTAGATTAATGCGTACAAATATAAAAATATGTTTTCATCCAATTACATAAATTGTTGAAAGTTTAAAAATAAAAAATATGTATTTTTTTTTAAATACATTTTTACCTTTAAATAAATAACATCCAGATGCCATCTATCCCGCAATTTTACGAAAATGATTGTATTGTTGTTGACTAAGGGTCTGCACACAATCATTCAACTATACAGCCTTTTTATGTTGCAAGAGAGTGAACGAGTTACTGAACAGCTTATTACATTCGTTGGTGATAAACTTGGATCAATTTGTTTCATGAATTGTAGCGTGACTAGTCTAGCTTAGTTGGATAATTAGCGGCCGTGATAAAACTTCACCATACGACCGTCCAAATACATTTCTTACACAAATAGGTTCTGAAGTTTCTGACGAACTAACCGCAACAATTAAAAGATTTTCGGAAATTAAGAACATCCCATTAGTAAAACATTATCAGAAGACGAAAGACAAAGCGAACAATTATTTCTCACTAACTCATTATAGAACAAAAGTCAGTAAATATGATCACTTCCAGTCTGCAAAAAAAAATTAAATTCTAATGCTTACTTGAAATTAGCATATGTCAAGTTCAGAATTAATACCTTAGGACACGTGAAAGAAGACACAAATTTGTCCCTAGCAAAGCCATATTTTTGCCACACCACGCAATCCTAAGACGCCTCGGTGGTAACACAAAGCTTAGGGTTGTTTTCGACGCTTTGACTAAGACGATGAACAATCTTTCGCTACATAATTTATTGCTCGTTGACCCAACTGTTGTACAGCAAGACTTATTGCCAATAGTCTTACGCTTGAGAGAATATCGCGATGCCTTTACCCGCTATGCCATTTCAAAGATGTGTGATGGCTGATGATGATGAATATTGATTTGATAATCTGATCTGATCCATTAAATACTCGTTAATCGGCGTGTCCTATCCTAGGTGCACTGGCCAAACTCGTGCTACACTTCCTGATACCAAATACTGAAATAAACATCAGAAAAAAATATTAATACGATTGCTAAAAGTAAGGTTATGTCCTCTCGTAAATGAAATGTGTACACATTTTATACGTGTTTTATGTTTACATATTAAACGCAATTTAGAACGCATAATTTTATAATGATATGAATTAATACCTACCAATAGTTTTTTATAACATTTTAAAATATATTATTTATTAAAATTGTAAACAAACAAGAAAAATATTTTATAAATATTTTTCTTGTTGTTTATTACAATTTTTTTTATTAATATGACAGCTTAAACACAAAAACAAAATCAATACAATCTTTTTAATTTTAGTGCTGCCTATAATAGGCAAAGAGGGATCTAACGACATAAATTTACGTCATATAGCAAAATTTTTAAAGCAGTGTGGCCTGTAATATTCCAGGTGCACTGCACAGGTTCATCGATTTTTATATAAATATTCATTATTGTGCGGTCACAAAAACTACTAAAATACTCGTATTTAAGTAAATTTTGGCGCTCATCATACACACACATTGAAAAACCATTTTTCAATAGAAATTATGTTGGAGTAAATATTTATGTACTCGTACATATATAAAACAAAAGATAGGTAGATAGGAAATAATCGTCGATCACCAAACATGCATACTCTCCATAGCAAAACAACAACAACAATTCTTAGCGAGAGTAACTAAACAGAACAACAGAAATGAGTTAAACCATTTCTCGCGTAGCAACACTCAAATAACCCACCATATGATCCACTATAAAATATGTTTATATACCCAAAATTCGAACAAATATGTGTTAATATGTATTAAAATATGTATTAAAACAATGATAAAATGAAAAATACACTTATCTTATGCATCTTTTGGAATCAAAAGAGTTCTACACAATGAAGGTTTACATGCAATGCATATGATGAATTCAAGCAACGGTATCAAAATACATACATATAAACATAAATTGTTATGTACATACTCTACACTATTGCAAGCGCACCATACACAAATTATACAACCATACAATATGTATAACTTTTCACTTCATTAACTAAACTCACACAAATTATTATTCACGTTATTATTTATTTATCAACACATTTATATATATTATTAATTTATTAGTTAATTTAAACTGATTTGAATTAAAATATTAATTTATTTAAAGGAGAGACAAAAACACGTCTTTCCTCTACGACGATCAGTCGATTTCGGAGCTATGTAATGTGTAGATCGTGATAAAATCGTACTTATAGCCGTACGTCCTCGATTTGGCAGGAGACTGCGTAAGATGGGATTGCTTCGACCTTAGAACAGAGTGCAAAGATTAAATAATAAACAAACAAAAAATTGTATCCCAGCATGTGGTTTTCTATCTTTGAAGTTCATATGAGAAAATTTAAGTTATCGTTATGTGAATCCTACTTCAAAAATTTCATCGTTTTTCCTGTAGCTACCTAGACAAATCCATAATTAAAAACTCTCATTCTTATGAACAATTCATTAAGAAAAATTAGCTGACAAAAACCATCATGTATGTTTCGCTATACTTTCTTCCAGGGTTTAAAGACACACAATCCACAAACATTGCCAGGACGAACATTAATTTCCCTTTACAAACAAATTTGACCGGCTTAAGAGACTCGGACTCAAATGAACAGATACAAGGTACGTCTATGGAAAAATATATTTGGAAAACGCAAAACACCTGCAGATTAATGTGTATATTGTTTCGCAAATCTTAAACCCTCTCTTTGACAATTAGCAGATTTGGTTACAATTTTTGCAAAGCAATATCGTAAAATAATAAACTTTTATTTTTATGTACATTTTTAGAAAACTTTACTCTTAGGTACAGAATTATATTTATTTGAAAAAAAACAACATTATGCGGCACCAATGACCAATGTACCTCACAATTGTTGTAATTGTACAAATTATTGTAATTGTTACAATTTTTGTAATTGTTTTTTCCAAAAATTATACACCTCGTTTTCATTTTATTAAAATCGTTCATAAATTATAAAACCAATGGTATAAATATTAATAAATCATAACTCGAGTATGAACTTGACTCAGGCATTTGTGACCTACAATGTTTTATGTCATCATACATTTTGTAAAAAAAATTCAGAAAAGCTAAATAAATATTAGCGTTAACAGCACATTTATTCTTTCAGTATCGAGATTTTAAGCAGACAGGATGCAACTAAGATTTTGTTTTTTTTATTAATTATAATTGATAAGATTGAATTTATATATTAAATAACAAATGAAAAATATTTTATCGTGTGATTCAAGTAGTTTTTAAAGTATTAAGTGAACAATAATTTGGCCAAAAAAGGCCAAAAAGCTAAAAAAATGGGTAGTGATAATTGAAGATATACAAACACCTTATTGGCCCTAAAATAGAGATTGGAGCATCAAGTATCCACCTGTACGATGCTTATCAACCAACTCAACACTCGAAAATTCCTCGACCATCTGGTGAGTTTAACCCTTACTAAACGGCAAAATAAAAAAACATTACAGACGGCAGAGTCCCCCGGGTGATGTGTATGGCCTAAAGAGAGTGGGAGAAAATTATAAACGAAAAACTATTATAACGGCAAATTATGTTGCCAAACATGTTTGTGTGTGTTTATATAATAGATTGTATTTTGTTTTGTTTCGTTGCGACACATAACATTATTCAATCTGGTCGTGAGAGATGCACAGTGAGGACGAGTTTTTGCATTAGCATATAAATTTTATCGAACAAATAGTGGGTGTTTTATTAAAAGAAATGTCAAAGAGAAGTCATTTGGCGATGGAAGCAAGTAGTGTGAATGAGCCATCAGGTAGTAATGTTGTAAGTATTAGTGAAACAATCTCTGGCCAGGATTTGCCTTTCAACAGGCAAGGATTATTGGATTTGACAAGGTTTGTGTATACTATATTTGGTTTTATTTAGAATGTTTTTTGCAATATACTTTTGTTGATTACTAGATTGACTGATGACGATTTAGAAATGTTTTACGTTGATGATGATGGTGGTACCATTGAAAGTGGTACCGACAATGATGATTGGGTGCCGAATGGTCATGCATCCGATGAAGAATTGGAAGATTATGCAGTAGAATACAATGCCACTGTTGAGGATGATGCGAATATTAAAGAGGATGCAGATGTGGATTTTGATGCTGCTGAGGATGTATCACTGACTGCAAATTATATGGCCCCACGCTTGAACGAATTACCATTTACGCAAAAATTAATAGCACGCGATGACACTGAATGGGCAAAAGAACCATTTTTAACCTATCAAACCAGTTCTCGCAATGTGCTTCGTGAATTAGGTATGTACATATTATTCATCTCAACATTATTCTTCATTTCTTTATATGTAGAGATTGATATTCTTGTCTTTGCGCAGGTGGCAAACGAACAATCAAACGATTGAACACTCGTGTCAATACATTCAATTACATTTTCACACAGCCAATGACGACCGTAATCATTCGTCATACCAATCTCAAAGACCAGGAACTTGCTGCCTTATGGAATAAAAAAATCCACATCGCGATGAACGTCAATGGCAAAATATTGATGAGATCGAATTTGACGCATTCTTGGCTATATTGCTGGTCATGGGTGTACACAAATCAAATTGTGAACTTCTAAGTGAGCTGTGGACGCGCCAGGCGAACTGCATTTATCGTGCCTCAATGAGCCGAGAGCGTTTCAAAGGCATATTGACAATAATTCGATTCGATGATGCGAACACACGAGAAGCGAGAAAGGCGACTGATAAGGCGGTATCTATACCAGAATTGTGGTTGATGATGAACGACAATCTCAAAAAAAATTATAAGCAACATGCCTGGATTACAATCGATGAACAACTGTTTCCGTTTCGTGGCCTCGTATCGTTCGCAAGCAATACATACCATCAAAACCGGTTAAATATGGTTTGAAGGTTTTTTCGGCCGCCGACGCGAAAACACATCATCCGTTTTTCGGCATCATCTATCTCGGACGGCAACCCGGAGCCGATAGGGCACGTAATATGGGTGAGAATGTTGTTCTTCAGTTAGTGAAACCACATGAAAACAGTGGCCGAAACATCACCACTGATAACTTTTTCACTACATTGCCTCTGGCTGAAATGCTTGCAACTCGTAAATTGCGCAATAGGAACATTGCGCAAGGACAAACGCTATATCGCCAAAGAACTAATGTGGAAGAAAGGGGATAATGTAGGTACATCTGTCTTCGCGTACCGCGAGAATTTACAATGGTCGCATATATCGCAAAGCACAAAAAAAATGTGATCCTTTTATCTTCGATGCACTTTGATTCCGAGATCGACGCTATAAGCGGCAAGCCGCAGATAATATTGGATTATACCAAGAAGAAAGGCAGTGTAGACACCATGGATCAGATGGTGAGCATTTATATCACACGTTTCAATGGTATCAATCTATCTATTTTGTTTCATTTGTCAGGTAACAGCATATTCCTGCAAGAGAAAGACCAATCGATGGCCGCTTTCTATGTTCTTCAACATGGTTGATATAATGACTTTAGCAGCCTATCCCATTAAATCCGATGGTTAGACGCATACCTGGCGTTCGTTCTGCCATTGAGGACATGTTATAGATTGCAAATTATTTGCTGATTCTTTGCCCAGGTTCAATCCAGTGGTAGCTGAAAGGGATTCATCTGGCCGTATAAAAACGCAAGGAAAATGCCATATTTGCCACGCCAGACACGAAATCGATGCATGGTATGCAACAAACCAGTGTGCGATGAGCACACCCAACGCAAAGTAAAATGATTATCCTGCCAATGTGCTAACAAAATCATTATAATTAAAAATAAATACAAAAAATAAAAAAATAAAACACTTTTATTCACTCAATTCTACATTTGGATAAAATTTGAATGGGAATATATACTATCACCCCGGGGACTCTGCCGTCTATAAGGAGGTAGTTGCGAAAAATCAAAATTGCAGTTTTACAGGTAAATCTTACAAAATTCAAAAATATCTTAAAATTATCTAAAAAGAATTGGTAGAGATGTCAGGGAGCTTCAAGCTTCTAGCTCTACGTATTCTATTAAAATTTTGAGTTTTAATGTTGAAAAACCTCCCGGGGGACTGTGCGGTCTATTGAGGGTTAATTTAAAACAATTATTAATTTGCGGTAATATAGTTTGATACTCACTTTCTAGATTTTTGGATACTTGTCTCCGCAGAATTTTTCATGTTTTTCATTATAAGAGATTCCCTGGGAATCCAGTAAAAATTGTTGCAATTATTTAAACCAAAATTATTTCATTAATTTTAAAAATTATGTTTGTTTGTAAAAACTTAAGTTCATTATAAAAAATAAATTATCATAAAATTAAATAAAATTCTATATTTTCATTAAAATTGAGTTATTATATCGAAAGAGGTTTGTATATTGATTATCAATACATTTTTCATAAATTAGAAAACGAATTGTATAATTTTCATGAAATCTAGCTATCGTATCGATAAGGAGTTTCTTTAAAACGATTAATTTTGCATTATTGGACCCTGTTTACCGGATTATTATAGATTACTTACAAACTGAACTTTAGTTTTAAAACGTTAGTAACATTCGCATAAACCGATTTATCAAAGCGATGAACCATTAGTACCCACCTATTTTAAAAAAAACTATTTATCATATATGTATGTACATTCTTATAAATACTATAAACTGTTCATACTTTCTAGCATATTCGCTTTTCCCCTTAAATCTATGAACAAATTTATCAAGTTTAGTTATGGGTTGCAATTTTTATCAACACTACTAATAATTTATTAATTTTACTGTTATTTTTTTTCTGTGTGGGAAATACTATAAATTCATGTGAATTTGCAATCACTTTATCTAGCACTTGAGAAAATATTTTACAAACTGAAGTTTTATGCACCCCTTCATCTTCTTCTACTCCTTCTTGAAAACCAGAATCATTCAAGCAGTGTAGAAATAAGTCCATTTTGATTTTTGTTTACGTAATTTACCCACCTCGCGTTTCATTTTCATCTCGACTGAAAAATATATTACATAACTTTAAAAGATTTTCATGTGAAAAGCTATAAATATTTTTATAATAAATTGTCTAAAAATTATGTTTACGCGGACGATATTTTTTTTTTACTTAACTTAATTCTAATTCTTAATAAATACTAATTTTTTAACAATTAAAAAATGCTGGGAAATTTTTGATTAAATTAATAAGTACATGCTTTAGACTTTTCTAGTAAGTTTTATCCACTAACTCGGTAGCATGCACCGCGCAACTTGTGGCATAGTTGGTTTGGCTGTTACAT
The DNA here is from genome assembly GCA_963691935.1 of Nephrotoma guestfalica. Lineage (NCBI taxonomy): Eukaryota > Metazoa > Arthropoda > Insecta > Diptera > Tipulidae > Nephrotoma > Nephrotoma guestfalica. The sequence goes on along the minus strand of OY829914.1, from coordinate 136,366,379 downwards.
GGTTCTATCTGGCTTTATCAGGTATTGGCTGGAATTATAATGTTCCGGCTGAAAAAGCTTATAGTGCACAATGATGTACAATGCATCGTGCTACTTGTCCCATAGTTAGTTTGGCTGTAGAGGGAATGATTCTGGCTGAATTTTTAAGGGTTTTCCCGAAAAATCGGATGTTTATGGATTTATAAGGCTCCGGCTTAAAAATTATGTGGTACACAATGATGGACAATGCATCGTGCTACTTGCACCATATTTGGTTTGGCTGTTATATGGTTCTAGCTGACTTTATCAGGCTCTGGACGGAATATAATGTTCCGGCTGAAAAAGTGCATAGTACACAATGATGCACAGCGCATCATGCTACTTGTGCCATACTTGTTTGGTTCCGACTGGCGTGACGGACACGAAAAAAGTGTTTTTCACCCAATTTTACCCAATATTCTGTGTACTTGCAATTTTTTTTTATTTCCTAAGATTATATAATGTTAAATAGCAGATTCAGCTCATTATAAAGTATCGGCGATGATAAAACAAAATCAAAGGATAAGAATCAGATTTAGAAGATCACCAGGTTTACACCATGTAGCTGAAACACAAAAGAAAGAAATTTAATTTACACGACTAATTTAACGCGATATGATAGTAAAATCCAATTTCAAAATTTCGCACTCACTGTAAAAAACTACTCTTGGGCTGAAGTGGTCACTACACTTTATATCTGAGAACTAAACAACTGGTTCACTTTAGAATTTTAGAATCTTATCGTACTTTTATATAAAGTCAAATAAAAATAATTGCATGTGTCTTGAAAGAGTTTAAAATCTCTTATCAGTCTAATGGATCGTCAGGGTGTCCCAAAATGGGAATTCTGTCAAAAAATTAGAAGCGAATACACCATACAAGTTCACCAATATAGTGAATTAGACGAAATCTGTCCAAGAAAACGTGCCACATATCTCTGCGGATCGTGAGAGTGCCCAATTTGGCCTCGCTCATTTTATTGTAATCAATGAATTAGCCCGAAAATGAAAATTCTGCTTCTACTTTCAGAAAATACGCAACATGTTAATGCCAATCGTCAGGTTGCTTCACCTTGGACCGTTCGTTTTATCATAATTATAGTAAAAGAAATGAAGAATGACAATTCTGTCGTGTGAGTTCTGGATTTTTTGTCACAAAGTCACCTACACAGTGAATCGATGAAAACCGTTCAATTTCGATAACATGCGCCACGTGTCCCAGCGAATCGCCAGTAGGTTGCTATATTCAGGATTCGCTTCACATATTATAATTGGCCAAAAATAGGCTAGTTGCGGATTTGATCTTTATATTTACCAGGGGCTGGTTTGTAGTGGTACTATTATGATACTAAATGATACTAGTTTATGGGGAATTTATGCTGGTTTCAGGAAATTCAGTTGGTCTTGAGAATATTGATTCAGTAAATATGCTCATTTTAAGTATTTGAGTTGCTTTTCCAACTGACAATAAGGTTATTATTAAATTATTATGCCATGATGTGTCATGTTCTGTATCATTAGCATTTCTTTAAACTACATGGGTTATCGAAATGGAATTCAAACGCAACAGTCTTATTGCTTTGTATTTGGCTGGAGAATCGCAACCAGACATTGTTAATGAGCTACGACATCTACATATGAACAAAATGTTTATGTTTAAAAAACGCAATGGCGGGGGACATCCAAAAACAGCAACATAATCCACATCGTGGATTCAACATAATCCACGACAAAGCGCAGTTCAATTGGTGAAAAATCTCGATGTGTCTGCTCGTAGCATAGGGTGCTATTATATAAATGATGGATATTGTAGATGAATATTATGCATTTAGTAATGTAAATTTAGTGCTTTAGTAGAGATAAATATTATGAATGTTCAATTTGATAATAATTAATTTAATATTAAATAATACTATGTTATCTTATATTGTGTGTGCTAGGTGTGTGCTATTTGTTTTTATCTATATAATGTATTATAGTCTATATAATGCATTAAAAATGAGTACATATAATGTAATGAATAAATTTTACCTTGTTGGGTCTCAGCTTATTGTTGGGTTCTCTGCTGGGAGAGTGCGGTAAGTGTTCTTCTGCTTACTTTTCTTTATTTTATTGTAACTTTTAAAATTAGAAACACAGATATTATATTTTTTCTTAATAATGCGTAATATTTTTTCTTAATAAAATCACTTATTTCACTAATTTTACTTAATTGTTAACTTATTGACACATTTAGTATAAAGGATATAAGTATATCTTTCACCAGCACGTAAAATATAATTTAAGATGAGAAATGTGGTTGTTTCACAACAGTGCGTATTAGAAAATGAACTACTGATTGAAAAAAAATGTTTGCGGTTCAGCAATATATAACAAACAAAACGATCGTTTTTGATTAGAGTGCAAATCAAAAGACAATTTAGACCAGCGAATTTCTTTGCGAAAGCAAGCGCCTGCATCAGTGATGGTTTGGGCCGCGGTAACTGCCACAGGACGCTGATCACTCGGTTTCATTGAACAGGGTAAGGTAAATCAACAAATCTACGTCAAAAGGTTTTATACAATGCTTTGTTACCTTGGTCAAATAAACAATTGAACGTTTCAACAAGACTCGACACCAACCCATAAAGCTCGTGAAACCCAACGTTTTTTACGAGAAAAAGTTCAAAAAGTTCCCAAATTCATTTCTCTACAATGGCCACCTTATTCCTTGGCGCTCTTCGCCAAGAATGGGACAAAATACCATCAGACCACATTTGTGCAGCGTGAGTAGTCTTCTTAGACAGACTCGATGCTGTTATCCGCGCTAAAGGTTGCTACATCGAACATTAACATATTTTTTGGTAAATTTGAAGTGTTTTTAAGATATACGGAAGTTTTGAAATAAACAAAATCAAAATTAACGAATTTACAGCATTTTTAAGCGTCACACTTCGAGTACCGACCCTTGTATTTTCCAAAAAGTATTAATTTAGTATTAAATTTCTGGAAATCTCCAACTGCATGTGCCATAATAATATTTTTTCTAAGGTTGCTGATTTAAAGAAGCAATCAATTAAAACCAATACCCTTAGGTCCTAATTGATAGACGCAATTCGGATTTTTCAGAGTGGTTTTTCGAATATAATACTTCCAAAGCACACGTTGCAACCTCAAATTAATTCACAAATTTATTGTAATTTTTAAACGAAACTTGAAGTTATCAGTTTTTCGAACAAAAGCTGCCAGCAAAAAAAGATAAAGTTTTACTCATTGTGTCAAACAATTCGTCACTGTCGATATTCGTCACTTTGTAGTGACGATTTAGCTTCAACGTTTTATGTTTGCACATTTGTAACTTCAATTATCGGCGTTCCTCGATTTTCATCCAAGTATTATCATCACTAGTCAGTGTTGGTGGATGTTTCGATATAAGACGTCGTTGATTTGTTTTTCCACTGTTGTTCTACACTGATGGATGTTCCTTCATAGGTTTGGAAGATGTGCTTGAGCGCTTTGCATAGTTTGTTTCTTGGGTCGGCATCTCGATTAAATTTAACCCGATTGTTCTTTATGCGTTATAAGGCAGCATACTTTTTTCTTGATCATTATAGGTGATCTATTTGATTTCATGTCCTGCCGTCAGGTGATGTCTATGTGTATTTGCATATATTATTGTGTAGCAAAATACTGCTTCCTATGAATAGCTGGTTTGTTCATTATTATTTCGCACAGAGTCTAAATGCTTGTTTACACCCATAACTTTTGTTCACATGGTGGTTATCTGATCTGTGTTCTCAGTTAGGATTTTTGCATTGAAATTTTATACTTGATATTGTGGACTGTAATAGAATGTGATAGAACTTCACCTTAGCTGTTTTACCTGCGTTTTATATTGGGGCATATCACTGAATTATGATTATATGTCTCTATTTTTGAATTGAACCTTTTTACAATTGTTATTAACTGGTTTCTATTAAATTAGTTCTTTGCATTAGTATGACTATATTAATATGACCATGACTTGTTCATATGTGTATCATGTCACATAATTCGCTTGTGTTTAAGGGTTAGTACTTTGAATCCTAGTCATCTTTCAGGGCTGCTGAGTAAGGTGTATTGGCATGCCGGGAGGTAGGGGAGGGAAAGGTTTCGTTCCATTTCATTATTTACTTTCCTTCATGATGTTTCCAAACGGTCACCTAAATTTATACTCATCCAAGTAATGGTTGGTGATGATGTTTCTGTCGTCTTACCTATCTTTGTCATTCGTCCCGTCGATCGTAGCTCTATAGATTTGCAAAACAACAGTGAACTTGCAACTCTTTTAAATTATAAATCATGTTACAATAATAATTAATTTTATAATTTAAATCTAAACAATATAAAAATCATGTACACATGTAATTTCGACTGCAATTGTTTAATAGTTCATATTTACACGTACAAAAATTTCGTTGTAGTCTAACTGATTATGTTAAAGTTGTATGTTTATGGATGTCGGTTAAAATTGCATAAACCGACAAAATAATGTTGTTATATAATAATTGTACGAAATATAAAAATAATATAATTAAACAAAATATGTGTATATTATTTAATTTGATTATTTTGTAAAACAACAAAATATGAACTAACATTTTTACTAGTGACAACAAATAATAACAATGGTCACCATATTATGTACTCGAATATTCGTACATGAGTATTTTTTTTCAACTATAAACGAAAAAATTAAATTAAATAAATTAATTTTTAACATTTTTTTATTTTATTTTATTCCAGTATGCAATTTAATTATTTTTTATTTTTTAATTAAACCAATAAATTTGTTTGGTGTGTCGTAACATTTTTTGTTGTGTTCAGAATAAAAATGCCAAAAAATGTGTCCGTCTGGGCGAATTTTTTGGGTGATTTTTCATGGTTAGGTGCTACGATAAAGCCATGTATTATATATACGTATAAATCGATATTTAAAATCTATTCTAAAAACTAAAAATCCATTAAACATTTATTTGTTAGAGTTATTGTTGTTGGTGTGAACCAAAATATTGCGGTAGTGTTTAAATAAATATTATTTAATATTTAATAGTAATATTTATTTAAATAAATAGTGTACATAGTTTGAAATCAGTAAACCATAATTTGCATTCGAGTGTAAAAAATTATTTGAATTAATTAATTAGAAAACACATATTTAGTGTATGTAAAAAATATTGAAAATTTAAAATTTAAGTTGGTCGAAAAATAAAATGTTAATTTAATATAAAAATTTGCTGAAATTCGAATTCGAAATTCGATTCCTATGGTGATTTGAAATAATCTGAAAATTTATTTTCGCAGGTTAATTTTCAGATTATTTTAAATCTCGATAGAAATCGAATTTCGTCTGGCAAATTTTTAAATGACCAAAGTATTTTGGTAATTAAAATGAGTTTTATAATAATGTGAAAGTTTTGCTGCAGGAAATTTATTCCGATAAATGTTTTATATGATAAAGTTTTTTTGCGAATTTATTGATTGATGTTTAATTAGATTTAACTATACAATAATTTCTGTATACAGGGTGACTCTAAAGAAGTGCAATAAATACGGGAGATGATGGAGTATTCCAATCTGAACAGAAAATTATATGACAGCACATATCCTATTTGTAACCGTTATAGAGAAGAAGAGTTTGTATACATATTTAAATAAAAATAATGTTAATAATAATAAAAAGAGTGACGCAAAGAGTAGTGTAATTGACATTTTGTGTCACAATATAGATCAAATTTAACAATTTAGTTCAATATATAAAAACAATACTACAGTGTTCATTGAATTATGAACACTATTAGCATAGTGAAAAACTCCAATATTTTACCAACATATAAATAAAAATAAGATATTTTTTTTAAATCTTAAAAGATCTTTAACATTAATTAATTTTGAGTATACGTAAATTAGAAAACTATCTTTATTTTTAATCACACAGCTTTTATTTTTTCAGGCATGCTACATATACAAGTGTTGATCATATTGCGAATTTGATCACAATTTATCCATATTTTTTCATTATTTTTTTTACGTAAAGAAATACTGTTAACACCTTTTTATGAGTTCTTTTCTCATGGTTTCCTCAACGAAGTCTCTACTAATGCAGCTCCATATCATTACTGATGGTGAATTTTTATGTTCCTGAAACGCGGTTCTCCTTAAACCTCTCTCTTGAGCTCGTTCTGACGAACTGGGCCAATTCTGTAACGGCTTCTAGTCTGCATTCGCTACTAAATATAACCTATAAATTTAAAAAAATTCTTTAATTTCGGATTTTTTTAATTTCATTTTTGAAAATACATAATGTGTGCTTAATCATTCGATTTACCTTCTTCCAGTCGTATATTGTCCAGTGATTATGAAGTTTAGCCCAAATAAGACGTTTTCCGCATTTTTTCAGTGAGTCTGGGTTTCTTTGCTGGACGCTTGTATTTCAAATTATTTTCATATAGCCTTCGTCGCAATGTCATCGCTGACTCTTTATCCCATCTTCCGCTTTTCTAAGGCCATTGACTAATTTTCCGGCCTAGACGTTGTCGTTCTGATCCCCTTACAGTTTCTTATCTTGGTCTCATAAAAAGTACCCCCAGCTTGAAGAATCTTTGCCAAATTACTTACTGAAGAGTTAGAAACTTTTTTCATTTTTGCGATCTCGCGGTATGAATGGTTTTTTGTTTTTAATAATGTTCCGATAGCATGTTTTTCAAAAAGGACCTATTTTTCGACCCATTTTTGAAAATAAATGTCTTAATCTAGACTTTCCAAACACACACGCACGCACACACGCACATACAACACACACACAAACACACATACACACACAATTTAACTTAACCATAAGTTTTTTAACTAAATGATAAAATTCACTTAACGTAGATTATTTCTTACTTTAGCTGTCACAAAATTTGTAAAACACCTTATCCAACCGCGCGTCAAACATAAAATGAGAGCACAAACTAAAATTAAAATATACATGCTATTGATCTTTTTAGTCCTTTTTCAGTTAATAATTTTATTGCGACCTTTTAAGAATGTCGTAAAATAATTGTATTAAAACAATAACAGATGTAATCAGAGAAAAATAAATATAGTTACTTTTAGTATCATTTCTATTACAATATTATTTTTGAATTATTTCAATATTTAGTTTTATTTATCTATTTTTTTATAATTGAATAAAATTTGTTCATATTAGAATATTTACATATGTGGCGATTTGCCAATATTTGAATTTTTTAATTAATATTGAATATAATTATTGATGGTAGGCATTTCTTTTGGATTGATGGTTCTGTGTTATTTTTAGCGGGTTCAGCAAACGTTTTTTTGATATTCGAATTTTCGATAAACTATACACTAAGTAACATTTGGCATTGAGTTTGACAGTTCAATCTTTTCGTTTCGTCATTGTGTGATTTGCTGTTGTACAAAGCAAAATCAAAAATTGAGTGAAATTTCTCGTTATCTTGCGCCGTTCAATTCTCGTGTCATGGCCGTACGATATTTGGTGATTGTCATTGGCAAATTTGACGAATGAGGCGATACTTTTCTTGAGATTGGTTGTAAATATAATAATGTGATTGTAAAAAAGATATTGCTGTTGTTGTATGTGTGAAAATGTCTGATCGATCGATAGATTCCACCTGTCGCTTTATTTCTTTGTTTGTTGTTGAAATGGTATCCATCTCCTCTTTCCCAAAATATCAATGGATATTGTATCGGCCTGCGCGCTCTCCAGATGGCTCTTCGACGATCATGTAGTTGTCGTTTTGTAGTCTGTGTGAAACGGTATTGAACAGTTGGACCAGCTGGTTGCAATTTCTCAAAAACGGTTCCAAAGTCGTCCCAACTGCTCGCTCCAATGACAATATAATGTCAATCCATAAGCTAGATGGTTTTATTATATGGCCAGTAAGTCTCAAAGAATTAAAAGAACAAGTAAAAAGCAACATGAGTGTTAAAAAATTCCTAGGGTATGACTTGACTACTTAGCAAAGCTCTACCAAGTAAAGGATTTCATAAGCTATTACACATAATCAATGCATGCTTTTGGTTAAAATATGTTACGTGGCAATGAAAAGTAGCAGAAGTAATTATGATAGGAAAACCTGATAAACCACCTAATGATAAAAAATCATACAGGCAAATTTCATTGCTGCCAATTATGTCAAAACTCCTTTAAAAATTATTACTAAAAAGACTTAAACCAATAATTGAGGACCGACAACTAATTCCTCTACATCAATTTGGATTCAAAGAAAAGCACTCCACAATTGAACAGGTGCATAGAATCACCAACATTATTGAAAGAACGTTAGAACGTAAAAAAGTATGCTCCAGCATTTTTCTGGACGTCGCTCAAGCATTCGATAAAGTCTGGCACAGTGGACTGGAACTCAAGCTGCATAGGGATCTGCCGAGGCAATTCTATGCCATACTAAGATCTTGTTCATCCAATAGATATTTATCGAGTCATTTTCATGTGAAATATGAGGCTAAATACTCCGAAATAAAGAAAATTTCTGCCGGTGTCCCGCAGGGAAGTGTCTTAGAACCAATCCTATATTTATTATATACAAGGGATATTCCAACAACATATGAAGGAACCATAGCCACCTTTGCAGGTGGCACAGCAATCATGGCGATTCGAAGGCATCAATAAACGAATTCTTGCATATAAATATTGGTCAGTTTAAGCCATGAAAAAAGTTTCAAGAAAATCTATTAGGGAATTTGGGGGTAAAATTTGATGAAAACTACAAGAATTGAGTTGTAGATCAATTGAATAAATTGTTTTGCATTCATAATTTGCTTTCCTAAACAACTTTAGAATTAGAAGTCATCAATAAGCGAATATTTGTAGATATATATTGGTCAGTTTATGCAGAGCTTAAGTTTCAGGAAAATCTCTTGTGGATTAGGTTTAGGAGAGCAAAATTATGAACGGAAAACGATTCAATTGATCTATAATTCAATTATTGTATGCAGAGCTGAAACTGATCACCATCTATATTCAAATATTCGCTTATTGATGCCTTCGAATTCTAAAGTAGTTTAGAAAAACAAAATTATGAACCGAACACTACTCAATTGATCTATAATTCGATTGTTGGAGTTTTAATCAAATTTTACCGCCTAATCCCGAAGAGGTTTTCCTGAAACTTTATGCAGAGCTTAAACTAACCATTATCTATCTATAAATATTCTGAATAATAATTTTAGAATAAAATTGATTATGCTATTTTTTAATTATTATTTTTAAAGTTTGTTTGTTTAAGGTTTTTTAACAATGATTTTTCTTTATTAAAGCTCCCGCTTGTTAATAATTATAACTAGTTATTTTTTTAATTGTTATTTTCAATTATTTTGTTGAATGCAATTATAAACAATAATTGAAAGATTCACTAATAATATCATACGATTTTAAATTTAGGAAGGTTTTAGGAAATTCTTCACTACCGTCTTAATATTAAGTTCAGCAAAATGTATTGGTTGGCTCATAGGTAGAGACTCTGAGCTTACAATACACAACAAGCTGCTGCTATATCGGCAAATACTGAAGCCGATATGAACCTACGGTATTCAACTCTAGATAAGTACTAATCAAACAAACGCCAAAACGATACAGACGGTTCACAGGGACTTACAGGTGGAATACATCAAAGATGAAATAAAAAAGCATGCTGCCAAACGCGAAATAGGGCTCTAGGAACTTGGAAACCCATATATTCGCTATATGATAGATAACCCTGTCGTCAGTTAATTTTGGGACTAACCATTGGGTTTTACTCCAACAAATCAAAATTGTTTTAGAAATGTAAATTTTCATCTCCTCAATGAGGTTGTATTGGTGGCAACGTGTGTTTATTTGTTGCTCCTCATCGCCCATGAAGTAGATTTGAAAAAAATTTGAATCAGCATCGGGCATTGAGATTAAAGAACCAATTTGACGATACAATTGGCCTTGAATCTTAAACGTTGATTCATACTTGCGACCTTCTTCATTCTGAATGATTTTTGTTTCTCCAAATTATGTCATTTGGAAACAAAAATTGATTTTTCGAATTTTACGCAAAAATAATTTTGATCGAAGTGTGGCTCCAGCCAATAGGTTCTAGCGGCAAATGCCATGGTTACAGTACAAATTTTTCCGGACTTGCAGCGGAAATCGACCGATTCACCTTTGTATTTGAATGCATGGCAGTGTTGGCATTCTTTGTCCATAACGCCGATGACAATTTGTGAATGTGACGAATAGTCGATGTCGGACTCATATTTGAACGCAAAGCGAGGAAGTGATGCACGTGTCAATATGCTGTCTTTACCTCAATGCATTAGCTCGAAGGCGCTCGTTGCGATGCTCTTGACTTTCATTTGTACGTGTGTTTGCAACCTGTGCCGACATTTTGTAACTATCATATTTTTCGTTTCGATACGTTTTCGATAGAATAACTGTATTTTAGTAGTATAAATATTTGTGTGTAAAAATTTGAATTTTATGAATGTTATAATTTGTTGAACAAACTGTGATGTTGCTCATCGAAAATATGAGCCGTTTAACACTCTGTAAATTTTATAGAATCATCGACACAAATAAGCACTGAAAATAAAAAGTTGCAGGTTGTTAGATTGATTGTCATTGAATGCACATGTATATAATTGGAAATTCATGGAAAGTCATGTAAGATATTCACTTTAGTACTGTACCTTACACATTTGCACAAAGTATGTGTTTAAGTATACCTCATTTATGATTTAAAACATTATTTCAATATGTTTTATCGATGAATTGTACACTCAAGATGCACGCAACTGTTATACAGGGTGGGCCAAATATTTTTTTTTTATACTAGCGGTTTTTTTGAGTATGGTAAATATTGAAACATTAATTCGAAAATTTTTGGCAAACAAATCATTTTTTCGGATGAGGCGCATTTTCTTCTTGGCGGCTATGTAAACAAGCAGAATTGTTGCATTTGGGGCACGGAGAACCCGCACGTGATCGTAAAGAAGCCGATGCATCCTCAACGAGTGACTGTTTGGTGCGGATTTTGATCCGGTGGCATCATTGGCCCATTTTTCTTTGAAAATGTGCAAGAAGCCGCCGTTACTATCAATGGTGAGCGCTACTGTGCCATGATAAACAATTGTTTGTTCCCGGCACTTGAAGAGGAAGACATAGGCAACATTTGGTTTCAAAAAGATGGCACTCCGTGCCACACAGCACACGTTACAATTGATCTTTTGCGCATTGTCTTCGAAGATCAAATTATCAGCCGAAATGCTGATGTGATTTGGTCGCCTCGGAGCTGTGATTTGATGCCGTTGGACTATTATCTTTGGGGTGCCGTCAAAGATAAGTGTTACACCGATAAACTAGCAACGATAGACGCTCTCAAGAACAATATTCGCAATGCCATTGAAGACATAATGCCGCATACCATCGAAAATGTGCTCAAAAATTGGACCGACCGTATGGGGTACGGTACGTCAAGGCCAGCCGAGGCAGTCATATGAATGAAATAGTATTCCATAATTAATCGGAAGGATTGTTCTTTACAATGAAAAAATATATTTGACAAAATATTGAGAACTTTTTGTTTTATTGCATTTAAAAAAAAAAATTATTTAGCCCAGCCTATACATAGAATATCGAAACACAGCGAACAGAAATTTAAATGTCAAAACAACGCCAAGCTACGACTCCACCAAGCGCCACCTATGGTACACAAACATAACTATGAATTATTCTAAGAACTTATGATTTTTTTCATTTTATAAAATATGTGGAGATGGTGGGGAGAAAGGGAGTTAACTTTTTGGGGTTATTCTAAACTTTAGTTGTGAATCTAAACCATCCAGGGACCCAAACACACACAAATTTCATCAAAACCGGTCCAGCCGCTTAGGAGGAGTTCAGTGAGATGCACACGTACAGAATAATTATGTATAAAGATTGGGGGTGGTGGGAGGGGGGGTAGCGCAATTTTGGGGCTATATATTCCAATATGTGGAAAAACTTAAAAAAATTAAAAAAAATTCGGTAGAAAATAAAAAAAGATGTCCTAGACCCCGATCGCAATGTCACCTACCGGGTCCAATTGTGAATCTTCTCAAGCATCACACACACACACACCCACCCACCCCCCCCCACACACACACACACACACCCACCCACCCACACACACACACACACAATTTCATTAAAATTGGTCCAGCCGTTTAGGAGGAGTTCAATTACATACACACGTACAGAAGAATTATTTATGTAAAGATGATTTGTTATATTCCTTACCTTATTTTTAAACAATGTATTCTAGAGTCATGTAATGCGCCATATCCCCATGACCATCTCTGACCTCTTGTCGGTCACATGACCTGTGCCCTGACATCAAATTTCGTTCGACAGTGAATGACACCAACGGAGATCATACCAATCAGGTGAGAAAATTCCACTTTAACATCCAGTCTCTGGTTGAATTCAAAACCAGTACATCCTGCTTCAAATGCTGACGCTATAGCCAATACTATTTACTGGTTCGAAGGGGTATTTATAAAGGTGGTTCTATGGCTAGGGGGTCAATATGGCATAATTCATTTTTGGGATTGTCTGGAAGTTTCGTTACTAAACCATCTGAATGCACTTGTATGCCAAGATTCCAAGAGGATACATTTTAGATGATCTGTATAAGCTTAACTAGAAAATATTGTTCGTACCTAGGACTCGAATTTAGAGGATAGTTCTGAATATGTTTTCTTTCTTGCTAAGACACAAAAAATTATCTCCTGCTCTAAACGGAATTTCAGTGATTGATGTTTATGAAATATTACATCTCGTCACTGCAACATAAGTGTCGTATTATTTACAGAAATGACACCATGTGCGAGCAGCACATACCATAATGATCCGATTGTTAAACGAACAGACTATTCAATAAAGCTTAACGTTGTATTAAATATCAAAAATTTGTATATTATCAAATATCCGAAATCCCTCTTGGTAATTATTATAAAATTAGAGACAAACAAGCTTTACTTGGTATTAAAGAGATACCATAATGCTACAGAAACAAATTGCAGTTCCAAAACACGTATACCTATAACCAACATCGCAGAACAAAAACGAAATCTGAAATAGCTTCATTTTTTTGCGTTCCCCTTAGATTTAACATAACATGGGTTGCATACTTATTAGACGTTAAGCTGTTTGTGTAATAAAAGCACACAACAAAAATACTTTAGGGATGAGAAAACAAATTCGACGGGTGTATTTTCCAGATTTATATATATTTTTAAGCAATATAATTAAAACCACCTTGGACCATTATAAACCTTATATAAATTTTCTATAACGGATAAAATATCCAAGAATATTTGAAACGGAATACGTACTTGCAAATAAAATTATAACAACAAACAATTTTTATTTCTTTAAATCTCATTTTTTTGTGAAAATTTATTGTTTTTTTAAGTTAGAGTTATATATACACGAATATGTACAAGCCATACTCTTTACTGTCTGCATATACACTCGGTTATAGTTTATTAAAACCAAAGAAAATATTTCTTGGCGAAAGTTTTGACAGTTCCCACAAACGAAGTTAGTTGGAATAACACATTTATTAACGCATTAGCTCTCCGCAATGTTTAGATAACGTTTAACCCCATCACTCCAGATTTTTCTAATGTTGTTATTTATAGAAGCGAAAGCACGATACAATAGCGAAAATCATGATGTAGAAGCAAACCACAAAATATATGAAGCCATATGAAGGTAGCAGGAAAATTTAGTCCGATCTTTTTAAAATTGGACGTTGTAACGTAAAACTTGAATAAAATTGAATAATGAGAAAATTCTAACTCAGCCTCTTATTTACCTGGTCAGACATTACCAAGATATTCAGGAGATTTTTGATTAGCTTTTTCAAAATAAAAATGGCCTTGACCACGTTCTACCAATCGTTCAATAAATCTTCTTGATTCTCTACGAACTACAAATTTGTAAAACTGAGAAATAAGTCCACGAAATTTTCAGAATTTTATTTATGATCTCAAAAAAAGCAAGATTCCATATAGTTAAATAAATTGTTAATAAAATTTAATTTAATAAGTAAGTATCTGGAATGCAGTAAAGAACCGAAATTGTTGAGATAAGTTGGCGTTTAAAATAGAAAATTCTATTTTTTTTTTAAATTTTATGATTCCAATGTATAAATAAAAACAATACAACAGAGAACTCCCATACCTCTTATTCATTAAAAAAATATCTCATTCAACCTATATTTTCATACCTGGATCGTATTTTATTTAGTGGGTCAGACTGTTACCAATCACCACAAATATTTTCTGAATTTGTATTCGTTCAATCGTAAACATTGTTCGGAACAAACTACAGAAGAAACCCCGCTATCCAAAGCAGATTTTGTTATTTTGGAAATTGATGGCTTTAGTTACATTCAAGAATTTTTTAGACAACGATCAAGCGATTTATTTTTCAACACTATTTGCCCTTTAGATCGAATTGCCGCATAAAAGAGCAACGCCACAATTTCTTGGTATGAATTGTTACTAGTATGTCGATAAGTTTGATGATTGCGTGAAAACAGATTTAGAATATTGTTCAAATAAATGATGTTTTCTGTAGAGCTGGTTGAAAAGAACTTTGCTGGGAAGATTTCATTTGCAATTGCTTTGATTTGTACTAATGATTTTTACTAATCTAAGTCCTCGCCTTTTTTCGAAGGTAGACAAATTCGCGCGCAGACTATTTTCCTTCCAAGGTGGTTTAATTATAAAATAGCTTATATAAAATAGATTAATCCAATCAAAACAGATAGAACAATGACGATTTGTAAATTGCGGCGAATATTGAATAAACCATCAGCTTAAAACAATCAATTGTTTTACCTGTTTTGACGAAAGTAAATGTAGTCAATTATCAATTCCAGGCTAGTTTAATCAAACAGTTGGGAACGTGTTGAGTAAAATCTAAGCCAACGTTATGAAAATGATTAGTACTATGCAATTTTGAAATCAAATTGGCGATGAATTCACTAATCATGATGCCAACAGTTGGTGATCCTGAAAGCGCCCGATATGGATTTCGAAAGCATCAGTTTTCGGTGAACTCATAGCCCACATGACACACTATTACAAGCGGCAAACAATTTGGAAAATCGATCATTGGGTCTTTGATATTATCGAGTCGAATTTAAGCCAAATAAATTCAAATTTTGTTTATTTTCATAAACAAACACAAAACTATGTCTGCTGTTTTACTTTTCTCCACTGTAGGTCTTAAGAATTTGTAAGGCTTACTTACGATAGACCTGTAACTATTTTGTCTGTGGTGGAGCTTCTAAATCAGTGTGAAGTTTTCCAGTGGAATTACGTATAGAACCGTTTGATTAATATGGTTTTATTACTTTATTACTTAACTTTTTTCATCACATGTGAAATGTACTTGCTGTATGCTTTGTGCTGTATTGCGTTACGCTAAGGGACTTATGTATACAGATGATCTCAAACATCTCTCATCACTGAATTACAAACATGGATTCTTTATTATTGTGGTGTATCGGGGTCATTTAAATTTAAATGTTAAGAAGTGTGCTGTTATGCCTTTTTCAAGCAAAAACCCCTGATAAACTATGATTATAAAATTAATAACGAAACATTAGCTCGGGTTACTCAAATCACAGGCTAGGGAGTAACGTTTGACCCCACACTGACTTTTAGTCCGCATATTGATAAAATAATAGCAAAATCGTCAACTTTCTTGGGTTTTATACAGCATCCATCTAAAGATTTTAAAGAAAAGAAGACTCTTGGAATCTTATATTCATCAATGGGCTGGTCAAATTTAGAATATGCTAGTCGTGTCAGCTTCTTATTATAATGTACATATTGAACGAATAGAAACATTCAAAGAAAATTTACTCGGTAGATTTTTTTTAAATTTTATATCATCAACAAGGATAGACGAATAATTTATTTCAATAATTTTCTTAATATGCCTAGTTACAATACGAGATGTTTCGTTTTAAATCTAGAGCCCTTGTCAATCAGACGTTGTTTTGCTACGGCTTTATTCTTGTCTGATGTTCTGAACGCAAGAATTGATTGTTCGTTTAAACTGCCGCGTTTGAGTATTTATACTCCCATAAGATAACTTAGAACAACGACTTTATTGATAACGGATTTTCATCGTTCCAATTACTTAGTACACGAGTCATTTTATTTTATTATAACGAATTTTAACAATTTTGTGATATTTTTGATTTCGGAATGACTAAAGCTAGTTTCAAAAATAGACTGAAACATAATTTTGAATTGTCTATGATTGAATTGACCTAATCTTTGTCGTGTTTTAATGAGATTTGGGTAATGTTATATAATACAGATGTAAGTAAATTTTTGTGTAAATGTTTTGTGATTGAGTTTATTTGAATTGTGCAATTTTAAGTTTTTGGAATTATATTATAAATAATTAGTAGGGACTTTATCCTGTAGATTATAATTATTGTAAATAAATAACCGCCCAACATTTAAACCATACATAAAAAACCTTGATAGGTTAATTTCATTAGAAACCACTTAGGTTCCAGGAATTGTTTTACGTCCGTTAAAGCCTACACATATTTGCGTTAGAATCTTGTAAAATTATTAATTTTATGTTCTTCTTGTTTACCAGAGTGAGATCAATGTGGTAAAAAGTGGTAAATTTTTATAAATCACCAACAATTTTCTCAAGTACCAATACCAGTATCCGCTTTTTCAAAATATTTGTCTGATTTGAATTAAAGTAATGTAAGTTACTGTAATAGCTCGTTAGATCGTAGAAATGGTCGTTAAACCGTACTACCCCATATGCGATCTCAACATATTTTTCATGAACATATTTTACGATTTGAGCGAAAAAATTGTTTCATTGGATTTAGTTACCTATAACGTACTGTAAATATATAAAACAAAGCAATTTAAAATATTCATGACGAAGGACCAAAGGATAAACGATATATTTTTATTTCTTTCATCGTACCTACATAAAATTTCTTCTGTTCTACATTTTTAAAATAAATAATTTAAAATTAATTTAATTGAACAGTGAAATACAATATATAAACGTAAATAAATAAAGTTAATTTGTATGTTACTTCTTCTATGAATAAATGACTAAGAACACGATCGATAAACTATACATGTTTTATTTAACAAAATAAACATAACCCCCTTTCCCTATTTTTAGGTTCGCAAAATCGAAATGAACCAATTTTAAAATTTCTTTGTATTGCATTTTTTCTACGCACTTTTGTTTGGCAGATAAAACATGTTGTTTAATCCTTGTTACTTTCCTTTACGTATTAAAATAAAGTATTGTAATCATTGAAAATCTTGACCCCGATATTTTTGTAGATTTACGTCAAGGAATGTAGTTTTCATTAAAACTGTGTATGTGGTGCCGTACAAACTAAATATGTTTGGTTCTCTACCAAAGACGGATAACTGGAATGCTTCCATTCAACAAACTCGATTCTGGGATCGTTATTAGTAAATTATCAGCCGTGCCCAATCAACGCATTTGATATCAACGCATTTAGATCAGATAAAACTACTTTTCATGGCCTTGAATTGAGACTTGCTTCTATCTGCACTGAATTCCAATATCAGCTACTGCTCTTTGGAGGTAAAGGTTTACTTGTTGTAGAGCTTCTTTTTTATTTTTTTTTCGCTGCGTCCGGGCTCTAACAAAGTTTTTCCATTATCGCTTTAAATGTGTTGACAGAGTTCCTTTCTTGCGAAAATAGTTTAGAAAGCAGCGATAAAGGCCATAGCAGTTTGATCGCTTACGATACACTACGTATTGTTTGTATGTTTTACTGTACGACCTTACAATACTTGAAGTGAGATATAACTTACACCAGTATAGCTAAAAGGATGTGGCGGTATAGCTCATTCCTTTGGAAGGCTTACCGGTTAGTCCAAAATATGGTTCGTTGGTCTGAGAAAATCACTTGAAATTTCCAATTACAGATTTTTGGTGTTCAAATGTAAGTTGTAACCATTTTGGACTCATTTTCACTATAAATTATTGGTATTAAGTTCTGCGATATCAATCTCTCTTGAAACACAATCGGCAGGATTATCAATAATCAATATTATCAATAGTGCTGGATTGGTGTAACTGTGGGCTTTTGATATTCGACTGGCACGAAACTGTTGTGATAGAATCGGTCCAGAGAAATGATTTGATGTTTGTGAATTGCATTGATTCATTGACTTGACGCATTAGTTTATTGAGTAACATGGCTCCACAAAGCTTAAGGTGTCGTAGCGAACACGTGTTTTTGGTTGGAGCAACCTTAGTTTTTGAAATCAGAAGCCTCAGTTTTGTGTTCCCATCTGCCTATGTTGTTTTACGTAGGTGATAGCAACATACGCTTTTCCGCTTCCCTTTTGGAGCTCGCATGAGTTGTTGTTTTCGTATTGTATCTATTTTGGGGTAGATTTTTCTTCTACTAGAGACACTGATCCTTTCAATTTTTGTCATTTCGATGCCAAATTTGGTAGAAGGACTTCGTGTTCTGCAATACTTGATAAGCTGGAGCTCTTGCAATATGAGTTTTGCGATGATTCTATTGGTGCTAACCAGCCCAATAGGTCGAATGGATTTGCACTTTCCGAAAACAAGCTTCGCTTAGTTGGTTTGTTGTTGTTCAAGAATAACCGCAAAATTTTAAATCCGAATGTGTTTGTAGCTGTATTCACGTGTAAACTAAGAGTTTTGACGGTAATGTCTAGCTCTATTCCTAAGTGGTCCTCAGTTCTTAGATCTATAGGTATTGATTCCAACAAAACTGTGTTCTTAGCTGTCCATTTTCGTAGCAAAAATCCACTACTGTTTCGTACATCTCGAATTTGGCTTTGAGTGTTACGGCTTTTTCCAATGTATTAGTTCCAGAAATCAGGGCATCCCCGTAAAAGTCGATTAGTACATTTTTTATTTTTCGATTTCGTTCGCAAATTTTTGTAATGTCTTCACAGCTAGATATGGTTGTGCTGGAGATCTTTTCCATAATGTACGATGGTATTTTTGATACTCTTAGTCGTTAAGACTAATCTGCCCTAAGATATTCTTAATGTTGGTGTTTACACGTATTTACGCTTGCGATATCTCAATAGTTTCATACTGCAAGGTCCTGTTCAGTCGGCCAAGTTAATATAACATAATTTAAGGAATAAGGGAGTTCGCTAACATTATGTTACCTATTCAATCACTCCTTAAGCACCTGTGTGTTTCCCGAAAAATGAAATATTTACAAAATGACACCAATTATTAAAATGGCTAAACGAGATGACGTCACCAAACCAGTATGGATTTATTCTTGGCCGATTAACATCGACTAATATGGCTGAATTCACCAGTAAAACAATTAACGAGAAAGAGATACATTTTCAAGTTATTGTAGCGTACAAGGATTTCAGAAAAGCATTTGATTCTATACGTTAACACAAAGCACTCCAGAGTTTATTCGCATTTCGGGTTTCACTCGATTATATAAAATGGCACAAGTCTTAACTAACACGTCGGCTACTATTTGTAATAATAGGAAATTAGAAATCAAACGTTAATAAAGTTACGTCTAGGTTCCCCAAGGATCACACATTGGACTCAAGACTTTTGTGGTTTTTCGTAGATCGAATAACCGAGATAGTCAAATCTCAAGCGTACTCATATTTGCTGATGACGTGAAAATTTTTCATACTGTTAATGGAATGCTAGATACGGAGAAACTTCAAGAATCCTTAAATAAAAGTGAGTAGTTTCATTGAAACTCACTAAATTTAAATATTAAGAAATGTAAAATCATTTCTTTTCATCGTAAAATGAATCTGTTAATTATACTTCATACGAAGTCAACATCGAAGTATCGCAAATTGTCAATGAGATTATGGGTCGACAATTCTAGTTTCAAAGTTTCTGATTTTTTTTGTTAAAGAAAAGTGACTGGTATTATGATCAAAATTTACCACTTCATGAAACTGTGGCTCGGTTACTTCCGTACTCAACAGATGCACGGATTACAAAATATGCACCCTTGCAAATAGGCGAATTCTTTTATGCGTGGCGTTTATTGGTAACGTCTTGCTTTGTCATATTGATTCAGCTTATTTAGCAAACGTATTTGTGTGCCATGCAGGACATTTCAAAAACAATACTTTTTAGCACTAGAACACCATTCCACCAACTATGTATATACAAAACAACCTTAATGGGGTTGTCAAAATCTGTCAACATCACCGAAGATCTCTTTGACTTCAATTTACCAAAAGACAACATCAAAAATGTCCTGAAGAACTATTTTTAAAAATTTTAATTGTTAAAACAAAATGTTTATTTTTATTTTATTATTTTGACCGTCGACGAGAACACTAGAACAGTCGAACAAACAAAATTCAGCGAAGGAAATAAATTCAAATAATTTTTTGGTTTCTTTATTTTATTTTGAGGCAATTTAGTTGTGATAGTGAATAGTGAAGTTAAAACTTTCTATGTAAGGATTCAGATGCGATGTTGTACTAGTTACGTACAAAACTATAAAAATCAGAGAAGTTCCGTGTTATTTTAAATCTCGATATATTTGCATGCTTTTTACTCATATACTATCTTTTGATCATAATATATAAACATAGGCAGTGTTGTCGGAGGAGGAAATTTAATTCAACATTGAACTCCGGTAGTTGAAAAGCGAGTACCGTTTATTCCAACACCCATGGAACCCATGAAATTGAGATCATTTCATCGTCCACCAATAAAAAAATATTCGCATGGGCTATTAACACTCACTTACTCCTGTATTACCGCTGTTAAAACACATTCAAAATAAGAAGAAGAAGAAGCCGCGAAAGCTGGAAAAAATTGAGTCTGTTGGTGGAGATGTGCTCTTTATTAGGTCTGACTGGTCGGGATGGTGAACTAATTTTGGTTGAGTTTTGTGAAGAAAATCCCTCTTTGATGATGAACCAAGTAGGAATGTGTTCGAAAATTAAAAATTATAAACGAAAATCGGGAAAAGATTCGGGTCCTCTAGAGTTTAAATATGGTGAATTGCGTTTGTTCACACAAGCTTTTTTTTGGAATATTTCATCCTGGACAATATACAGGCTGATGAGCACCTATTTATCCGTATCAAATTTTTCAGTCAGATTTTCTACTTTTTCGAACAAGGAGGGACTATGTTCGGGAGGTTGATGTGTTGTTTTCTGCTGGGCAAGAGTGCCCTCTGTAAGAAGTTCCAGGACCAAATTGAAACGAGCCAATAATTTTGTTCGAGTTTTTTTTTTGCATGTTTTACAGGAAATTACAGTTGCCCTTGGTCAAGGTGAAACATTAGTAAATAAACCACTGGTCGTTCAACAACAACCATCTACTACGACTGCACCTATTGGTAAATATTTTTTACGCCGATTTTCTTATCTAACGTGTTAATTAACATTATTTTTAGTTCCCATTTTACACGGCGATGATAATAGCCAGCAACCGACCGTTAACTATGGTACAACTAAGTGGACTTGTATTATATAATCAACCACAAGACGAATCAGTCGATGTAGATCCAAATTATGCATACACACAAACTGTGCTCTATATATTTTATACGATGATCATCAAATTCTGTCGCATTTATAAACGAGGCTCGCTTTTCAAATACTGGAGTTGAGTGTTGAATTAAATTTCTTCCTCCGAGTTTGAGTCTCATGGTGGTTTCTGATGACTTCGGCATGTAATAAAAATCATTCGATATATTAAACGGATCACGGTATGGACTTTTTGGCAAATTTTCAGCGGAAAATAAGAGATTTCGCTACTCGCCGCAAGTGGCAGCACCGTCACAAAAGATAATTTGTTTTGTTATATAATTACCAGCGGAAATTTTACATTCATTTTGTTTCTCTTTTTTCACTAAATAAAACATCCCAGCGGAATAAAATATTAAAATGACAAATTGATTGATCTCCGAAGTAAAGGAACTCGGTAAATTAAATCTTGAAATTTAACAATATTTCGTCTTTCAGCCATTCTAAAAGAATGACGATGTAATTTGGATAGCAGTATTGATCAGAAATTTTAAAGTAAGTTTTGGACAAAATTCTAGAATCTGTTGAAGCTGGACTAAACTTGGCCATTTCATAACCAATCTTTTTGAAAATGTTTATTAATTTATTTTCAGCTTTTGGCCAATATCTCAAAAACTTCCACTAGTAACCAATACCAATACCAACAACTTATATGGTCGGAAAAAATCAAAAAATTATAGTGAAAATTCTAATCTATAAATTTGTCTAAATTTTTCCTAGTAGTTTCAGCATAATCTAAGCTATTAGAAAAACAACCGAAAGTATTGGTTACTAGTGGAACTTTTTGAGATATTGGCCAAAAGCTGAAAGTAAATTAATAAACATTTTCAAAAGAATTGGTTATGAATAGGCAAGTTTAGTGCAGCATGAACAGATCCTAGAATTTTGTCCAAAACTTACTTTAAAATTTCTGATCAATACTGCTATCCAAATTTCATCGTCATTCTTTTAGAATGGCTGAAAGACGAACTATTTTTAAATTTTAATATTGGTAATTATATAACAAAATTATTCGTTTTTGTGATGGTGCTGCCACTTGCGGCGAGTAGGAAAATTCTTACCTTCCACTGAGAAATTTTCGCTATATTATACAGTATCTTTTTGATGGTGGCGGTGGAGTATCTTTGGCAAGAACATTAATTACGCCAGCTTTCCCAAGCAATAAAGAAACCTGAAAAATAACAATCATAAATACCGGAATTAAATTTTTAGCAATGCAAAAAATTAACTTACTTTAGATGACATTTACGAACAGCTTGTATATATTGTCCAGAATGAAGTATTCCCCAAAAGGAGCTTGTGTGAACAAACGCAATAAATTTATTTTTGTTCACCAATAAATTATGGATTAAAATATTAACCGAGTTGAATTATTTGGTTGCTCATCCAGAATTTTAATTGAATCATCATTTTGGCCGTGTATCTATGGCGACAGTTGATAAGAATAAAATAATCTGGAATGTATCAAATTTAAAATACAGATATTACCAATGCTAACACTTACGGTTTTTTTTTGGTCAAAACGATGTTACGAAACAACACAAGAAAGCTAATAATCTCAAATTTTTGACATATTAACTTTGTTTTGTTTTATTTTCAACGTTACACAATTAATTTTTATAATAATTAAATAGTTATTAAATTGTATAATAGATAGCACGCTTGTCATAAAAAAGTCATTATTTACTTTCCATATGTAAAACATAACTTATGTAATTTACATGGAAATTACATGTAAATAATCGTGTAAATTACATCGTGCAATTTTCGCACCCAACAGTGAAAATAGGGAGACAAAAGCTATGTAAAGTAGATAAGCTGGTTTAATTTCGTATATATTTACATTAATTAGAGATTGAGCGTGTTGGGGAAACAGTTGGCTTTGTGAGTGTAACATTTTGTGTTTTATTTCATTGCACTAATGCTTTTCTCTGGCTCTGTTGGTACATATGTATTAGTGATTTTTAAAATAATTTATTGATGAACGATTGAATAATGTACTTACGAAAGACGAACTTTAGCTGGGATGGTTTGAAAAATAAAACATAACGTCATTTTGGATTAGGCATTGTTTGCTTGCAAATTTCCAGTAGCGAAAATAATTGTTCATCATAGTATGTTTTTGTTTGCAAACATTACACAATACTCACACATACAGTCAACGCCACAATTGTTTGTACTTCAAACAAATTTCATACTGATCATAAGTAAAAAGTAAAAATTTAGTAGAAAAATTCTATTTAATCAAAACTTTATTTGCCACTTTTCTTGTTATTATAGATAGTTCACGTAAAATAACAGAAATTAAAAAATACTATCTATGTAATTCTAAAAAGATGATAAACAAAATGCCAAAATTGTTTGTACCTCATGTTTTTGCGCCACAATTGTTTGTACCTACGCAAAACAACGGCTATTGTAACGGGAATACTAGATTTGTTCACGTT
>OY829914.1:136104970-136342058 GCA_963691935.1 Nephrotoma guestfalica | reverse complement strand
GACAATTAAAGTAGTTCAAACAATTTAATTATTTTAAAATTTTTAAACATTTTAAATAATTTAAACAATTTAACAATTTACCAGGTATGTAAGTATGAAACCAGAATTTTCAATAAATGGCGCCACTTGTCAATGTACCTTTTGACAAACCACGTCATCGGAGCTTATTGTTTTCTTTTGACATCTGTCAAAAATATTCAATTCATAATCATATAAGTTTCGTACAATAACGCATGCTTTAACATGTTAAACATATCGAGTTTTATTACGATTTGCTTTACCTTAAAAACGACCTGAATATGATAAAAGGCAACACAAAGTGATTTTGCTTCATGACAATGCACCATCACACAAAGCAAAACCGGTCATGGAAACGTTGGAAGCACTTAATTGGGAAATACTTTGCCAGACTTGGCTTCGTGTGATTATCACTTATTTGTATCGATGGGGCACGGGCTTGCTGAAGAGCACTTCACTTCCTACGAAAATATCCGAAAATGGGTCGATAACCGGTTCGCCTCACACGAAGAACAGGTTTTTTGAAGTGACATCCAAGCATTGCCTAAAAGATGAGAAAAATGTGTAACTAATAATGGGTAATACTTTGAATAAAATACTTTTAATCATTATCATACGATGAACGTGTATTTTCACAAAAAAATTCCTGTTTCATATTTACACACCTGGTAAACAATTTACACAATTTTAACAATTTAAACAATTAAAACAAATTAAATAGTTTAAGCTATTTATTATTTAATGCATTTAAACTATTTAAAGTTTTAATATCTTTATTACTTCCACCGCCAAAATATTAGGACAATTTTTATTTTTGGCTTATTGATTCAAAAATGTATTAACAAATCTAATCCTGTTCAATCCATTAAATTTTCATATCTGAAAGCAAAAAATCTATTTTAACTTTATTTGTAACTTCTGGCGATAAAAATATACAAGCTATTCAATTTTACTGTTAACTTACCAACCCGACTGATTAAATCCAACAACAATAAAATGTAAAAATATAATGGGCTTTTGGTTTTTTTTGTAAAAAAAATATAAAAAAATAAAAAACTTATTCTTGTACAATAAGAACATGAGACAAATTTTATTTAGCCTCCTTTATTTGTTACACCCCAACAAATTTCATGTATAACATATACACTACGTTTAAACGTGTATGAAGTACACACCGAACGAGACAATCCAGGCAAACACATAAAATGAGTAAAGCTCTAAAAGCACATTTCCCAACATTGGAAATCACATGGAAAGACGAAATAAAATTGAAAATGAAGCGTTCTGTTTTATTTCCGTTATTTCGATTGCTCGTAATTTGTTTTTCTATCGTTACGCCGTATATACTCGTACATTTCTTTGTTGTTGTTATAGGAATTGTGTAGTAAAAAATTAAAAGCATAAACTGAAATAATAATAAATGTAATAAAAATAAAAATTATCTGGAAGAAAAAATTAAAAATGAAAATTGTAACAATGTGCGCGCCATGGTTGGAAATTGATTTTTTATCGACTTCAAACGTCGAAATTAAAAATTGGAATGTACATGTACGAATACATATTATGAAGGTACTGAAAAAATATAAGAGTATTTTTTAACGACACTAAAACAGGAATCTCGCTTCGAAATTCAAGAAAAGACATAAAATGCGCTGATTGCATTTTATTTTATGATTACTCGTATTTTGAAATCAAACAGGATGGAAAATGAAGAGAAAATATTATAAATCAATTAGCGATTTTTGTTGTATTTCATCTCGTGAATATCACTTCATAACGATTTTATTGTTATTTTTTCGTAGAACGTTGCATATGCACCGGAAGTTTAATAGTATTGAAGCCGTATTTGTGACCGTCGATAGTTTCTACATATATACAAGACTTTTGAATTTCTATTATTAATGCAAACTGCTATGTATGTTACGAGGTTGATAATACTAAAAGGTCATTAAAGAAAAGTTATACTACTCACCACAAGAGGCATTGGCACTTTCACAAGAAGGAATATTTTAATTCATTTTTATATCTAATAAAATGCAAAACAAATCATTACGACGGAATAAAGTCTTAGGTGTGTTTCTTAAAATGTCAAGTTGGGTGTTCTTTAAGGTATTATACATTTTTACAGTTTGCACCTGCTTTTGACGCACCCCAATTTTCCAGAACCCCCAACATTACAATTTATTTATGGAATTTTTTTAGCGATAATTACCAACGAATCGATTCAAATGGACCCTCTTCTAGACGTAACACTCTAAACGTAAGGTTTAGAAATTTTTGAAGTTTGTACGCGTATTTCATTCTCCCCAATTTTTTCGCACTATGTATAAACTGATTCAAAAGAGACTTCTTCCAGACAAACACTTTAAACGTTAATTTTTTAAAATTTTGAAATTTAGAATTGTATAATTTTTTACTCCCTCCCCTTTCCCAGACATCACGCACTGCAAACGTTATATTTTTACAAATTTTTGACGTTTTATGGTGTGAATTTAATTCCCCCACTTTTCCCGAAATTTTTGAATGAAACTAGACCTGGAAAATTTTATAGCGATAACCATCGACGAACTCATTCAAATGAGAAATTTCACACATAACACTGTAAACGCTAATTATTTTAAAAAATTTCAAGTTTCCCTAATTTCTTAAATAAAACATAATCTGAAAAATTTCCAGCGATAGCAATCGAAGAGCTGATTAAAATGTAATCTTTCGAGCATAACACTTTAATCGTTAGACATTTTCCATGCATAACTCCTTAAACATTTAGTTTTCACAAATTAGTAGTTTAGACCTGTATGAAACTTGACCTGAAAAATTTTCCAGTAATAACCGTCGACAAACTGATTAAAATGAGACCTTATCCAGACATAACATTTTAAACGTTAATTTTTAACAAATTTTTGGGGTTTACACGTGTACTTAACAACTTTCATGTTTGCCGAACACCCAATATAACATTTTGAACAGTTTTCCAGCGATAACTATCGACGAACTGTTTAAAATCAAACCTTTTCCAGACATAGTACTTTAAACGTTAAGTTTTTACAAATTTCTCAAGTTTGTGAAATTTGCACGTATATCTGGCTCACCCCAATTTTCCCAAACTCCAACAAGAAATTTGACCTGAAAGTTTTTCCAGCATAACCATCGACGAACCAATTCAAACAAAACCTTTTACAGACATAACACTGTAAACTTTAAGTTTTTACAAATTTCTGAAGTTTGTATGTGTATTTGATTTTCCAAAATTTTGTTCCGACACTCGCTCCAATTTTCTTGAATTCCAAACATGATACTTGACCTGAGAAATTTACGAGCGATAACCAGCGAAGAATCAAATAAAATGAAACCTTTTCCAAACGTATCACTTTAAACGTTAAGTTTTTACAAATTTTTGAAATCTACAAGTGAATTTCACTCCCTTAAATTTTTTCGAACTTCCAAGATGAAACTTAACCTGGAAAATTTGCCAACGATGACCATCTACGAACGAATTCAAACATTAAATGGTAAGATTTAAAAAAAATTGTATTTTGCACCCAACATGAAACATGGCCTGAATATTTTTCAGCGTTATCCATCGACGATCTGATTCAAATGAGACCTTTTTTAGACATAGCATTTCACAATTTTTTGAATTTTGCGCGTTTTTGTTATTTTACTCGGTCCAATTTTCCCAATTTTTCAACATGCCGAGAGAAGTTTTTTGTTTTCCAAAAACTATATACGTGTGAAATTTATAGAAACTGCATTATCATGATTGTTCTTTACGAAATGTTCTTTACATTAGTTCTCGTATATTAAACAATTTGATTTTATATTCCGAACACAGCAAAACTAAATAATAAAATAAAATATACAATATTTGTATGCACTATGCAGCCGAAAATATATTATATTTAAAAATGTATCTATCTTGACCGTTCTTACAGGGATTTCCGGAAACCTAGCCCATTGTCATGCTTCATCTATACGAGCATCAATTAAAGGATCATCGGCCTAACTAGTCAGCATATCGTGTAAAGTTCATTTTTTTTTCTAAACCTAGATTTTTTGTTTATTTTTCACAACTTTTTAATAGTAGATAAGCGGTCCATTACTATAGTAATTGCTAACCGCAACTACCCTAGAACGAGTGGTAAATTTTAGTTCAAACATAATATAAAAAACACTTCACAGAAAATACATCGCGGATTAAAATAATAAATTTATAGAAGAGTATGTGTGTATGAGAATTAACATTTTAATTTTCATATTAAGTTTGGAAAATTCCTTGATTTTTTTATTTAAATTTTTTACAAAAACCAACTGGATCAAAACCAACACTGTTTAATCCATAATTCAATTAAAATAATAATTTAATGCATAAAGTACATAAATAAACAGCGCGGTAGCAGATACATCCCATTATACACCACCATCTGCATAAAATATTCCACCTTTATTACCGCGACCAACTATACTCAAACAACATAATGGATTGTAATGTAATATACTTTTTAGTACTGCGTACTCGAATTTTCCTATATATTTTTGTTGGTTTGGTACAAAACAGCTGAAAGTCTAACTTCTAGCGCATAATTATTGTAAAATTACACTGAATAATTTTTAACCACCAAACCAACTAAATATAGAAAACTTAAAATAAACACCAATCCCTACAACACACATTGGGTAGTGCACCGCAAATACACCCCTTTTTACACGCGAAAATCTCTTGAATTGTTTATACATGCATAATACGAGCGTATAGGGTTTCCATAAAATCCATTAATTTGTTTACTTCTGGTTTTTATTCGCTGTACACAACTAAGCACATAAATATTTACATTCCGAATAGCCTGGGTGTACATATGTATGGATAGGTATTGTATACAATGTATAGAGCAACATACAAGTATGTAGATGCAAAACATATTCCTAATGAGATTTTAAATACTTAGAATAATTTTTATCTGGATTTAAAATTTTGTTCTGGGTAAGGTAATATGGTAAGGTAACTACGCAAACCAAATTTATTATCAGCACACACATACAGGAAAATTGTAAAGTTTAATTTTAATCATCATGAAAATTAATAAAATTTAAAAGCCAATGAAGGGATAAATACGATTACAAAATTTTTCTAAATTAGTATTAAGGAATTACAAATTTTATAAATAAGTTATTGTTTTTAATATCCGGTTATTAATGATTTTTTAATACAGGGTGGGTCATCCTTTGGTCCTTTTTTCAATCGATGAATTTTAGTACTTAATGTTATCTGTTCTAAAAAACTCTTTGACATATGAAAAGTCAAAAATATGCCATTTATCATCATGGAGTCGCTAACAACGCAACAACGCATTTGTCCAAATTTATTATGAAAATAATCGTTCAAAAATAACAACATGGATGTCCTACTGAGCGTGCATTTAGTAAAATTATTGATCGTTTTGAAGAAACTTGTTCAGTGGAAGGTCGTAGACCGTATCAACATGTTAAGCCAATTCGTACTTCTGATGCAGTGGCAGGTTTTAGTGAAAGTGTTCGTAATGAACCAAACACATCAACCAGGCGTCGTTCACAAGAAATAAACATTTCACGAACCACATTACGACGCATTTTGCATGTACGATGTTTTGTTAAGATAATTCCTTCTTATTTGACGGTCTTACACGACGGTAATTTTAATTTCTCAAAAACCGTTTATAATAAAAGTAGTGCAGATGTCTTATAATAATCATGAAAACATCGGATGAAAGCAACACATACTGCAGTTAGAGATTCCTTCCCAGCGCTAGTCGTCACAAAATTTTTGAAGCCCAATAGCATATAGCAAAGAACCTGATGTGTTTCCATAAATAATACTAAAAATGCTTTGTATTGTTAATAATTTCGGGCGTTCGATAGCGATTAGTAACGTACTACTGTGGGCAAAAAGTAGTAAGACTTTTTAATTTCAATTTCGCGCGAAAAACCATTCGTAGAAATATTTTTTTTTCTATTTTGGTATGACTGTCAGTAACATTTGTGCCAAATGTCACATCAAAATAATCATTAGTGTTTAGTATACGCTTGTCTTTCTGAAGTAGAAAAAGTGCATTCGGCGGTTTTTACAATGAGTGAAATTATTCAACAAAGAAGTTTCATTAAATTTTGTGTGCGGAATCATTTTTGTAGTGCCGAAACGTTCAGAATGTTGCAAAAGGAATTCGGGGATAATTGTATGTCGCGAGCAAGTGTTTTTGATTGGTACAAATTGTTCAAAGAGGGTCGAGTTCGTGTTGACGACGAACCACGTCTAGGACGGCCATCAACATCAACTGATGATCAACACGTTAATAAAATCAAGGAATTGGTGCTCGAGAAGATCGTTTGGGCCTAAGAAAAGTGAAAGCACGATTGGTTCCAAAATAACTCAATTTTTTGGAAAAACAGCGTCGCGTTGACGTCTGTGAAACAATGCTTTCCGACTACCAAGATATCATGAAACGTATTATAACTGACGATGAGTCTTAGATCTATGAATATGACCCGGAAACAGACGATCAATCGGCCGAATATCGTGCCAAAGGTGAGCCGAAGCCGAAAAAACCACGTCAAAGCAAGTCAAAAATCAAGGTGATGTTGACGGTTTTTTTCGATTATCGAGGAGTGGTGCACTCCGAATTCCTTCCGACCGGCCAAACTGCCAACAAGGAATACTATTTGATTGTTATGCGTCGTTTGCGCGGAACTATTCGTAAAGTGAGGCGGGAATAATGGGTCGACAACTCTTGGTTTTTGCACCACGATAATGCACCTTTTTTCGCCAAAAGTTCCACCCATATCGTTCCGCAACCACCGTATTCGCCTGATTTAGCTCTGTGTGACTTCTGGCTGTTCAGCAAACTCAAACGACCGCTCCGGGGAAACCGTTTTGAGTCAATTGAAGACATTAACCGTGAATCGCTACGCGCATTGGAGGCTATTCCGGAAATTGACTTTAACAACTGTTTCGAGGATTGGAAAAAACGTTGGCACAGGTGTATTGAAGGGACGAAATAGATTTGGAGAAATAAATAAAGAATTTTAAAATTATGAACAGTCTTACTATTTTTGCCCACAGTATTAGATGTTCCTTTCAACAAAATTTGTATTTGTAATTTTAGGGCCAGGAAGAGTATTCATTCTGGTAACCAAAAAATAATTAAAATAATAAAAAAAATCCCAAAATTTAACTTTTAAAACATCGTCTAGTTATGAAGCATTGAATTGAACTTGCATTAGTTTAACTTTATTATCGAAGTTATTCGAGTACTGTCGCTAACTTTGAAATACTTTTTTATTATAGGGTACCCAGGTTCTAAAGGGTCTAGGAAGTGCCCGTTGCCAATATATATCAATATGTTTCTTTTAATAAAACTTGCATTCGTTTTACTTCCATTTGGAAATTAATGGAGTAAAGCGGTTAACTTTAAAATGTTTTTTATTAGAGGGTATCCAGGAGCATACATGCAAATATTCATTCGGGAACCCTTCAGGCCTTCGATTTCCCAAAAATTGAATTCTCCTCACCCCCACTCCTAAAATGGATATTGGCATGTATGCTCCAAGATAAACTCTAATTGAAAAGTACTGTTAACGGCAGTACTCGGATAATTTCGACATGGTATTAAAACGAATGGCAATTTTGGTAACGTTAAATTCCCACGCAAAGATTGAATCTGCTTGGATGAATGGTGTGTAAACTCGAGCATGTCACTAACTCCATATAACCCCTTTCCTAATCACGTTCTCTTTAAAACATTAAGTTTTACAAAAAAAATTTTAACGGAGCCTTTAATCCTCGAAGTCCAGCCCCTAAAAAATATAGTAAGGTTGGTTTTGGAAGTGCAACTTATAAATGGTAACAACCTCATAACAATCGATTGAGCGGCGGAAACGCCCATTCGGAACAAAAAGATATTTCTGGGAAAACATTGTATTGAAGTTCTTACTACCCAGGGGCTCGACCCTTCAAGCACTTTTCATATTACAAAACTCTGGTTTATTTAATATACAATTTATATGCAAAATTATGTAATCGTCATCGGATGAATCGTGTGGAAACTTATAAGAAGAGTCCCTTTATTCCAAAGGCGATTTCGAGGAGTCGAATTAGAGCATGTCACTAATTTCATATTTCATATGTCCTCTCGAAAACTGATTCACGTGAAAAACAAAAAGAAATAATATTAATTTTAGAATAAATTTGTATCGCGCCTCTAGACTCGAGGGGTCCATTTTTCGAAAAATTGGTTTTCAGAGTGTCTTTGTAAACAGACAAGTTTTCATTTTTTATCATTGGTCCTGCATAAATTAAGTGAAACTGTTTTAATTAGTGCCGTGAACTGTTTTACATTATCCGAGATGTCAATTTTAGGTACTCCAAACACTTGGAGACTTGGAAACTATTATCCTGCATATAGCTTATGAGTGATCTAGTTTGCTCTACGTATTGGTTTCAGTATAGTGAATTTAGAAATAAATATCCATAACTAATAGATTATTGGATACCGCGTATAAAGTTGGCCCCCATGTAATCCATTATCATCATCTATC
The DNA here is from genome assembly GCA_963691935.1 of Nephrotoma guestfalica. Taxonomy (NCBI): domain Eukaryota; kingdom Metazoa; phylum Arthropoda; class Insecta; order Diptera; family Tipulidae; genus Nephrotoma; species Nephrotoma guestfalica. Next base: position 136,333,472 of record OY829914.1, on the reverse strand, counting down.
TACGTCTCGTTTCTGTGTTGAGTTCGCAGCTCTCGCACGTTTCAACATATTTGGAAAAATCACGTGTCACTCTGAGCCAATAACAATGTTTTTTTTAACTCGTTGCAGTATTTTCGCCACTCCAGATGCAATCCTTCTGAAACGAGGAAGCGCCACACATTGTCATACACCCCGAATTCATGCTCAATCTAGTGTGATCTCCGGTCTGAAAATCAGGAATTTATGTCGAGATTCCTTAACACCCTCTGTTATGTCCATCGTTGTCATTCTCATTTTAACTATAATTTCCCTCATTGCTCGTTGCAAGGCATGCCGTTTAAATTTCTTGTTTGATGACTGAATTTAAAATCGTATTGTTTAACCTCATCGCCCTCCTTGGCTAGATTGCAATCGGATTCTTTGAGTTTTTCAACCCTAATAATGACGCACAATAACAATAATGGATACACCCTCTATCCGTGGCTGGGTATTTCCGTGGATGTCAATTTTCGACTTATATTAGGCTGTATCCGTACTTTTCAAGGCGTTCTCTTAAGCAAGAACTATTCCCGTTCCTCTGTCTGAGGTATCCGAATGGTGTATTCCTTGCAAGTCGGGGTTATCTAGAATTGAGGTGTTGCTAACCTTGATTTCAAAAACGTAAACGAGTCCAGTGTCCCTGCAGTCTAATCAAATTTGTTCTGTTCTTCCCGTTTCAAAAGATTGGCTAGAGGCATAATGATTATCGAGAAGCCCGGTATAAATCGCGCTGCAAATCCGATGGTTCGTCTGATTTCTTCAGCCTTACTCAATTGTTGAGCCATTTCGTCAAGTCGGCTTAGTTGTTGTTCCACAGTTCGTGACTTGACTATAGGGTGCCAGCCAATACACAAACACTTGGGGTACAAGTCATAACCAAGCACCTCGTACATTAACTTGGCGGTTATCAGAGACGTATTAAATAAGCCAAATAGCATTCTGTCCTTCTGTTAGAATCCTCAGCGGGGACAATAAAAGCAATTTTGGGTCTCAAGTTTCCAGTTCCAATTTGTCAAAAGACATCATCCAAGTCTATGCCAGATAAGTATTTTGTCCCGTTGAGTCGTCCAAGTATGCGATTTATGTATGGCGAGGTGTAGATATCTAACTGTTTTCTATAGATCGAGAACAACGGAGTACGCTCACTCGAATACACCCACTCACTACTGAAACTTTGGACTTGCTCTTGTTTTGGTTTCCATCACTTCACCAGTCTATTAATATTTGATCGAATTAGTGAATCGGAATTTGTGCGTTTTAGCCTTAAATCAAGATTTAGTTTCTTCAAGACGCGATTTTTGATTCTCGTTCACCGTTTATACTAGAGTAGTACCGCTGTACTTCTAAAAGTCGTTAAACTCAACTTCGTCAATCAAAAAACATACGGCAATATATTTAATTATAAGGTTGTGTTTGATTTGAAATATTTCAAAAAATATATGCTCAAAATCAAATCTCGCAGAAGCTTTTGGACAACCAAGTTTGATAAAACATGATATGGTCCATCATACAAGTAAGGAATGTTGGCACAAAACTTGCTCTCGTGAGCAGTTTTATCTGCGGTTTTTATTTCGGTGTGTTTCGGTTTTACCTCTATCTACTTACTATCGATTCTACAAGGAAAGGCTTTTGCCAACTTTCTTTAGAGCTACATTTAAAACAGTATAATTTGGGTTGAATGTTCTCACATTCATCTTCAATTTTTCTTTTCTTTATTATAATTTGAGTTGTCGTATTAATTGCTGGATAACTTTGACTCATTCGGACTCTATTTTCTCTCTCGTTTTCCAATGAATGCAGGTTATTGGTTTCTTGGACACTCATTAACTTCAACACAAGGTATACCTCCACACTTAGACTCCACAATAGACTCTCTCCCTGGGTTTGTTACAGTCAAAATATTTATGACCGTAGCGTATTTCGCAGCGGCCATATGTATTATGCAGCTGCTGCTGTTGTTGGTCAGGTTGACAGGTCAAGCTCGTGCATCTATCTGATTGACTTCGAATATTTCTTTCGTGTTTCCTTTGTAGTGTAACTATCGTTACTTTTGCTAACGGAACAGCTTATACTGCGGGAACATATTTACCTGAACTATATATAATTTTTCGGAGCGCTCATGGGTGGATAAACACATTAAAATAACATCTATACACTCGTCCAATACGTAGCAAACAATTTGGTTGTATCCTTTATTTGGAAATGAATTTCTTCTCTGGTCATATAAGCACATTTTAATGACCTGGTCTTTTCATGCCTGCTTTCAATTCTTCATAATTATGATATGTTGGACAGTTTGCTCTGTACCAAGTAAGCCAGTAAGTGGTTCTCTCTTAATATATGGGAATATCGAATTGAAAAACCTTGATGTTTCACTTCTGCTGCTAGTAAAAAATTCATAATCTTATAATACAATACTCATAATCTAAGTTTGCTTTATCCATTGCACCCGTTATTAGTTCAGCCAATCTTTTTCGCCATGCAACGATTTGTGTCACACTGTAAAATTCCCATAAATTCTTCGTATAACGCAGTTCGTACTGGAATTCGTTTCTTCCAAATGTTCTGGGATGCATTCTAGAAGTCTCTAGTTCTGTGTTCCGCATTTTAACATATCTCGTTTGCAGTATCCATACATCAACCTTAATTATGCACTCAGCAAATACACGATCTTTTGATATTTAACCTGATCATTTAATTTTAACCTGACGATTACAAGTGAACTTTTGCACTTTAAACCTAGGAACTTAAGTTTACTAATTATGAATACCGTACTGTTGCTTACCGAACTATTATCTATAGGCAATACACAGAGAAACACAGAAGGAATATCCATTATCTTTCACCCAAAATATATTCTAACCGGGGATACGCTTACGATCTTAGTTTACGGAACCTTTTCTAAATAGATAATTAACTAACAATGCATAAATTATTAATTCAATAAAAATAAATTTGAAACACTTAAACCCACGAATCAATCCACAAATATAAAACCTCGGAAATAGATGATCATCTAAATTGATGCCAGAAATAAAACTTGAATATTCCACACTCCAAACTAATCTGTTTGTTTAACTTCGATGGTTTCTCAACAAAACCGTCCAACGTATCCATCTGACCACGCGTTCACTAAAGCCTCTTATATTCTCAAGTGATGAAAAATTTTCTGAATTTCTTTCAACATATCGCCCCACGTTGAGTGCCAAAAAGAAACTCGCTCAGTTACCTTGAGAATATAAGGTTTGAAGTTTACTTAGAAACAAAACATTATACACAAGCAAAACAAAAAAAATTTTAAATTAACTTTTTAATTAGTTAAATTAAGAATATCTGTTACAATTTGACAACTAATTAAGTCCTGCAGTTTTTTCTGAAGTTAGTTCCAGTAAAGTTACATGTCTTATATTAAGACCATTTATTTTATTAGGGGTTGGAAAAATCTCTCCTAAATGGACAGCAAGTAGAGTGACTTTCCGGTTGTCACTTTTTCAGTTTGCATGTGACCGTTGCTTTTCAAAGTGAGTAATCGTCATCTTTTTATCCAGAGAAACATTATAAAGTGTTTTAAGTATGGATATACTCAAAATCTCATAAAATCTCATTAATTCGTTATACAGATAGCTGTAAGATGAGGTTCACACTTAAAAAAATTAATTTTATTGCTGTGTTCCTTTTATTCATCGAGACACTTCAAATCGAATAAAATTAATAGAACATGGATTGGCCTTGTTAAATCCTTAAAAACATGATCCAAAATATGTACATAATGTTGTATTATTATGTCCATTATTCTGGATCCTTACTCGTTTTCTTAAGGCAATCTAAACCATAGGCAATCCATGTTCTATTAATTTTATTGTTTGAGTGTCTGATGAAAAGGACACAGCAATAAAATTTAATTTTTATGTGTTTCCCATACGGCGTATACCACTATACTGTGTACTGCTGGCACATACATAATGGAAATATCGAACTAAAATCATATATTTTATTACAATGAATTTTCCTATTTTCCTCAACAAAAAGATTTTCATTTATTTGAATTTAAAGATGAATTTTGATTGTATATGTGTGTATGTGTGTATCCCTACTCGTACAATGTATTTTGTGCTGTGTTAAAAATTTTTGATTTTGACTATGCTCTTATTGTGAAACCATACACCATGGGTGAAAAATACCTGCCCAAATCAAAATAGTATGGGAGTAAAGAGCTATTTTTCACTGTATACATTATATTATGTAGTCTGTCATTGATAAGGTTTTATAAAATTTAACATTTTCATACCTGGAAGGATATTACATTTTCCAATGTATTTTCTGTGTCTTTCGTAAAAAAACAGAATTTTCTTCTTAATTCCTGTTTATTTTTTCTTGAGTATACTCTAACATTTTTCTGTTATCATTTGATTTGATAAAAATTAAAACATTCGTGTACTAGTATATTTTATGCCCCAGCTTCATCTGTTGGGTTTTTTGTTTAATACTAGACGGAATTTCAAAAGATTAAAATATGCCCCAAGGTATAGTTACGAATGATAATATGGAATGGAACAAACAGATCGGTAATTCTTATATATTTCGTATACAGGAGCTATCGATTTTAAACAATGAGCGAATATATAACATGACCTAAATTTGTCTTATTTTCTGTCGATGTTTTGTTAAGATAATTCCTTCTTATTTCTGTGTTTTATCTTTAGATATCACCTCGAGAAAAAATGCTTACATATTTAAACAATTTCGTGTCAGTCTGGCATTATACAAGACGGTAATTTTAATTTTTAGAGTCTCAAATACCGTTTATAATAAAAGTAGTGCAGATGCCTTATAATAATGAAGAAAGCATCGGATGAAAGCAACACATACTGCAGTTAGAGGTTCCTTCCCAGCGCTAGTCGTCACAAATTTTTTGAAGTCCAATAGCATATAGCAAGGAACCTGATGTGTTTCCATAAATATACTAGAAATGCATTATATTGTTAATAATTTCGAGCGTTCGATAGGGATTAGAAATGTATTTTGAAAATAGAACTGTAATAACTTTACGCATATCAATTTCTAGCAGTTTCGTTATTTTGTATAATTGTCAACTCTTCGTTAAATTTTGCCAATTGTGAAACGTCATTCTCCCTAGTCGTGTCGTGAATAAAAAACATAATTCGATTTAACAATTTTTGTTTTATTTGGTTCAGAACACGATTTATAACTCATGGATACGGCATACATAAAAAACTGTGGTATAAAAACCGAAACTAAAAATCGTACCTAATGTGCAACAGAGAAAGCAAAAATGTAGCTTCCTTGTCTAGAATTTCAAATTTTCGGAAATCAAATTCAAATTAGTGTCAGTTAGACTACAAAAAACAGTTACACTCGATAAAATGGATGCAATGCTTGATTTCAACTTTGTTTATTTTTATTTACGTTTGACATTTATGCCGAATTTCCCATTTAATGGCTTTTGTATGTTGTTCATTACAGATATGTACTTGATATTTTTGAAATTAAGCAGCACTGTTTTATTTATTAAATTATGATTTAAAAAATTAACAATTTTGAATATTTTTCGGTCTATTCTATGTTTATTAGGAAAAAGAAAACGATTTCAAATAATTTTCGGAATTGTTTTGGTTCCAGTGCGGCTCTTACTTTACATTTTCGATAATACGATTTTCGAGTAAGAGGTGTATATAATACAAGTGAGTGGAATATAAAAAAGTTGTACCATATATTGTTGTTGTTTTCTATAGTAATTTAGTTTTGTGCAGTATCCATGAGTTATATAAATCGGTGGTTCAGAATTATAAAAGTGGCGACGAAGATACAGTTACTAACAAACCAAAATAATAAATTAATAATTGTTTTCCTTTTGATCACGGGAAATCTTCATGGGACACGTATCTGATGCAGCTCAATCAGCACTTTTTGGCAAATGGCGTGGAGGATGATGACAAAAAAGGTCTATCGAACGCCGGATCGTACTGAAACGGGTTAGAACTTTAGCTACCGCTAAAGTGGTTGACTTCTAGTTTCACAGATTTGCCACTCTCTGTTCAGTACCCCACGCGGCATTGATTCCCGCAGCTCAGTCGGGTAGAGGGATCGCTGTGGGTTTAGGGGTACCGCAGATTGTGGCCTAGATTACCGCATTAAATAAAGATAACAATAAGGAGACTGGGGAAGGTAGGAATTGGGGTATCAGACTGCGAAGTAGTGGGTTAGCTTATCAACCCATCGCTTGGGCAAAACTGACCGCAGTTTATCTAAACATTTTACTCTACTCGACCTAGCCTAATTAAAACTATCTGGCCCATAGGCCCTATTGGGGGGGGGGGATTACGTTAGTAAAGTTGATAGTGGTATGCTACCAAGGTCAGCAAAAAGGCAAAGAGCCGCTTAGCGTCAACAATTTCCTTCTACTGACAGTCAGTATCAACCCACTATCGTTATATAATGTGTTAATTAAACCACTTTACTTACCAAATCAAAAATCTACACGCAAAAAAAAAATCCTAAATTCAAAAAAAACAACAATCACGGTGTATTAATTTAAGAGACACTATTTTATTATATTCAAACTCACTAAAACACAAAAAACAATTTTACTCAAGCACAAAAAAAAAATTTATTAATTGACCACACGTTGGTCTATCTAAACACTGACTGTCGCCCAACCAAAGAAAATTCCTGTACCTCTTTTTGAGTTTCGTAGGAAACTTTTTGCGATCTCATCACAAAAATTCCTACGAAAATTGTACAGCAACGTGACCTCGATTTTGCTGAATCGATCCACGCGAAAATATTTTTTCTTTAATACATCCGTTGAGGAAGTTCGAACAACAACAACCACAATGCTTTTCAATATTTGCATCGGTCATTGTAATTTACCTAGTAAAAGAGAACAAATACATTTGTTATGTACATAGGCATCGTAATCAAATTACGTTCATGTACATATTTGCGTTTACTTAATTGTGGCACATATGAAAAATTCTAAGGTGAATGAATCATCTGATACCACTATAAATAAATGCAAAAGAGAAATGTAGAAAGCCGCCATGACGAGTGTATGAATGGGATGTAGTTGAAGATATTCTCTTCGAGGTCATGCCGATGAGGAAGTAGATTTTGTTGGGATGGGTTGATAACGGAATTAGGTTTAATTCCGTTACAATACTTGCTGGATATATTAAACAAACTGTTCGTTAGTCTGGTAAGTAAGACGTTTTCAGAACTTACGGCTGGCCTCACGACCCATTTTGAGTCGAAAATACATGTGCTATCGACAAGGTATGTGTTTCACAAAACAGCTATGAAAGCTAACCAAACTTATTCTGAGTGGGTGACTGGTTTGCGTGGTATTGCAATGAATTGTAAATTTGTTTGCACATAAAGCGGTCGGGATCATATGTAGATTTTATAATCTGCGACGTTATCGTTATTTTAACCCCTCACCAACAGGTACAAAACATGTGTCTACAGAAAACAAATCCAACGCTTGAGGATGTACTCGGAATAGTAAAAGTATCAAACAACTGTGCGAACAAATGCAATGTTTATGGGTGAAAGTTTATTGGCATCGCAAGTATTTACGTTAAAGATAATCGTTTTCGTAAATTGTTGAAATGATGTCCGCAATTTGAAATTGATTGCGATTGTTCAAATTGTCCGTATTACAATCGCAACAGCTCGTACTCACCACAACGTAACAATCGCAAGCCACAAACAACGCATATATATGGTGAATGAAATTTATGTTTCAACAATTTTTCAAATCAACAGCGGTGCTATGAAAAAGAAAATGTGGATTGTGGTCCGCATTAATTCGGAACCGGTTCGAATTCAACTGGGCACTGGGGCATCGTCATCAATGATTGGTTTAAATACGTACAAGGCAATCAATTCGCCCGTATGTCAACCATCAACGACTCGATTTGAAGCATATATGTGTCAACACATTTCAATAAAGGGAACCGTCGATGTTGAAGTATCATATCGTAATAAAAAGCTCATCTTACCTATGATCGTGGTAAGCTCAAACGATGTTACGAATATTTGTAACGGGTAAGCCGCTATTATTTATAGGGCAAACCCAATTACATTTAATTGCCTCTACCCTATTACGCCCCCCATGAGGCGGCATTAACCCGCTAGCTCAGCGGAAAAGGTTAATTTGGCCGTGGGGATAGGGAGGCTAGGGTAGCGGCCTAGATTACCGCCTGCGGTAAAAATAAACTTATTACGGGGATTGGGTGGGAACACCGGACCCCTGAACAGTTAATTAGGCCAGCAGCCCATTTAGGGAAGTAGGCCAAACGCTACTGTGGTTGTATTGTCTGACTTTCTAGCCAGACATTTTATAATAACACACTTTTATCCACTTACCTTGCCAGTTGATCTCAATCTCTCTCCCAAAATGTAATTACTTGTGTTTACCACACAAATACATACACACAATACAAAACAAAAGAAGTTATAAAATAAATTTTTTTTATGTATTTCCTTGCTGCCTTAACAACTTCAAACCACGTCACAGGTGTAAAAACAACTTAGTATAACGCTAATACACTAATACCAAATAAAAACTGATCTTACATTCACAATCAAAAATTACTTAATTAATTTACGAAATATATGTATACACAAACACGAATGCACATATGCAATCATCATACAAAATGTTGCCACTTGAAATTGACGGAATGCCCAAAAAAAAAAAAATTGTTTTTACACATCGACTACTATACACTATTATAATGGGTAAAATGACATTCACCAAAAAAAAACAAAATACTACACTACCAAAAAAAAACTTTATCAAAACAAAAAAAAACTTATACTTAAATTGGACCTGAACGCCGGTCTGTCCAAAAACTAACTACCCGCCACACACCATGCATAAAAACAATTTTTCGAAAATTTTGTGAATTCATCACAAAATGCCATGGTGGTGTACGAAAACGTGCCATGAATTTTGCTTATTCTTGGCCACGCGAAAATTTTGAAACAAAAAAAATGCTGAGGAAAGACAAATTAATAAGTGCAATTTCCCTCGGTCAATACATAGTTCACCTATGTCATTTACCTAAAAAAACTAACATTTATTGCAAACAAAATGATCAAATTACATTTAAGTGTATGATCGTTCAACCACAATATGAATTTGTATTCATACCGTAATTTGATCGCCATAACACAGAAATGTTGAAGTTTAACATGACGGAGAATTTTATATTTGGAATGTTAATATTTTTGGAGAGGTTAATCTCAACGCGGTCATGTTAATGAGTAATACTAAAATATAGAATGTTGGGATAGGTTAGTAACGGAATTAGGTGGAATTCCGTTACAGCGTGGGGAAAACCCAATCCCTGAGATGGAATAGAGATCTCATGCTCTGTTTAGGAGAGACGTGGCTTCAAGAAACCAAGTTAATTTTTGAACAGCCCAACGTGGCGGACGCCCCACACCCTAAGATAGTCTCAAAGCCGGGCACTTAACTTAAAATTCTAAGTATTGAATTTAGATACTATGGACTATATGAACATTCTAATTTAAAAAAAAAATAAATTGTTACCTTTGTTTTAATGAAGTTACTGAAAACTTAACTAGTATGACCGTTCAATTTTGTACCCCACAACAAAAGCTTTTGAAAATTATGTATAGTTAAAAAGTTAGCTATTTCCGAAATTATGATATTCAATCATTTGCTACTAATTTTATTATTCAATTTAATGTGTGATTGCGGAAACGATTCTTAGCGACTTTAAATAATTTTGATCTTATTTTATAAATGTTCATAGAATCTCTTAAATTTAATTACCCTAAGAATAGTTTTATTTTATAGTTTACTTAAATCTTATTTTAAGATGTTTTACTAGAAATTGCCATAGATTCATTATAAAAATTTAGATATAGAAAATATCGAATTGCTATATAAACCAATATTTAAAATCAAATCAATCATAATATTTTATCTGGGATGAGGAACTCATCAAAACCGCTGGAATTCCTTGGATGATGTATAGTTCGTTGAAGACATGAATTTGTTGTGATGGAATCCATTACGTGGTGCTTCTTCGTTACAGTAATGTTTGGATTGGAATTTACACAGTCAGCAAAAAGGTTAATACTTTGGTTTGTTTGCCTCCTTGGTCTCCTCGCATTTGAAATACTATTTTACACTCGCCTTCCATTCCCATATATATAATATTACATTACTATATTGAACTTGATAGTCACACCCTCTCTGGCGGTATTACAGCATTAGTCGAATTTAAAACTGCATATGGTCCCGTTAAATGATTTCTTGATGGTACCTTCGAAATCTTTTCGTTACGTCCTGCCCCTAAAATTGTTGTTTTGTATCCTCGGTCGGAAAACATGAAACAACCCTAAAGGAAAGGTAGGAGCAATTTATTTCAAATGTGGTTCATCCCTTCTGCTAGATTGACGGTGCCGGATAAATTGGTGTCGATATTTTTTCAGGTAACGGTATCTCCAATTACATGCTGTTTCATGTTATCACAAATTGAGACCCATTATCCGACTTGATTTGCTGTAAGTCTTCATAACTCAGTAAGATACACGATTACTGAGTATAGCAGCTTAGCTTTGTTTAATTTGATAGTCGTGTGCTTCTTGGTTTCTCAATGGTTCCACATGACTGCATATCTTTATTTAGACCAGGATCCTCTTGATGGTTTGCATCTTTGATGAAAAGTTTTTGACCGTTCTCTGACTGCATAAAAAACCTGTCCATAACATAACTTCTGATATCCTTTCATCGTCATCTTAAGTTTGGATAATATGCGGTGACTTATGTTGTTTTTAATTCCTCAAAGGTTACGAGTTCCTCTTTATTCAAATTTTGTTTAATTCTATTTTACAATAATTTATATCTTGGCGAGATAACTAAAATTGCTACTACACTTTATTACCTTTTAATTGCCAATTTGAATCTAGTAACTTAACCTACCACTAATCATTACTGTAGATGGCGCTACCTCAAGCCTACTTTGCTAAATTATCAGTCTGGGGTTGAGCCAACCTCATCCTTTCTTTAAATTAAACTTAATATTATACTTTCCTAATCGCTATTGACTTAACTAATGACGCTGGTATATTCATAATATCGCGCGCGATATACCAGCCTTCACTTTACCATTACATCATCTATGTAAATGCTCGACTATACATATATGGTCTAATGGTAAAGTGGATGGTGTATGCGACCACCTTTTCTACGGCGGCGCTTCCAATTCCGGTATTTACGAACATCACTACAACATCGCATCCTGTGAAATAATTTAAAAATTGTCTGGATGGCGTGCAATATGCCTTGTGTAATCCTTACGTTATTGCCATAATAAGGTTTACAGAAAATTTCGGCAATATCGACCTGTTGGATTATAAACTGCTCTGATTTTTGTGCAGTTTTAAATTGCCTTTTGTGGGATCTGCATGGTAATGGCTTGTGCAAATTAGATTTCCTCTTCTTACTGCGAGATGAGTTCTTCTTGCCTGTGTAAGACTTTGTTTTAATTTCATTTCCTAATTTGATAGGTAATGAGTCACCATTTAATTCAGCAATTTTGTTACTGGATGGCGATACTAGGCCTGTTGTGTTATTTGTTGATAGTGGCCTATCAGAACACATACTATTGTCTGCAAGCCGCTTACTACAACTCAGATCCATCTCTTGCTTCGCATAACTGAGATCTACTTTGGTACAACAACTTTCTTGCTGTGATCTTGGAGCTAAGGTAATTTGAGGCATCGTTTCGACAACTGGTATTGCTTGTTCATCAGAAACCTGAGGTAAATTTCTTCGTTCATCAACCTGGTTACCTACACCACTTGAAATTTTTTTATCGTCTTCTAAGATACAGGTTGACGGTGGGATGTTTGATGATATGTTATTAGAACCGCATACGTAATTTGGATTTAACGTTGATCGTAACGTCATTTGTGGTGCTTGTGGCGATGGTCTAGTGCTATCTATACTTAGCACTCTCTGATAATCCTCTGTTATATCCGTGTGTTTCGGTAATGATCTTTCTGATGTTATTTTATCCGAATTATATACATCGGCCGGATGAGGTATTCGTGGTGCTGGCGATGAAGTCACTATTGGTTCGCTTGGCAGGCATAGCTTCTTTTGCAATTTTCGCAATAACCTGTGATGTTGTTGCTGCACGCGCCCATTTTTATAATACGCACATGATGATGAATTAGTTAACGTATTATTTGGTGGCATCAGCACTCTCGTCTGTTGAGCTTGTGTATCGTCACTAATTCCCAGGAGGACCCTGGTTTCGTGTGATACTACCACTATTTCTTTTAGCTGATTATCAGCCTCTCGCAGCGTAATATCGTACTTTATTAAGGACCGCCCGATATCTCTTAGTGTATACAAGCTTTGTTTCATCTCGTCAATTGTATCGTTGAATACTTCGAAACCTGTGCTTCGGTTGATTCGACCTAGGATATGAAAGATTTTGGTGTAGAAAGCTGGTTTCAGCTCGTCTACAGTTAAACCACCATATATCCAGGTTCTCAGCAATTTACGAACGTCCTCCAACTTCTTAAAACACGTTATTGCCTCTTGGAGTGGACATTCTCGAGCTGCCTTATGTGCAAATAGCAAGGCACGAAAAGGGTAGTCTTCTCGCTCTTCTTTAATAGCTTCCTCAAGGGCGATTATCGCTTGCTGATGATCCTCCGTGTGAATTCCTCGTAATTCACATTCTACCAACAATTCATCTCTACTTAATTGACTAGGATATATCATTATTAAAAAAAAAATAATTCTAACCTAAACAGACCTAATCTAAACTAAAAAAAATTAATTTTAAATCTAAATAAAACATAAACAACCACAGTATCGTTCGACCTCATTCGCCATGGGAATGATCTAACTTAATCACTATTTGGGTCAAACAAGGAAAGGAAAAGGAATTTGAATTAATTTGGAATGGAATACCAAACGACAACCCAGATCAGCAATGGCATTCGTAACTTCGATCATATCGCAAGTGATTCTCATTGCCTTGGTGAAGTCATTTCGTATCCCACTAATTTACCTAGTTGATTGAAACAATCCTCTTGCCCTCTGATCTCACAGTCATCATTCTAAATCCCTTTGGATGAGTATGACTGTGTGAGTGGCAGGCCGAATCGTTCACTCAAATAGGAACAACAACACGCCGGTTGCTGTTGCGAATTTCCATAACTTTGTGATACTAACTCGACTGGTTTATGGCCAACTTGTATTCGATGCACATCCACTTGCAGACTCCTAAGTATGACCAACCAATCACGTTGTACCCTGGATGCAACTAACCTAACAATGAGAGGACTGGCGACCCCATCCCGAGGGATGATATTTAAAATTTTAACAACAGAAGTGAATAAAACGCGACTCTTAAATATAAAGTTATAGATTGGAAATCCCATTTTTATCTAATTTAAAATATGACAAAACTTAACCTGTGGTAAATTCTAGCCACAAGCCAAATTGTTGCCACTAAACAGGGGATGGTTAGGGGTTCAACTTTACAATTCCAGCTGGGATGCGGAATGATGTGTCAATTTACCTGAGAATGAGCAGCCCTTTATACCACCCAAGATCGTCGCTTGGCAGGAAAGAGATATGCTCATTACTTCAGGGATCGCACCATTCACCCTTGCCAGTAACGACTTGCGAAGTTGATTGTTGTACTACGAGGCAATGAAAACCTTACAACTTATTGCAAAAGTAGAAACCGATGCATATCTCAGTTCTTTGACAATTCTAAACACACTTCTAAATTCCAAGTGCTACCACAAATGTCGATTTATCCCCCGGAGTGCGGGTTGGGACTTGCCACAGATAAATCATCCATTCGGGGATCCAGCATTGCAACTTAACAGTTTATAATTCTTACCAGTACATGTATGACCCAACGATGCATCCGGTCAGGCATGCCTTTCGGCATGACCGCAGCCATACTCATACCGGTTGGAATTTTTATATTTGAATTGATAGGAACTGTACCCCTTGCATCAGTACTTACCTAAGAGAAACGTTGAGCATATACAAGGCTACGCTTAAATATCTAAATAGTTTTGGAATTTGTGAGGAAATCCTCAATTTTCTCGAAATTTTTGAAAGTTGTGGTAATTTATACCAATTATTTGGGCCAATTTGTGGTCCATGTTGAACACGATTTTGAATAAATAATGCCTACATAATAAATCACTTATATCGGACCGGATGTAATTTAATTTGGCCCTATTCCGTTTTGGGCGCCATTTGTAACGGGTAAGCCGCTATTATTTATAGGGCAAACCCAATTACATTTAATTGCCTCTACCCTATTACGCCCCCCATGAGGCGGCATTAACCCGCTAGCTCAGCGGAAAAGGTTAATTTGGCCGTGGGGATAGGGAGGCTAGGGTAGCGGCCTAGATTACCGCCTGCGGTAAAAATAAACTTATTACGGGGATTGGGTGGGAACACCGGACCCCTGAACAGTTAATTAGGCCAGCAGCCCATTTAGGGAAGTAGGCCAAACGCTACTGTGGTTGTATTGTCTGACTTTCTAGCCAGACATTTTATAATAACACACTTTTATCCACTTACCTTGCCAGTTGATCTCAATCTCTCTCCCAAAATGTAATTACTTGTGTTTACCACACAAATACATACACACAATACAAAACAAAAGAAGTTATAAAATAATTTTTTTTATGTATTTCCTTGCTGCCTTAACAACTTCAAACCACGTCACAGGTGTAAAAACAACTTAGTATAACGCTAATACACTAATACCAAATAAAAACTGATCTTACATTCACAATCAAAAATTACTTAATTAATTTACGAAATATATGTATACACAAACACGAATGCACATATGCAATCATCATACAAAATGTTGCCACTTGAAATTGACGGAATGCCCAAAAAAAAAAATTGTTTTTACACATCGACTACTATACACTATTATAATGGGTAAAATGACATTCACCAAAAAAAAACAAAATACTACACTACCAAAAAAAAACTTTATCAAAACAAAAAAAAACTTATACTTAAATTGGACCTGAACGCCGGTCTGTCCAAAAACTAACTACCCGCCACACACCATGCATAAAAACAATTTTTCGAAAATTTTGTGAATTCATCACAAAATGCCATGGTGGTGTACGAAAGCGTGCCATGAATTTTGCTTATTCTTGGCCACGCGAAAATTTTGAAACAAAAAAAAATGCTGAGGAAAGACAAATTAATAAGTGCAATTTCCCTCGGTCAATACATAGTTCACCTATGTCATTTACCTAAAAAAACTAACATTTATTGCAAACAAAATGATCAAATTACATTTAAGTGTATGATCGTTCAACCACAATATGAATTTGTATTCATACCGTAATTTGATCGCCATAACACAGAAATGTTGAAGTTTAACATGACGGAGAATTTTATATTTGGAATGTTAATATTTTTGGAGAGGTTAATCTCAACGCGGTCATGTTAATGAGTAATACTAAAATATAGAATGTTGGGATAGGTTAGTAACGGAATTAGGTGGAATTCCGTTACATATTCTTGACATGAACTGGTTTCAAGCATTAGGTTTCCAGGTTGCCCATGACAACGAACAAATAGAGATGTCACCTATCAGCGTGAATTCAATCTCCTCTCACGAAAACCTAGAGATTCGAGTATATGAAAATTGTAATCGTCATCCAAAATTATTTGATTCGTGAACCCTGGGTCATTGTAGGCCGTACAAAACAGACATTAGTTTGAAACGCAAAGGCCAAATTTTTCAAGCCACGAGTTTTAACGTTCGCCATAAGAACAGCGGTAAAAATGAATTGCAACGATTGGTTTTGCAAAATGTTTTAAACCCAATCCAAACTGCGTCATGGGCTACTCCAATCGTACCAGTGAAGAAACCGAATGGTGGAATACGAATTTGCGCCGTCACTTTATAGACGGCCAATCCACAAGTCGATATGGATCATCACCCAATCCCTCGAATCGAAGAGCTATTTTACAAATTACAAGGTGGTAAATTTTTTACAAAAGTGAATTTGAAAGATGCCTATCTACAACTCGAACTTACTGATGAATACAAAAAATCCATTGAAATAAATACTCCGTTCGTATTATACTGATAACAACGCATGCCGTTCGGAATTTATAGCGCGTCATGCATTTTACAAAGACTGATGGAGCAAATCACAGCTGATTTAGAATATTGTTCGTTATATCTAGCGCTTACAATGAAGAACAGATGAAGTATAATGAACAATTATTATCATGATTAGAATCCAACGGATTCAAACTACAACTAAACAAATGCGAATTTGCGAAGCGAAACGACCGAGAAACGTCAAAGAGGTGGAATCTTTTATTGGTAAAATGAACTATTATAATCGTTTTATCAATAATGTCCCTCAGGTATAACTGCACCGCTTAATTAACTACGTAGACAGGACGTGAAATTTTACTGGGGTGAAGCGCAAGAATATTCGTTCAATGAACTAAAGTCATCGTCAATACATGCTGCTCGATCGGTACGTTCCCGCAACGAGTATCCAATCATTTTAGCAATGGATGCTTCTTCGTACGATATCGGTGCTGTACTTTCTCATCGTTACTCTGACGGGACTGTACACCCAATTCCGTTTGCGTCAAAAAGACTCAACAGCGCACAAGAAGGGTATTTGCAAATCGAAATCGAGGCATTGTCGATTATCTACGGCGTTACAAAATTCGGTCAATATCTGAAAGGTCGTAAATTCGAATTGGTTACCGACCATAAGTCTCGTTTGCCTTTGGTCTCGTTATTTAACACCAGCAAAAAATTACCGGTTCACTCAATCAACCGTCTTCAACGGTGGGCAATCATCCTTTTGAGCTACACATTCATGATAACGTATAAATCTACAAAGTATCACGGCAACGCAGACGCACTATCACGCTTACCTTGTGAACCGGATGAAAATTTTGACAAAAGCGAAGTGGCCTGTATTCAAGTCAATTAAATTTACAACGATCGCATTCTCCATTATTCAATCGATTACAATTTACTAGCACAACACTCTCGCTCCGACCCTCTGCTTCCTAAAGTGAAGTCCTACGTAGTAAATGGGTGGCCTGACAAATTAAATGTCTCTGAATCGTCTTAGTCAGATTATGTTAAGCATCGTCATAGTTTGAACATGTTTAATGATATCCCTTTCTTACATACAGAACATCTCTGAATTGTCATCCCCTCTAGCCTACAAGGAAGAACACTGAAGCTACTACATGATGGACATTGGGGTGTCACCCGTATGAAGAAATTGGCTCGACGACATTGCTGGTAGCCAAATATCGATCGTGACTTCAAAAAAATCGTCAAAGAATGTGAAAACTGTTAACTCAACGCATCGTCGTCGAACAAAGAATTTTCCGAATGGCCAACACCAGATGAACCATGAAAAATAGTTTATATCGACTACGACGGGCCATAAATGTTTCTTTTGTGTGTGGCAATACCAATGACAAAAATAACAGCATCACTCACAATTCGGGCGTTAGAAGAAATCTTCGCAATTGAAAGTTTACCATCGACCATCGCAAGTTATAATGGTACTCTATTTATGTCTGCAGAATTCGCTGAATTCTGTCGTATGAACAACATCAAGCATTTGACATCAGCGCCATTTCACCCACAATCGAATGGCGAAGCCGAACGAATGGTCCGAGCTTTGAAAACCGCAATGAAGAAAATGTGTCATGACGGCACCAATGACAACGCACTACTAAGTTGTTATCGTCTTATCGTTCTACACCGTTAACAAATGTAGACAAATCATCCGTGGAACTATTACACGGACGACAGCCTCGCACTGTACTGTCATCAATGAATCCGTATTTCCACCGAAGAGAATATTGCACCTTATCGACCATTACAACGTCGATGACAAAGTTTATGCTAAAGATTTTTCAACGAGAAATGCACAAAAATGAAGAAAAGCCTACATCGTTAAATCGTTGGGGACAAAAATGTACCTTGTTGGCGCTAACTATGGTACTTGGAGACGACATCAAAATCAATTTGGATCATTTTGACATCTACCGATGACTATGAAAAATCGTCACATCAACAAAAATTGGAAATCAAGGCGAGGAAAAACGAAATTTTATTATTTTTTCTTTCTCCGCGGAACAAAGTCTTTATCAACCAATTGTGTTCAATGAGAATCGTATGCCAAATGACGTGCAAGAAGAATCGCGAAATGACGTACAATCACCTGCAAGTGCACAAAAACAAAATTCCCCGGCATCAAGTAGTGATCTTCGAACACCCTTGCTTGATAATGGAAAATGGGAATCTCCACAAGGGATTGTAAACAACGATACGACACAAACAAAAACACTTTCAGGAACACAACACAATGAAAATCCAACTTTAAAATGCGAAACACCAATGAGAAGATCAAATCGTCCATGGCAGAAAAAGGTGTTATTCCAGGCAAAGCATTAAAATATCGATCGACTATTTTTTTTAATAAGTGTAGTAAAGTAGTAGTGATAAGTTATTGTATTGTAAGTCATGGTGCGTTTTGCAATGGTGCAGAGTATATAATACTATGGGCAAAAAATAGTAAAACTATGTTCATAATTTTAAAATTCTTTATTTGTTTCTCCAAATCTATTTCGTCCTCCTCAAAGTAATCCCCCCCGGCCTCAATACACTTGTGCCAACGTTTTTTTCAATTCTTGAAACAGTTGGTAAAGTCAATTTCCGGAATAGCCTCCAATACGCGTAGCGATTCACGTTTAATGTCTTCAATTGACTCAAAACGGTTTCCCCGGAGCGGTCGTTTGAGTTTGCTGAACAGCCAGAAATCACATGCGGCTAAATCAGGCGAATACGGTGGTTGTGGAACGATATGGGTGGAATTTTTGGCGAAAAAATCACGTAAAACCAATGTTGTATGAGAAGGTGCATTATCGTGGTGCAACTCAAATTAGTATTCCTTGTTGACAGTTTGGCCGGTAGGAATTCGGAGTGCACTACACCTCGATAATCGAAGAAAACTGTCAACATCACCTTGATTTTTGACTTGCTTTGACGTGGTTTTCTCGGCTTCGGCTCACCTTTGGCACGTTATTCGGCCGATTGATCGTCTGTTTCCGGGTCGTAAGAATAGATACAAGACTCATCGCCAGTTATAATACGTTTCATGACATCCTGGTAGTCGGAAAGCATTGTTTCACAGACGTCAACGCGACGCTGTTTTTCCAAAAAATTGAGTGATTTTGGAATCAATCGTGCTTTCATTTTTCTTAGGCCCAAATGATATTTCAAAATGGTTTTCATTGATCCTTGCGATATTTAAACGATGCCAGTAAGGTCTCTGACTGTTAATCAACGATTCTCGAGCACCAATTCCTTGATTTTATTAACGTCTTGATCATCAGTTGATGTTTATGGCCGTCCAAGATGTGGTTCGTCGTCAACATGTTCTCGACCCTCTTTAAACAATTTGTACCAATCAAAAACACTTGCTCGTGACATACAATTATCACCGAAGGCCTTTTGCAACATTCTGAACGTTTCGGCACCACAAAATTGATTCCGCACACACAATTTAATGGAACTTCTTTGTTGAATAATTTCACTCATTGTAAAAATCGCCGAATGCACTGTTTGTACTTCAGAAAGACAAGCGTTTACTAAACACTAATGATTATTTTGATGTGACATTTGGCACAGATGTCACTGACAGTCATACCAACATACAAAAATAAATATTTCGACGAATTGTTTTCCGTGCGAAATTGAAATTAATAAGTCTTACCTCTTCTTGCCCACAGTATATATTCGGTATATGGTACATTCGTCCACCTGTAAGATCAGCAACTAGATATTTGTTGCTGTAGTTAATTTATTAATTTTGCATAAAAACCAAGTAAATGTAATAAAAGTTAAGCACTTCAAATGAACACTTCAGTCTGTTATTGTCATAGCCCACAGGCGGTCAGCGGATGACAGTCCATTAAAATATCGAAAAGCTATATCAAGTGTTAGCACTGAAATAAAATGGTGTTTATTAATTTTTTAATATAGTAAAGTAGGGAGATATGACATATTTTTAGTAAATTTGCAATAAGTACATAACCACATGAGATTTTATATTGAAACAAAAACAAAGATACTTTACATTTATTCATTAAAAATGTAAATTATTAAAGTTTATGTAACTTTTCATGTAAACACGTTTCATATGTTTAAAAAATAAAAAATTAATTATAGCTCGAAATTACAATATCACCCTAACTATCGGGTTATGTGGCACTAGGTGCAAGGTGAAACGGTACACAGGATTGCTTGATAGTTTTATTTCCGCATGGATTAATGCTGTACAACAGTCATGAGGCCACCTTTCACATGTTACGCATTGAATCCATTCGTCTGTTTTCTTTGTTTCAAAATAATTTTCACCACAACCCACACAATTATTTAATTCGAAATCTTCAGCGCTGCTGGAATCATCATTTAATTCAAGTGGTCCTTGATCTTCCTCTGAAGTTGACAAATTTGGGTCTGTTGTTAATTTTCTCTTTTTACTCTTGGAGTTTTGTTTTGGTATTTTTTTGGTTAACTTCAGGCTCCTTTTTAATTTTTTTTTTTGCTTTACCATGCTTTACCTTGCTTTAGCAAAATTTTCGATAGAAATCAAAACTCGCGCACGTTCCCTACGCACACTCACATTTTCAGAAACAGTTGATTTTGCAGGCACTGGCGAAATTATATCTAAATACTTGCCTGGTGTTGTAAGGCAGCGTTGCGGAGTACTATTTGAGCTTGCCAGCAGCTGTTGTGGAGGGGTAGTTGAACCCAAGATTTCCATTATTGGTTTCGCATTAGTTGTTACCCTATCGAGATCAGTATGGTCTGATTCACGCTGGACTCTAAATGCCCGTTGCTGAAAATGCCGACACGCCGTTATTTGTATTAGCTGCTTTGCTCCAAGCTTTGGATAATAAATTCCCAAATTTATTTTCCGCGTAGGATAGGCTTTAATGAATAAATTGCATGCGTCATAAAAGTGTAATTTGAAAGACTTAAAAATGCTCTATCCAAGGGTTTCTAAAATTGAATAGTGTGCGGTGGTAAGCACAAGAAGATCACATCATTTTCGGCTGCATATTCAAGCATTTCAATGTGATTGCAGTGGGACGAATGGCCGTCTAATATTAAAACCACCTTGCCCTTCGGTTTTCTAAAATGATCTTTACACCAAATAAAAAATATATCGCTGTTAACGTAGGCTCATTTTGCACTCATATAAACAATCGATCCGGGGGCATTCCATCTTCAAATTCTATTTTTTATTTTTTCCGTTGACAACGCATGCTGATGGAAGGAAATTTCCTTCGGCATTACAACAAGCTATCACGGTAATGGTTCCTCCTTTCTCATCCGATGTTATGCTAATTATGTTTTTGACCCTTTTTCCGCAATCACATATCCAGATTTGTTATTTAATTGACAACCGGTTTCATGAACATTATAGATATGCTCAGGTTTATACATTAGTCCATTTTCTTCTAAAATGTTCCACAATAGCGTAAAATATGCATTTATTTCATCTCTGTTCATGCCATCAGCACGTGGTTTTGATAGTCCTGCCGATTTTCTTACAGATAGATTTTGGTGACGTTTCATGAAAAGAAAAAACCAACCGGCTTTTTTCGTTCGTAAATTGAAATGGTGTTTAATTTTACATTTTTCAGCTAATTGAAAAGCCATACAACATACTTTATCTCTAGTAGATGCAAATCCATGGGCCTGCAATTTTTTAATATGTGATATTAACTTTGACTCATATTCTGCGCCCAAACAAGAAGGAGATCCAAGAGTGGGTTTGGTTATGGTTTTTAGTTTTAAATGTCTTCGTTTCGTAACGTAGTGTCCGGAATTTTATACTGTTTATGCTTTCGATTGCATTTGTCAATTGTGATTCTGTCCAACTGGATCTAGCTGAACTTTTTCTTTTATGTACTGTAGGCATTTCTGTACAAAATAAACAGACTTAATTATATAAATAAAAAAATAATTGTATTATAAGGTAAATGGCACAGTGTACCATATCTCCTCCAAGTTGAAAATGCCATTTCACCCATATGATATTAACACGGTTGAATAAGAATAACACACACGAACGTAGACATAAATCGGTCGCAATAATCAAAAAGTGATCTTTTCTGTAGATTTTGAAACAGATTTCATATTTCTGTAAAGTTTACTTACCGAATTACACATGCCATAAAACCACACATAAAAAAATTTACAAATACAATTTTTATTTTTTTGTGTTTTGTAAAATTACTAGAAAAGTATTAGTCACAACACGTACAGAACTGTATCGTTTGAAATTTATTTCGCAACTAACAAAATAAAAGTTTCAGCTGATGATTTATTGAAAGAGAGGTGGGAGAAATTACACCTATGCCATTTAACCCGCAATCCCATATCACCCTATTTTCTATAATATTACTTACCACCCCTCATTCATGATCGTATTTCAGCAGAGTATGTGTTGTACTTTATCAGCACACCAAAACATCGCACCGATCTTCTTCTTTTCCGTAACGATACCTAGAAGTCTGAGGCGATCAAATGAAATCATCTCATGCCATTTACGCTCAGACAAACCAACTTGTTTTGTCGTGTACCTTTATTGTGATACATGAATTAGTTTAATTCAAATTTAGATACTTTACAGATGCTATATACCTTTTTCAATTCATATTGTCGATTTATACAAAACTATCTGGGATTTGAATATCCGGGATTTCTTTTTTTCGGATTATTGATAAAACGGTGATTTTAAGCCTCCTTCATTTTATCTTTAAAATGACGAGGCCCACTTTGAATACAAACTTTCTGTTTTTGAAAGCTTAGGCACCAGCAAAGGTAATCGGTTAATGCAAGATTTATTACAATTTTCAGAAAGTTGTAACCATAATTTAGGTCTATTAACGAAATCTAGAAAAACGTGTTAACGTATTCATTAGTTCCTCAAGTATTACCCTATTGCTTCATCATATAACTACCAACTATTATAATCATGTACCACAACAGTTTTTGTGTCATTAAACTTTAACCGCAGATACCTAAGCATAGCCTGTCATCATTTCTTATTCGCTTCATTTTCTTATTAAACCGTATTATACTATGCCGTAGCATAACATATAACAAACTTCGACACACTCAAGTATCAGTCATAATGTAATGTTATGTATGTATGTGTATATCAGGAGCTTAAAATCATCACGCAATTCAACTCAAACTTGCTATACTCTTGCACATACATGTATTTACCATGTAACATACTCAATGACAATTATTAACATTTCAAAGAGACGAAACGAAAAAAAAAAATTAAGGATACAAAACTGTAACACCCATTTCAAATACGTGATCTACTTGAAAAAGTAAAGTAAGAAAATAAATAAGAAAAAACGGTATACAAGATATAAAAAATAAAAAAGCTCTGTGAAATAAAATTATTTCAAATAACATTCTCAAGTGTTATTACCTTCATTTTCTCTATCATAATCATCATTAATTTCAGAATTAAAATTACAAAAAAAGGAAAAACAAAAAATTGGAAAATAGAAAGGAAATTTTGTACAAAATGATTTTATTTTTATGTTCTGTTTGAGAAAAATAATGATAGCATAAAAGTAATAGAAACAGACACATATACATAAAAGGACACAAAAAATATAAAAAAGTAGGATGAACATTGAACACACAAAAAGGATAAAAATAAAATCCAATTAAAACTACTCTGTAATATACATTTGTTGTTGTTCTGGTTGTTGTACAAATACATAAATGTGAACGTGTTTGTATGTATGTGTTTTTATCTAAATTTAATAATAGAATGTTACATCACTTATGGGTTTTTTGTTTGTTTAGTATTCTCTTTTCATTTGGTAATGATATTAAGGAGATTTACTTACAATGTATGAATATTTTTTCTACTTCCTGCTTTCCATTTAAATTAAGGGATTTGCTATTTAACGGGTAACTTTGTAGGGAGCAGCGCCCTATTTACAACAAAATATAAGTCAAATTTGATGAAATTCAATTTCAGCTTAAGTACGTCAACAATCTTAAATAGACAGCTTTACGAAGATCGGAAGTCCTTACAAGCTTCATAAACCATAAAAATCATGGTATATCACACATGCATTTGTCGAAGTAAATGTTGTGTAATTTCCCTAATTAAAACGCAAATCCGGTACATATTAATCTCCTTACAGCAATCTTTTCGAGTGCTTCTAAGTTCGCCTGTATAAATAAGCTGTCCAACATTTCCAAGAACACAGAAGCTTTACTCCGACCTTTAAGCTGATAGTGTGAAAATGAGATCCTTTCCAATGGTGGGTGAGACCGGTAGTTTGGGTTAACACTCGTAAAATGTCATTTAATAATTTTTGGCCATCAGTTTAACACGTCCTGGTCCGTACAAGCTCTGTGTATCGATTTTGTCCCAAAATGTGTGAAACGAAATGAGTGTAACCGGAAAGATATAGTAGTAGTATTTATGTTAATGTTGGTTAGTGACGCGCGTAAAATTGGTTTGCTTTACTATACACATGCAAACCACGTGGCATTGTTTATTTGTTTATTCTATTAACCCTTGATGAGATTTTGGATTCCTATATTGAGGAGCAATTGCTTGCGCTCTTTGGCACTCAAAGGGTTAACCATTGTAAACGCCATATTATTGTGTTGTTTGAAAAAATTAAGAAAAATTCATCATTTTGGAACAATATGATTGGTCGAAAAAATTCTTTAAACGAATGAAAAGACAAATTAACGCAACACTGAATCCGCCTTTACAAGATAGTGTTACTTTTTAAATATTTATGTATTTTCGATTTTTTTTTTTAATAATTAATATTTTATTTTTAAAATTTATTAAATTTAAATTAAATTTGTTAATTTTAACATATAACATATAAACATATAAAATTAATTTATTATAGAAAAATATTAAATATAAAATACATTAGCATGTTAAATAATGACACTCCCCAGCTCGTGAGCATACGTAATGTGTTGAGAAAAGGAAATAAGCACCATAACAATTAAACCGATTCACCTGGATCGCGTTATTTTGGTACTGTCCATCATAAAAATGACACAAATACGAACAAAAGAAAAATACAAAGACATAATTGTGTATTATACAGTGTATACGTATTCGATATTTTTTGCTTCACTCATTTTAAATGAGTAACTCACGGGACAAAATCGATATACTGGTAAATTGGGCGAGGTGAATATGTACAATACGGATTTGCCGTGCAATTTAAACTCTAAAGTTCGATCGGAGAAAGGGAACCGAAGAAAAATAATTAAAAAAATTAATTATTAATTAATTATTAAATTAAAATTAATAATATAAGCATCGTTACAATAAACCAATAACAAATGTTTGTTTGGTTTAAATAAAATCAAGTAACCGTTTTATCGTATCTTGCGTATCTTAATTTCAATAGTAGTCCTAACATAAGTTGGTAACAATAAAATTATTTAATAAATATGTAAATTCAAAAATTTGTAGTTTGGCTCAAAAAGGGTGTGAAATTCAATTTGTTTTTTTAATCTTTGCATTTTGTTCTGAGACCGAAGCTCTTCCAACAATTTCGCAATTCGGTGTTCACGTCGTACCTTACGAAGTAGTAAAATCGAGGATCGTCGGAGTGTAAGAGCGAGAAATAATTCATAAAACCATAGTCAACCCTGAGTTAAGTGCATCAAAACTTGTTATAGAATTTTTTTTCCAAAGTGTGTCCAGAAACTCTGCGAAAAGTCCAACGCCGAGCTAAATATTACGACCGTATTGATAGGCCAAAACTCTGCTGTTCACCGGCTTATAGAAAAAAAGAACAGAATTAGCTAATCGAGAGACCATTTAGGAAAGCTTCACAGGTTTTGGAACAAAATAATATTTACTAACGAAAGTAAATGTAGTATATTTGGATCGGATGGACTACCATTGTATTAAGAAAGCCAAGTAGTCAACTTAAAATAAAATATTTTATATCAAGAGTTAAATACGGTAGCGGAAACGTTATGGTGTTGAGTGTTATGCTAGCAACTGGATTGAGAAAATGACGTGTTTGTATGAGTGGGATCTTCTTTGAACAAATTTATGTATTTAGAAATTCAAAAAAGTTTTTACAGGTGAGCACTAATAAACTTGGGATGGGCAATAACTACATTTTCCAGCAGAATAATGATCTTAAGCATACTGCATAAAATTCTTCAACATTAGATGATAAGTGATGTAAATGGCATGAATCAAAGACTTATAGATCAGTAAAGTAATTAATAGAAAAAGATATCCGACAAATAATTAAAGACAGCAGTAAAACTTAGCCAGTCTGAATATAACAGTTATGTTCACAGACTTAAAGGAGCATTTGATTTGGATTAGTCTCATTTAATCATTTTAATAAAGTATATAATTTTGAATTATTTTTTTCCCTGTATCTCCAGCATAGGGTGTCTACTAGGCCGGTCCATCTTACTCTGTTAGGTGCTACAGCTGTTATCTCTTCCCATGATTTTCCAAGTTGTTTCGCTTCAGCTAGCATTGTTCTCTTTTTCCATTTAATAGCTGGTCTTCTTACTTTCCTTTTTCCCTTGCGGGTTTCAATCCAATAATGACATGCATCCTCGTTATGTCATCACTTGGTGATTTCCTCAGCGTATGGCCAATCAATTAATCTCCACTTTCGTCTCTTTATTTCGGTCTCTATGTCTGGCTGGTTTGTTCTTCTATGCATAGTTCAATGTTAGTTATGGTGTTAAGCCCATTTTAGTAATCGTCGAAGGCAACTTGCTTACGAACACCTGTACAGCTTCTTTCTGACTTTTTATGTGTGTTTCCATTCGCACACCCATACAGTAAGTACTAATTTCACACACTGCGTGTTGCTCCGGCAAATATCCAAATTGAATAAACCGAATGTTTTTGTTTTTTCATCTTCTTGTCGAAATCCAAAAAACTTAGCCGGATTTTCTGGTTTTTACAAAATTGATGTTACATGCACCAAAATATTTTGGTGCACCCGTTTACGAATATGTTTTAGTAAACATGGACGTTTGCCATGCCATCTCGTGTGCGAAGACATGGTGGTGTATAAGTGCGTTTTACATGACTTCGGTTTTGCAAAATCAATACGATGTTTATGCATCTCTAAATGATTTGATTGTAGAGGTATTATCATGAAATTGTTTGTATTTATAACCAAAAGATAAATTTTCAATCATAATTTGCTTACATAAATTACGTTATGTACAAGTTATTATGTACAGTTTGCGTATACAAGATTGTTGTATATTTTGGAATAATTCTTTATAAGGAGCATTA
The DNA here is from genome assembly GCA_963691935.1 of Nephrotoma guestfalica. Classification (NCBI taxonomy): domain Eukaryota; kingdom Metazoa; phylum Arthropoda; class Insecta; order Diptera; family Tipulidae; genus Nephrotoma; species Nephrotoma guestfalica. The sequence goes on along the minus strand of OY829914.1, from coordinate 136,305,995 downwards.
TCCGTTGAGAATTAATTGTGCGGTGTTTCTTATGATTGAAGAAACTAGCCCCTACATCACCCACCCCGTAGTGAATTCCCCCTCCGCGGGTTCTTTATCCACTGACGTTTGTGGATAAATTTTAGTTGTAGTATGATGTATGATCATTGTAACGGTAGAGGTGATGTAAATGGTTTACCAGAGTGATCCTGATTGATGACAGAAATATATTATTGTGACGATGTATTATCGTCATAAGAAATATAATGCCTTCACCAGCGTTTGTGATTGGGTTTTAAGGTTAGTATTTGAGTTCGATGGAGTATGTATATATTATCCGAAAATGCGGACAGTTTTCTTCACTCCCGATATTTGATCGGTCGAACTCAAAATTCCATAGACTGGTTTAACTCTATCAATAGAGACAGATTGTTGCTTATCTGTAATTTGTAATACAAAGTGCTTACGAAGTTATCGTATCAATTTGTATGTGCCCTCATAAGGTGCTGTAAGGCCCGTGCGAACTTTATCTATTCGTACGAAAACGTAGTCACATGCTTGCAGTGACTTTGGTACGAATATGTCATTTTGATTTGTTTTACGCGTGTCCGTTGGTATGAGTTTGTTCATCGTGGAGCGCAGTTAATGTATCACTGTGTCAGTGGTGGTTTGGGATGTAAGCGGATGTTCCGCAAAGAATTACCCAGCTAGTTTGATAGTTTGACCGTACACCAGTTCTGCTGGTGAACATTTTAGGTCATCTTTGACTGTTGCTCGGATTCCCAACAATATGATTGGGATCTCTGAGCTCCAGCTGACGGTATTTGCACGGGCTTTGGGAGCTGTTTTAAGTTGGCGGTGGACGCACTCAACCATACCGTTTGCTTGTGGATGATATGCAGTTGTTCGTATTCTATGTGAGCCTAAGAGTTGCATAACCTCAGCAAATAGTTTGGATTCGAACTGTGTGCCTTGATCGGTCGTAATGTTGCCTGGCACGCCGAATCTAGAAATGTCGTTTTCGACGAGCGTTTTTGCAATTGTTGATGCGAAGATGTCTTTGGTGCAGTAGGCTTCTGGCCAACGCGTAAAACGATCAACGCAGGTTAAGATATATGTAAATCCATTAGATGGTGGAATTGGTCCAACAATATCTAAATGGATATGTTCAAATCTACCTGGTGGAATTTGAAAATTCCCGTGAGGTGATTTGGTATGTCTTTGTACTTTGCGTTTTAGGCAGGATAAACAAGATTTCGCCCAAAGGGTTACATCTTTGTTCATGCTGGGCCAAAAATACCTTGAGGTAACAAGTTTTCGTACACTTGGATGTGAGATATTGTGCAGATTGTCGACAATTATTCGACGTAATGACTCTGGAATGTACGGACGATTGTTGCCTGTAGGTATTTCACAGTAAATTGTCAAATCGGCTAATGGGAATTTATCTAATTTCCACTTAGACGGGCGCCGATTTGTAGAACTGGAGAGTGTCTGTTAGTTCTGAATCAGAAGCTTGTGCTTTTGCGATTGTGATGATCGTAGTGAGTAGCTGTGGAGGCAAGCTCGTGGTCGGAAGTCCGAGATAGTGAGTGTATCGGCGACCACAATGTCTTTGCCTTGAATGTGTTGTATGCCTGTCGTAAATTAAGAGACATAATCTAAATGGCGTGCTTGTATTGGATTTCGTTCCGTCTTAGGGGTAATTGCTCTAGTAAATGGTTTGTTGTCGGTGAATATTGTGAATTCCCGACCTTCGACAAAGTAACGAAAATGTTTAATTGCTTGAAAAATTGCAAGCAATTCGCGATCAAATGCAGAATATTTTCTTTCTGCATCTGATAATTTCTAGGAGAAAAATCCAAGAGGTTCCCAGGTCTTATTATTTAGCTGTTGTAAGACGGCGCCTATTGCTGTGTGTACGCATCAGTAGTGATGCTATATTTCGTTTCATTTAGCGGATGCGCTAAAAGAGCAATATTTTCCAAGCTGTTCTTGAGCTGAAGGAATGCGTTTTGACATTCTTCAGTCCAAGACAATTTTTGTGGCGTTTTTGACTTATGAGAAGACTTGCCAAATGCGTGTGTATAGGGGCAAGTACTTCTGCAGGTTTTGGTATAAATCGGTGGTAGTAGTTTACCTGCCGATGAATTGTTGAATTTGTTTCACGGTTTGAGGTGCTGGGAATTCCTAATTGCATTAATTCGTCCTTCGAACGGCAGAATGCCATTAGGAGTAATCTTGTGACTGAGAAAGTCAAGATTATTCTTCCCAAACACATCTTTTGCGGTGTTGATGTTAACACCATAATTTGATAACTTTTGGCAGAGTTTTCCAAATGTAGTAGTTGTAATGTAGTGTTGCTTCTCGTTTTTTGAAATTACGAAAATGTCGTCGATATTTACAAAAGCGAAATCGACATCTCTCACGATTTCGTTAATGAAACGCGAAATGTGTATGCAGCATTTCTGAGTCCAAATGGCATACGAGTGAATTCGAAAAAGCTAAATGGAGAGATAATAGCAGTTTTGTGAATGTCGTCAGGCGCAATTGGAATGAGATGATATGCTCTGACAAGATTGATTTTCGAGAAAATTGTGCAACCATGTAACTGCATGGAGAAATTTTGGATGTGGCGGAAAGGGTAACGGTCAGGAATTGTGACTGTGTTAAGCCTTCTGTAGTCCCCACATGGTTTCCAGTCGTTGTCCTTCTTCTTCACCGTGTGCAATGTGTAACAATTCAGTTGAATTGATTTCACAAGCGGTAGAATTTGGGTTAATCTCCCCGGCATAAAAAAATTATATTTTTTAATAAGCTAACCGTAATTCATATTTCTTTTACTCGTATAGAATATTTTGGATAGATGAAAGGTGTTTTGCGCGGGAAACAAGAGCATAAAAATATTTGTTCATATTTTTTTTTTGTAGAAGGTCGGTTTTTTGGTTTTTTGAAAAACGGGAGGCATTAAGTGTCGAGAATTGCAATAAAGTGGTTGTTCGCTTTAAATATTGAAAATCAATAAATTATAAATACAAAAAACCAAAATAATTGAAAAACGGATAATTAAAATAAACATTGCCCAGTTTAGGCAAAATTTAGTTAAAATTAATATATGGTGTATTTTTTCGTGAAATTAATAAGTTAAAAGGTTGACGAAAACATTATATATAAGAACCTATGTGACAAAATACCTTTGCTGTGAATAATCGAACGGGATAACAGATTATGTATCCGCGATTAATATATTAATTAGTTATAAATTGTAGAAAAACTACAAACACAAATTGAAAGTGCATCTAAAAAAACCGATAAACCTATGAACTATACTAACCAAACGAATATTTTGTAAATAAATTTATTGGTAACATAAAATCGTTTGTGGTGTTGATTACTTACCAAAACACCCTTGTATTTCCTCACTTGGTCAAGTGGGCCTTTTTAAACGACCCTCGTTTATCCGTCTTTGCTTTACAATTTGGACCAATAAATTTTGTGGTGTAACGAATCTTGGTGTAAAACAAAAGCATATTGATAACGTTGAGGCTGTACAGAATCGTGATCTGGTGGATATATTGGTTCGGAAGTACCAGGAGGAGCCGCATTTAACCGCATGGTGTTTTTGGGCGTGGTACCGTACGCTGCTGATGAACATTCGGACAAGAGGTTTCAACAAAAAGAAACGTGGAACATACGGTAACTGATGTTTTTTTGTAATAATTGTTAAACTGATGTTTTTGTTTGTGGTTGTTGGACTTATAAGAAAACGCATTCATATAGCAGTCCATTAGTCATTAATTGATATGATAATATTATTTTGTTTATTTCTTTTATTATCATTTTACGATTTATATGCGGTAATATTTTTCGAGATAATTCATTTTGGTAAAGGGTTTTCAAGCATAGATATTTATATTTTGTTAATTAAATTTTGTATTTAACTCTAACTTGGATTTGCGTTAAACACCATGTACTAATTTTCATATAATTGGGAGTGAAGTTCAGAAGGGTGATGATGACAGGTGCTTCTAAAATTTAATTGCACAGCTAAAGATGTCGTGTAATGTGTCTGAATTTTAAGAATCCCCCCGTTTGTCCTGAGTCAGTAGCCGGAAAAGCTGTGCTCAGACACGTTACTCGATGATTTTGTATTCGATCGATTAGTCGGTCGTTACAAATGGACAAGATAATGCTGATGAAAAAGGTTGGCAGATCCTAGTTCCACCATATATTGGAATTCTAGGAAAGCTGCTTTGTGGCGAATTGGATCGAGCCTTCTTGGTCTTGAAAATGGTAAATACTCTGTAGTCACAATATGGTGTACTACATTGTGCATTACCGGAGCTTAACATAATAATAGTTAGGTTAGCATGAACATTTTTTTCAAAATGTATAATTAGGGTTAAGCATGACGTCATACTAGTTTTTAGTTCTTAAGTTCGTATGAATTCTGTAAAATTAATTTTTGATATTTCTAAATTCACCAGTCATATTTTTTTTATTTTTTTGTGCTTTGGTTGGTAAATTGATCTCGTGTTTAAGAAACTCTCGGATCAGAAAAAAAGTTTTTATCTTTAAACGTTTGGATATTTATAAATTTTTTCCTAGTAATGTTGCTCGACTGTTGTTTTCGTCTGGTAGTTAAGGTTATCATGTTACGGTAGTTATTCACTTTGGGATGTAGAGGTAAGTACGTGAATACCTAATGAGAGGTGAGTGTTCCATGTCCTAAATCCTGTTGCTAAAATCCGACCCCATTATATATACCTTCCTGTTTCTTCCCTTTCGTGGTCTAGCAAGGCGGTAATGATCTTTGGCAAACCCCACGCGTCCCTCCTGATGTTAAGCCGGCATATTTCGACCATGCCGTAGCTCTCATTATCCGCAACTAAAGACTCAGTGACGAGTGTCATTTAATTCTAGGAACCTGGAACCATTGCCTAGGATCGACATCATCGGAACATTTATCACAATCCAAACCATCAACTGGCGCTTTTTGATTAGCACGCACCTTTCTTAAATTTTCGACGGTTTTGGTCCAATTTTTAGGTTTCGATTTGACGGGTTTCGGGTCTGGTATATTTTCAGTTTTAATTTTTTCAATTTTTTCAGGGGATTCTGGCATATACGATATTATTTTTTCAGACAGTTTTTAATTTATTAAGTGCATCACTAGGTTTCGACTGTATTATGGTCGAGGATTCGGGAATTATATCAATTTCGTGCTTAACCAATGCCTTCATCCTTCAAATGACTGATCTCCTTGAGTTGATTGCGAGTTTTTCGTGGTGAAAAATAAGGCGAGACAGTTAGTGGGATTTAATTCTTCCAAATAAAAATATTACTAATTAATATTAAACTGAATACACATTTATAGCTTTTTAGTTTTCTTAAGTTAGACATTTTACAAATTATTTTCCAAACGCTGTTTACGATTTCTGCGTATGTGCGAACAAATCCTCCGCCATAGTTCAAAGCTGCCCAAGAAACCAAATGTGTGGTGGCGCAGATTTTTTTTTGAATCTGTAAAATAACAATCATAAATACCGTATTTATATTTTTATTATTTCAATAAAACAAATTAACTTTAGATGATATTTACGAACAGCCTGTATATATAGTCCAGGATGAAGTATTTCCAAAAAGAGCTTGTGTGAACAAACGCAACAAACGTATTTTTGTTTACCAGTAAATTATGGATCAACATATTTTTCGATTTGGATTATTTGGTTGCTCATCCAGACAAGAATTGAATAGAATTCCAAAAAATATACCAAATTAATCTGGAATGTTTCAAATTTAAAATACAGATTAGATACTGAAAATATTACAAATGCTAATACTTACGGGTTTTATCCAAACGATGTTATGAAACACAAGAAAACTAATAACCTCAAATTATTTGACATATTAAATATAATTTTTTATATTCAACGTTACACAGTTAATTTTTGTAGTACTTAAACAATTATAAAATTATATAACAGATGGTGCGCTTGTCATGAAAAAACCGTTATTTACTTTACATAATGTAAAAAAATTAGCTATGTAATTTACATGTAAATTACATGTAAATAACCGTGTAAACTATATCGTGTATTTACACGCCCAACACTGAGCACAACCGATAATCATCGCTCACACATAATATGGCAAATTATTTTTGGGTTTTCAGGGAGGGAAACGGGGATCGGGATAGGGCCATCGTTACTGGGTCTTAAAGAAACGTTTTACACGATTTGGGTGATGTGTATAATTTGTGGGAAATAGCGAATCATCCAGGTAGGGATGTTGTACCAACACTATTTTCGACTATCGATTTAGTTTATGTCTCATTTTTACGGGTAAAATGGCTGTCTATTTCACTTCCAAAATTAAGCTTTTCTAATGTGTTCTCAGTTTGCTCGAGTAAAACAACACTCTTTCTTTTCTACGATTTTTAAGACTACTAGATTAATCGATTCTATTTATCACCAAACAATTTTTTCGTGATACGTCTATCGAAATGTAGAAAAGAGAGAAACCTCACAATTATATCAAGAGCTTGAAATCGCGATATAAAACACATAATTGTTTACGCGAAATAGAATGTTAATTGGTTGCTGAAAATTGCGGCATAAACTAAGTCGAAAATCGAAAAAAGTGATGGTACAACATCCCAGCCCTGACAGTATTGAATATGAACAAAGTAAGCAGTCATTTTGCATACATATTTAGTTAGTTATATTTAATTTTCTCGATCATTAAAATGAAAAGTGGTCCCTGGTTTCAATTCACCTAATTTATTAAAAGTTTACCATTAAGTTCATTCCGTTAATTAATTTTCTACTGCACGCATCGTTTACCTATTCCCTTATTCTTTTCATTTCCTCAATAGGATAATTAAAATGGGAAAATAATAATAAGTCAGTATTCTAGATATTAAAACACAATATAAATTAATATAATTATACTCGTACCTTCAAATTATTATTTTTTGTTTCGTTGTCAACAAATTTATTGTCTTCCAGAGAGACGGCCCAGCATATTCGAAATACGAAAATAAAATAAATAAAATTTTGGGAACAAAATGCCATTTAACCTACGACAAGTGGAAATTATATTTTCTTTCGTACCGTTTCGAAATGAGAAAATTACGGATAAATAAAATATATACTGTTTCCACGACAAAAATTGATAATGGTAATAAAATATTTTACCGACAACGTCTCGGTCATCAAATAATTGGTAGATATATTGGCTTATTATGAGAATGGTGGACTATTTTCCCTGTTATGTTATTTATTGTTTTTGTGTGATTTCAATGCGAACAACAAAAATAGTCACTGAGGAATTTGCTTTGTTCTTTCCACTGCGATGGAAATTTAATTGATTATTTCCGCGAGATTTGTAATAGATCATTTTTTTTAATAAATAATTTATGACTTTGATTACATCCAAATAAAATTGGCATAATGTATACGAGTACAGGTCACAACTGGTGAAGAAATCTATTCAAAAGAAATTTTTCGGAAGGTTTTTCTTTATATGAAAGAGATACAATTTTCTACTTTGTAGATAGTTTGATTGACAGTTTAAAATAATCTGTGTATGTGTGTGTGTATGCGTGGTTCCGTACCAACTAAATGTCTATTCGCACATTACAGCCCTTCCATAAATTGGAAGATACCAGTTATGTTTGGCCAAAATAGTGTAACGGACCCCGATAAACTACCGGGGTGTTAACAGAATGTGTTATCCACTTAGAGGCTTCGAGGCGGTCATCTTGGCTCCGGCTAGAGCTCAGAGTAATAAGAGTGGGTGTTCCCGAAGCATAAGTGGGTCTTGCTAGACCGCAAGGGACAGTAGGAAAATTTAGGATAAAAGAATTGGGAAAGGAAACTAGGAGCGGAAAATACACCAGGCAATGATATACCCACCAACCTTCACTTACCCGTTCCTGTCACATCCTCCCAGCATGTTCCCGATTTATTCCATTTTACTTTTCACTACAACACTGTTCAATCACTTTTGACAAGTGAGAAGAAGCAAAAACGACAACCGAAAGCATGCGAATAGTAGAAAATTGAAAAATTTTGAATTTTGAACCATCAAATAATAAACTAATAAATTTTCCTTTTTATTAAACATAGAATTCACACATTGAGAGAAAAAAAAATAATAAAAAGAAATAGAAATGTAGTAAATGGGTTAGTAATACTAAGCTAAAGGATATTATAGAAAATTAATCTAAGAATAGAATTATTATCCGATTCCCGATAATAAATACAATAACAAAACCAATCAAAAGGTAAAAAAAATTGACTTAGATTAGTTTACTAATTCTTAAGAACTAACAATAAGAAAATTTAGAAATTTTTAGAATTATAAAAATATTTACTTAATTAAATGGAATTGAAAGGATTTTATTATTCGTAGTATTTCAATTTTATGATTATTGTTAACGTCGCAGTTATTTTAGATGGTCGAGCATTTATTTAAAAAAAAAAAAATTATATAAAAACCTGTGCTAGCATTTATCCTTGCGATGAATTAATTTCAGGAACTTGCGGTTTTCTATGGTACCGTTGACACATCATGTACATGATTGTTATACGCGCACGCTTTATGCACAGGTTATTTTTAGTTTTAATATAACGATTTGTAGTTTAAATTCAAAAATTGTATATTTGTTTAATTAGGTTTTTATAAAATAGTTACTAAACACTTTAATAATTAACCGTTTCGTAGATCACACTGTAATCATTCACCACTAATTTAGTTTTTGGTGCGTTTCAATATCACAACACAGTATTGTCTCTTTCCCGTAGGAATTTAATTTGGGCACTCACACAAACCTATGCATATTATTAATGGCTATATGCACGCCTCTAGTGACCCAATCACAAGCAAAGATTTTATTTTTGTGATCTGGAGATTTATTTTGTATTAATTACAAAATCTTTCTTATAATCTAAAGAAAATAATCTAGTTCGTAATTTCACTGAGGTGTAGTTAAGTTATCACTTGGATATGATTATTTATTTTCCACTAGATTAGTTATGAGGTTTTATTTGCCTTCACTTAACAGATTACCTCCACAGTTATTTTTTTCTCTTAATCTAAAGCACATTTTGTCTTTTACAATATAATAATAAAATGCCCGTAAACATTTATATGATACACTAGATTAGTTAAGTATTAAACAATTTATTTAATTAACCGATAAAAGTGGTTAAGTTTTTAGTTATAGTTTAGGTTTTAATTATTTATATTCTGATATTAGATAGTAGTTTATGTATTTATATGATGAATTATAAATTAATTAATATTAAGTTTAGGGAACCAATTTTATATTTTAATAATTTTTCTATGATCAACAATAATAACTTATTCTTTTTATATGATAATCAACAATTTAATATGGTCAAAACTCAAAACTCAACTCCTCGCGTCGTAGCGAATTTACCTTTTTATATCCACCGACAAACGCCGTTATCCCTTATTTCTCTCTTGTTGGAGATAAGTGATCATCATAAAACCCATACACGTTTATATAAACCGCAAAACGATCGATGCAATACCAGCAATCAGTGCTGGGTAAACTATTCAGAAATTGGAGCGAAAAGATTCGTTACAATAGGTTCACCGGAAGTCTTTTTACCGGAAATGCTTTTTATCTTTATACAAATATTTTGAAAATTATATGATTTCTAAAACACTACTATGAACTAAAAAATTAAAAAGTAAATTTGTAATAATATTGGTTCATATTAATTTTTCAAAATTTAAGTGGAAATATCGATTTTTGACAAAAACTGTTTTTCAACAAACACACAGTCTCTGATGTTTAAATCGGGCATATGGGGCAGATGGAAAATAAATGAATCCGTTGCTGCTCAAAGCTGTGGTTGGTTTCTATTTGTGGTGGAATTTTAAGTGTGTTCATCACACTAGATACTAGCCGTGCATGATGAGGATGTTTACCATTTACTCATGGAACGAGTCATCACAGTGACTGTTGTAAAATCGCCCAATGACGATTAGTTTAGGCTAGCGTATAAGTCGGGCCATATACTAATGAAAACATATTTGGCCCCTAGGATAATGATACAATTGCTTAACAACTAGACAGCAACTTTATCAGACTGGCTAACGTACAATAAAGGAAAATGAATTATAGAGTATAGTTTACGAGTACAATGTAGGTTGTCTACATTAGCTACATTGTCGACGACAGACGAACGATAAAATCGCTATATAATCTACGTAGGTTACGTATCGACAACCACGTAGATTACAGGGCGTAATCTACCACTCTCAAGCTTGACCGGGACCTTCGAATCTTACATTTATTATATTTGTTGTTGTATTTCTATATCTTGAAACTATCTTTTGTATAAACAATATTATTCATTAATTTTAAGCTAATGAGTAGAATAAATTTAAATTTTATCTCTCACCATCCGTCTCAATCCATCGCTCTGGTCCACCGGTTTCGACATCCTAATATGCGTAGGAATTGTTAGTCGTCATCACGCCAGTGCAGTCGGGGTCTTCATCTACGACGCACACCGGCTGGTTGTTGATGAAACATTTTATTAATCAGCTGTTGTTGTGGAGACCTTGAAACGTGGGCGAGCCATTTACCTCGATGGGATTTAGCGAATCCGATGATATCGCTACCTTTGAGAAGTTGCTCTATTTTATGATTCATACGAATCGGATACTCGTTGTTCTCAACTTTAATTCGACCAAAGATTGACCAAAGATTGACCGAATGATCTGTGAGAGTTCATGGTGCAAATATCGCTTCTGAAAGCCAGCACAGGTCTTATGAGTGCTTTTTAAATTGCGAACTTGAACCACTGCGAAATATGTTCAGATTGCAATAATTTTGTTTGGCCGTAGAAAACTCGTAGTCCGGCAGTGACTCGGGCTATTATTTCTGCCTGGATATATCATTCAGCAATATTATAACTGGCCCAACGGGGTAATTAAATTTTCGACGCTATCAAAATTATGTTCGTCAATTCCAAGATTGACATGAAGATGTTCCTGGATATTGCTAAAAATTTGGTTTTACTACTGTTCACCACCAAACCAAGTTTTCTGGCCTACATATCAAAGTATGTGGCCTTATTTATTAAATATACACCGTAAAAATCCAATGTTGCTTTTCCTCACAACGCATTCAAGCGCCAAATTGATTAGCACAGGCGCAAGTTCATCTCCCTGTCGAACACCAGATATAATTTTAAAGGAGTCTGATAAAGTTCCTTCAATTACGATACGACATACAGACCAAGACGTTGTTAATTTACACAGAGAAAGGAGTTTCTCTGGAATTCCTAGGCATATGAGCGCAGTCCATAGATTATTTCTGTTTATATGTCATATGTCTATCGGAAGTTTATACATAGTTGATGTATGGTTATGTTGTACTCCCAAAATTTTTGTAAAATCATACTCATGGTGAAACAGTGGTCAATGGTCGATCGGTTGGGACGAAAACCACACTGATAGTCGCCAATGAGGATTTCGGCTAATACGATGGGTCTGGCAAGTACAACGTTAGCCAACACTTTGTAAGCATTGTTCAATAGAGCTATACTACGATAGTTTCCATATTAAAGATGGTCGTACAAAGGTCATATGGGCGTGTTCTTCCAATTCTCCGACTCTTCTTGGTCCCAAATACAGACGGAGTGTAATCAATTCTGCGGGGATTCCATTGAGACCGGATACCTCTCCATTTTTCAATCTAATAATAGCTGCGTCTACTTCCTCAACTGCGGGACATTCAACAAAGACCGCTTCACCTGGAGGAGCTATTGCTCTAATGGGGGTCACTTGCCATACGTAGGTTTGCCATACTAAGAGAATATCTTTGATGGCTGCACTTCCAGAGTCTCTGACGGCTGCACTTCTTGGATGAAACTCTTTAGTGAGATTCCTGGCGTTAAAAAAACAGGCCCTTTATTTTCCTAGTTCCGTTTGGAACCTGATGTTTTCGATGCATGATGTCATATGCTCGACTTCTTTAGTCGAAGGTATTTAGTCGTTGTCTCCCTAGCGCGGTTATATTCTGCTACAAACCGATCATTGTGTGACCTCTGAGGTCTTCTTCCTATGGTATTTTCACCGCCATGGTGATTATGACTGACTCTATAACATGCCACGTCTCCTGGCTATTAAGAGAAGCTTCTTCGTTGTTACCGTGTCGGTCTAAATAGTTAGTGACAGCTGATTGGTAACTCTGCAGTGACGCTTCGTATTTTAAAGCATCGACATTCCATCGAAGTTTATAGCTACTAACTAAAAATTATATTTCAGGAAATTTATATATTTGGCTTTACATGAAACAATTATAAAATCTAATTTTAAATTTTACTAAAGGGTGTTCATATTAAGGCACATTGGTTCTGGTTAATAAAGAAAAGGAATGTCGTTCAAGTGACCTACTCTGCTAGCTCGACAAGCTGTCTAGCTTTTACCAAAATTTTGAATAACATTTTCGCATAATGATTGTTGAATTAGTGATATTTGCTCGACGATGTTGTCTTTGAGGTATTGAACAGTTTGAAAATTTTCAGCATAAGCTTTACCCTTCATGAAACCCCATAAGAGGAAGTCCAAATCGCATGATCTTGGTGACCAATTCACGCCTGTTCTTCGAGAAATTATTCGATTATTGAATTTCTCTCTCAAAAGATCGATTGATTCCGTTGCTGTGTGGCATGTTGCGCCGTCCTGTTGGAACCACATATTCTGCACATCAATATCTTTCAATTGAGTCTACAAAAAGCTTCTGGTCATCTCTCGATATCGAGCTCAATTCCCAGTTACCACACCAAAATCCACACCATACAGTAACTTTTTTTTCATTGTCTTTTCAAACAATTCTCTAGAATTTTCTTCAGCCCAAATGCGGCAGTTTTGTTTGTTGACATAACCGCCAATTTAAAATAGACTTCATCGGTGAAGATAACTTGCTTCAAAAAATTCTCATTTTTTTCTTGTTTTCTATGGCCCAATTAACGAATTGCCGACGTAATCCGTGGTCATTTGGCTTTAATTCCTGTGTTAACTTTATTTTGTAAGCCTTTACATGAAGATCTTTGTGGAAAATATTGAATAAAGTTGTTGGTTTCAGGTTTAATTGCCGTGGACGACTAAGAATTGATATCCTTGGCTCTTCTGCAATACTTGTGCTAACAACTGTAATATTTTCACTTGAACGACCAATACGATAATAAATTCTGCTCCAAATTAACTATCAATGATAAGTTTAATAGCACGGTTTGTTAAAATATTAATGCCGGTGAAGGTATGATGCCATTCATAGGAGAAAAATTATTAATCGCTTATTAAGTAGATTAGAATTGTGTTGTCATTGTGCTATTAACTATCGGTTATTAGTTTCTGTAACCGCGCCGACTCTGTACCATATTCAATCTCTCGGTTTTGTTAAGTGTAACAAGAAGGTACGGTGGGCCCGGCGACATCCGGGAGATGATGTGTAAAAACTCAACATTCAGAATCAATCAATCAGTACATTCAGAATCAATCAATTAATATTTTATATTTAATATTACTGTTATGGCTCGTAACGATATAAAGTAATTTAAAGTTGTCTATACATTGTTAAAGTATCTTCAACAGTAAAAATTGAATTGTTACCAGAATTTCATCATTCTTCTCATTGCTAAGCAATTTTATGACAAATATCACACCTGTCAAAAATAGCCAAGAGGAAGTTGTTGACATTTTTACGAAATTCTAATGTTGCTACGAGTTTATTAAAGTTATCCGAATATACGAGTATATTTATACAATTTCGTCATACATGAAAATTTAAAAATAAACTTTTTAAACATTTTGAGAAACGATTAATTATAAAAGATATGTTTGTACAATAATTGTCAAAACTTTTTCAAAATAAGTGTCAACTTTTTATTTTATTTATTTGTATACTCGTACAAAGCACATACATTCATACAAAACATACGTATTATGTTGTACACCCCAGCTTCTATTTATAAGAACAATAAGGATTAATATAAGAAATTAAATACGTATATATAATATGGGGTTAAGTTATAAGCTCCAGTTTATTTTTAAACCAATATCAATTATAAAAACAAATAGATTGAGGTCACATAAAGTTCCAATTTAATCTCATCTCTAAGAATATATACTCGTAGTTAGTTAAAATAAGCAAATAAAAAGTTTTGTATTTTATTGGTAGTATTACGAGTAAATAGCATAGTTTCGGTTTTATTGATTAACATCAAAATTAATTGGAATAGTTTAAGAATCACACTACAATATAAAAAGAATAAACAGAATATATTAGGGCTACGATATTACACAAAGTATTGATTTACTTGAACATTTTATGTGGAATGTGAGTCGGAAAATAAGCTCTATTGTGTTAGTACAATTTCTTTTGAAAATGTTTGATGGTCCATTGACAAACAGTTAAAAATATTTGGCGAAACCTAGTTCTTTTTATATTAAGAAAACAAAAGTATACTGCAAAGTTAACACCCCATAATAAAATTTGATTTTTTTAATATTGTTTTCGATGTAGAATCGACCAATAGTCAGTGACGTGAAAGAAATTTTATTTAACGGTAATTATGTGAAAAGTTATACCATACCTTATATTAAAGCTTTAAAAGTTTGACGTCACTTAAAATTTAAATAAATTGACTTCTAAAAGAAGCTCTGAATATGAAATACCTGAATTTTTTTTAAATTGTATCTTTTTATCCACCACGTAATTCAAAATTCACAATGATAAATAACCATTGAAATAATCATAAATAACCATATGAAGAAAATGAAATTGCCTAAAGCACGTAGCCTGCATACAAAAATTTTTTTTTCTCAATGCAGGATCGTTCAGCAATCAATGACGGTGAAGCAGTTTTATTTGACGGAAATTATGTAAAAAGTTATATCATATTTTATAATAAAGCTTTAGAGCTATGACGTATTATTAAATAATATCATCGAATTTAGAATTTTTTGAGTTTGAATATAACTGAGAAATATCATCTAATAAATTCTGCATAACAAGCGTAATTTTCTATTTGAAGTTTAAATGTGGAGAGAACCTCGAATGATCTATCTCGAAAGTAATTTAGTGCTCACTTTAATTTAGGCTTATTTGCGGTAAGGAAAGTTGATTGACAGACTAGTTACCAGATGAAAATATATAAAATACTGTACAACTGTTTAAAAAGTATACGTTAAGTAATACGACTAACTCGTTAATGACTATTGAACGAATCTACTTCGATAAAAAAGGTGTGATGAATATGTTGTGGCCAACACCCGAATTTCTTTTACCACTTTCTTTTTATTCTTTGCAATCTGGTCTGGGGCCGAAACACACGGAATTCTTTCGCGGTTCGCTTTTCATATCCTACCTTACGCAGTTGTCTGCCAAATCGCACGGCCATAGATCCAATTTACGTAGAACCATCTACACATTGCATAGCTCCATACCAGGCTTTAGTACTGGCATTCTGCACTCCGAGAAGAGGGTCGTAGTTTTGTTCATTTTCATCACCGATCGTAACCGGATGATGAAAAATCGCTTGTGGATCTTGCCCCTATGGAGATTCGAATCCGGTACCTCCCAGTCGAAACTCCAAAGATTTCACCACTGTGCCATTTGGACGGTCATATCAAGTTTCCAAAAGATTTTGACAATAAACTGTTTTTTCTATAATAATCATGAAAAATATATTCGGCTATATCGCCGAAGTCAAAAATGTGGTTTCTAAAAAATCTCCGTGCGTTCGTATGTGGTTCCGTGCAGTCTAAATATCTGTTAGTACTATACAGTCTAGACGGATTGACTGATCACAGACGTTTTGATTGATTAAAATGAAGCTTTGTAACGTCGAACAACGTTATTAAACGTCGAACGTTCCACGGTTTTGGAGGTTTAACTCTCCTGACATAACATTTTTGTTAAACAAATACTTCTGAATATAAAAAGTATTTTCGGGGGAAAAGCTGGTTGAAAAAAACACGGTTAGTCCATAACAAAATTGTTTTTGTAATCTTCTGTTACTATGTTATAAAAAGGGATAAATTTGGAAGTTGGGCAGTTGATGCTTAGGATCGCGCATAAATGATATTATTCGTTTACACAGGAAATTAGTTAGTCGGTTAAACTAAAGTGTAAAGTATTATTGTGTATTTTTTTTAGTTTGGTTGGATGTTATGAAGAAAGTGTTACGTGAAATAATGGAGAACGACCATAATAGCCGAGTTTTTTTATTAGCGCCCGATAACTGTTATCCGGAGCACGCAATTTTCTATGTCAAAACTTATATTCAACGCGCTGTTTTTGCGTATAATTCATTTATTTAACTCTAAACTAAAATCTTTCATTCAACTTTTTAGTTAAAAATTGCCAAAAAGATATCTTGCTCTACCTATTTATCGCGAGCCGCTATCGGGAGCACTATCCATTTCAAAGGTAAATTTTAAATTTCCTTTGTTTTGTACAACCCTTAAACCATTAGAAACTTTTTCTTACAATAAAAATTTAAAACGCAGCAAGATGATTTATTTTTTATAACGTCACGCCAAAATAAATGTTAATTTGTGTATTTCAAGTCGTTAAATGTTTGTTTTATCGCGACATCAGTGAATAAATAGCTACAGTTCAGTATAAATTTCCCTTCGGCGCCGGATAGTGCTCTAATATTGAAACACGGCTAATAATAATGGGGACTCACTCCATTTTCCATATATTAAGTAAATGTGTTGATTAAAAGTAACTATTTGGTATGCTTATACTACCTAGTCAAGGGAACTATGTATTGGTTAACGACCGACCTAACTGACACAGGCACGCGGCAATATGCTGCATCTCCATTCCACCTTTTAATTATCTAAAGGTGAATACACAATCGTACCGGTATTTAGGTGAACAATTTTGCATTTTAACGGTAACATATACATGTGCTTCATTATAATATAAAAATATCGAAAAAAAAATATCGAAGGGTCCATTAACAAAGAAATCATAGAATTTTGATGATTGCTAACAAAAATAACAATTGTCGCATTGTTTTTTTTATTTTCTACTTATATTGTCGACACGTGTAGAATAATAATTATCTATGTGGTGTAGACAATACGGTACAAACTGGTCTTTGCCGTAACTTGTTCTTTGATCACTTTATAAAAGTAAAATTAATTTATTATAATTTACTTTTATTTAATAATTATTTATTTTAATTTTATTTATAATAAAATATTATTTTTATTTATTATTATTAAAATATTTTTAATTTATTTTTATCAATTAATTTATTTTTATTAATTTAATTTAATTTTGTATTTATGTTATAAATTTAATTCGTAATTTTAAATTAAATTTTATATTGAATATCCATCGACCAAACGGCACAGTGGTTAAAGCATTGGCGTTTGGATCGGGAGGGACCGGATTCGGATCCCGATAGGGGTAGGATGCAAAAGGAATTTTTCATCAACAGATTAAAATCTCTTCTGAAATGGAACACAACTATGACCCCCTGTCGAGGTGCAAAACTGATGGATCTTTCACACCAGTATAGGCTGGTATTGAGCAATGCAATGTGTAGATGGTGATAAAATTGAACTTATAGCCGTACGCCCTCGATTTGGCAGGTGACTGCGGTAAGGTAAGGACGTGAAAATCGAACTGAGAAAGAGTTAGGAGTGCTTCGACCTCAAAACAGATTGCAAAGATTAAATAATAAAATAAAATATTAAATATCCGTCTTGTATAATTTTAGGCGGATGGCATGAGTGCTTGAACGGCTGGTTGGTTGGAGACGAACTGAAAAGATTTTATTGTATAAGTAAAATTTGTTCATTCTTCTTTGGTTATTTACGAATTCGTCGTGTTGCTTTTTCTTTTGTTTTGTAATGCTCGTCGTGTTGTTTCCATCTTGCGTGTATATGTACGTACAGCTGTCGATCCATTTACTCTGTTTGCACGTACAGACTCTGTTGTTTTGGTTTATAGTTTATACTTTGCACCTTTTTAAAATTTCTCAAGCTAATTTATGATTTATATTAATTTTTGATTTACAAAGGTATATCCGGAAAGATTCGGATTCCATAATATATCGGTTTACTATTGTTTTTATTTTTAATATAATCTTTAACAAGTTCTTCAAATGTCTCGTCTACTGAAGCAATGACCTCAAGAATCTTTGGCCTTCGAAACTTATTCGTATATTTTGAAACAGCTGATAGTCACTGAAAAGACTAATATGAATAATTTTTCCAAGTTCATAAATTAAATACCGCAGTAGATTTCCGTTGTACTTTCTATTAATTATTTTACTTTTTTGGAAGAAGGCAACAACAGTCTAACTATGACATTTTTAATAAACTTTCCGATGTAACAGTACCGTTTTGGCCTTCTTCGGTGGAGAGATCCTCTCTATAATGGAGTACCCAATTAAGTTTAATCAAAACATAAAGAATGACGATAATATTCTGTTGGATTACACTGAAACATCTCTAACCAAAAATTTGTGTTATGTTGTTAGCGGCATTCACCATGCCATTAAGTTTAGAACGTCCGAAATGTAAGAAGAAATATAATCGTATAAAGGCTTAATATAATTAATCATTAAGCATCAAGCAAATTGGATGGTAATTTTTGTTTCTAGGCTTACAATTTTTTGAACAACCCCCTTACTGTTTGGTAAAATCAAATCCTTTCTGGGAACCAGAAATTGCCGTGTCTTGTGTTTATATAAATTATTCAATGTAGGCATATTTATTTAACATAAATTGGATTTTTCAAGAAGGATTTTTATCTTTTATACCGTGAGGATATTATCTCATTTAGATAGTTATAAAATGTTTGAATTTTGATTTTCAAAGGATTATCTGTATCTATTGGAAATACATTTGAAACGTGTACAATTTTTATCCGAATTAAATCATCTTACACGCGCATACTTCAGACGTTTTGTTTGATTAGTCAAAGTAGCTGTCTCTAAGCATAAAAGTGTTATCACATTAAATATTATATGACATACGGAAAATGATGTACACAGAAAAAGCTTTTTTCATAAGTCAAAACATTTTCTGAAAGTTTATGACTTTGTGTAACTTTTCTTGAATTATTTTTTATTTTTGTTCCATTCGATTTTTCATATTTAATTTTTATTCTTCATATATTCATCTTTATCAATTAGAATTAATTGAAACGAAATCATGATGGAAAACTTTTTTTTTCAACTTTATAACTTTCCACTTTGATTGATTGAGGAGAGTTTCAATTTTCCATAACTATTTTCGTATCTGTTCGTCTTTGCTCTTCTATTTTAAGTAAATTAATTTATTTATTTTAATTATAATTTTTATTTAACTTTTTCTTAATTATGTATCAAGATTAGTGGGTGGTGTATACGAGAGCATATGCGGATATACGTTTTGTAGAGCTTTTTATACACAAATTTTATGATCAAAATGGAGACATGGCAAATACACAAGACGGGAAATAAATTTATGATTTTGTTTATCTCTGGATTAATTTTATTTTATTTTTATTATATTTTTTCTTAAGATATACGTTCTTATATATACACAGACACTATTACAGAATCTTCTTAAATTTTATTTCATATTATTTGTTTAAATAAGATTTAAGATTGTTTTGCCTTCACTTCTTCCTTGTTTTGTTTTGTTGAATGTTTTTTCCACTAACTTTTTCTTCAAGAAAACAACAAAGCTTAATTATCTGAAAGATATGTAATGTATGTAAGAATTTATTTCTTGTTCTGTGTATGGCTTTGTGTGTAATAATACTACTGCTGTTTATAAGATTTAGACACTCGGGGAACAATAAAATCGCTGAACCTACACGAAATTATGTAAACAAAATTTTCAGGATTGAAATATTTGTTTATACAAATTTTAAATTCGATAGAAATGGATTATGTTTTATCGCTTTGGTGGATTATACCTAGCGCAATGTGAAAACATACGTCTGTATTTATAAATGATTTTGAATTTTGAATCATTCCAAAGGTTTCTACGAATGTGCTAAAATTAATTAAAGGTAACGTAAAGTTAACAGGTTTCATGTTTCCCTAGATATTCGTCTACACACAGTTGATTTTTTTTATGCGATGCTATTAACATCGCATATACGTCCGACATATGCTTGTTTCGATTTTCAACGTAATTTTTACATTGATTATTGTTTCGATAGTGATTGATTAATTCTAATGAAATTTGTATTACTCGAGTTAAAAATGGCGTTCAATCCATTTTGGATATAATTTATTTATTAATTCGACTTTGAGTGAACATTCTGTAAGTCATTCAACAGTAAAAAAGTGGTTTGCGAGATTTCGTGATGGCATTTTTAGTCTCGAGGACAATCCACGTCCGGGTGCAGCAAAACAATTTCAAGGCGAAGAACTTAAAGTTTTACTGGGTAGGAAACTGGTTAGGAATTACTCACCAAGCAATATCATTTCGATTGCATGCAATACAGAAAGAAGGAAAATGTGTTCCTCATGAACTGACGGAAGAAAAGAAAACCAAAGAGTTGACACCTGCATCAGTTTGCTTTCTCGGTACAAAAGAGCAAATGTTTTGCATAAAATCATTACGTACGGGTGATGAAAAGTGGATTTGGTACGATAATCCTAATCGCAGAAAACCTTGTGTTGATCCAGGCCAGCCATCAACATCAGTTGAAAAAATCAATATTCATGGGAAGAAAGAGTTACTGTGTGTCTGGTGAGATTGGATGTGAGTTATTTACTACGAGCGCCTGGAATCTGGTTAAACTAAGAAAGTGTTATAGCTGAATATTACCAGGCCCTTTTGATCAAATTAAGTGATGTTTTGGAGGACAAAAGATTATTGACGGCCAGCAAGACGGAAGGTGATATTGCTGCATGACAACGCTCGTCCACATACAGCAAAATCAACCTACAAACTCATATTCTCCTTAGGCTGAGAAATTGGCCAAAAAGCAGTTTCTACTAGCACACCTAATACATTTTATTCGCTAATTTCATTATCATAGCACATTATGATAACTACCTTTGCACACCAAACATCTCAGACATGTTCTGCAAAGATTTTTCATTCTGCATATTTGGTGCAAGCTTCAAAGCAGATATTTATAAAATCGACCTGTATTGTTAAATTTTATGTGATCTAATACAGACTGGAAACTTTTTTCCAAAAATAGCATCGTGGCCATAACAGATGGAATAGGATGAAACCAAGGTTCCAAATTAATGAATTAGTATTCCCGAAGCAAACTGCCAAAAAACAATCGATTGCTGACTCCGTAAATTTGAATAAGCAAAACGAATTAATACGAACATTTTTACAAAAGAACAGAGATAGACATTATAATAGGGGCAGATAGTTTCTTCCAATTATTCTGTGATTGAAAAATTACCAAAAACCAATTGATATTGCCAAATACATAATTCAGAGGAAGTTTTAGTGGACGTTTTCAGAAGATTCTGGTTGATTGAAGTTGTAGACGAAGCCAGACCCTCATTATAGTGTGAAAAGGACTGTGTGAAAAACAATTTCAGAATACTAATACAACAGATGCCTTTTTTCTTACTTTCTGTATTGGGATTGCCAGTCAAAATAACATCATCCGTTCTGGGCGATTCTTATCCCAAAGCGGTGCAGAGAATGCATTCGACTGAAAGAATGTTTGAATGAGATCCGAAATTAGCGTTCTTATATATGTCGTTTATAGAATATCTTAAACTGGGACATATGCAAATGCTAGGCAAGGAAACCGCAGAGGCGAATGGGAATGCATATTACCTACCGCACCACGATGTTATCGAAAACATGAGTAGTAAAACTAAACTGAACATGGTATTTGAAGAATCAGTCAAAACCACAACTATAAATCGTTAAATGACGATTTGGCAGTCGAACCAATCATACAAACAAGCATCTGTGAAATTGTATCTCGTTTCAAGAAGCACAAAGTAACTCTCCGCGGATATTGAAAGATGTACCGTCAGGTCCGTATGTCCGTTGCTTATTCCAAGTTGTAGAGAATAGTTTGGTGAAAGGAGTCGAACATTTATTATATTTGAACTGAAGACAGTCGCATTCGGTACATCAACAATGAGTGATAATGTTGAGCATAGCATATCCTCGAAAATTTTAGAAATCGAGGAATCTACGAGTAATTTTGTAAACGTGTTGGGTTTACATTGTTTGTACACAGTTTCAATAAAGAACCAACTATATCACTTAACGAGGAATTCTCGCCGAAGCTGGTGAGGTATTCGATTCATTAGAATAGCCGGCTCCTATAACAGTTGGTATAAAGGTATTTTTCTAAGCATTGTGGGCGGAAAGTTTAGGTTGAGATGACCAGTTACTATCTAACATGCCTAACGAATGGTTAAGACTAAGAGGAAATCTATTAAAAATTTGAATTATTCAATTGGCAAGATATGTAAATACTAAATCGATGAAGTAAAATTGTACTACCCGGGTTTTCAGACGCTTCCAAACAATCTTACTCAACAGTTGTGTTCGGCATGGTATCACTACGAACGGAGACTCGTGTATTAAAAATTTTACTGCTAAAACCAAAGTTGCGCCGGTTAAGCAGTTACCAATACCGGTAATGGAAGTTTTGTGGTGCGACGCTTCTTACAGAAATACTTCTATGCGTTAAGCAATCTCTAAAATCCCAAATTACCGAAAATTGGTTTGGACCGATTCCACTATAGTATTTGAATGGCTGAAAGCGCTCTCGGAATAATGCAATACGTTTGTAGGAAATAGAACGGGCGATGTACTATCATCTTCAACAGATCGAATTAGAGACACGAAGTCTCCCGAAACAATCCAGCAACTTTTTCATGCAGAGTAATCTACCCATAGAAATAACAAAATTTTGATTTGTGGTGAGCTGGCCCTGCTAGGCTAATGGATTCTGCTAATTGACCAAATAACACGAGAATTCCATAAAATACGGCAAATGGATTGCCCAGTTAGTCGTTAACGGTGCAAATGTCACAATTAAACATAATTGATGAATTAATTGTAAAAGTTTCAAGATTCACCATCATAGTTCACGTAGTAGGTTATAAACTGTGGGCCAAAAGTAGTAAGACTAAGTAGTAAGACTAACCATTCGTCGAAATATTTTTTTTCTATGTTGGTATGACTGTCAGTGACATCTGTCCCAAATGTCACATAAAAATTATCATTAGTCTTTAGTACACGCTTGTCTTTCTGAAGTACAAAAAGTGCATTCGGCGATTTTTACAATGAGTGAAATTATTCAACAAAGAAGTTCCTTTAAATTTTGTGTGCGAAACCAATTTTGTGGTGCCGAAACGTTCAGAATGTTGCAAAAGGCCTTCGGTGATAATTGTATGTCGCGAGCAAGTGTTTTTGATTGGTACAAATTGTTCAAAGAGGGTCGAGAATGTGTTGACGACGAACCACATCTAGGACGGCCATCAACATCAACTGATGATCAACACGTTAATAAAATCAAGGAATTGGTGCTCGAGGAGCAACGATTAACAGTCAGAGACCTTAATGGCATCGTTGAAATATCGGAAGGATCAGTGAAAACCATTTTGAAAGATCATTTGGGCCTAAGAAAAGTGAAAGCACGATTGGTTCCAAAATCACTCAATTTTTTGGAAAAACAGCGTCGCGTTGACGTCTGTGAAACAATGCTTTCCGACTACCAGGATGTCATGAAACGTATTATAACTGGCGATGTGTCTTGGATATATGCGTACGACCCGGAAACAGACGATCAATCGCCGAATATCGTGCCAAAGGTGAGCCGAAGCCGAAAAAACCACGTCAAAGCAAGTCAAAAATCAAGGTGATGTTGACGGTTTTCTTCGATTATCGAGGTATTGTGCACTCTTAACTACTTCCGATCGGCCAAACTGTCAACAAGGAATACTATTTGAGAGATATGCGTCATTTGCGCGAAGCTATTCGTAAAATGAGGCCGGAATTATTGGTCGACAACTCTTGGTTTTTGCACCACGATATTGCACCTTCTCATACTGCATTGGTTTTACGTGATTTTTTCCACCCATATCGTTCCACAACCACCGTATTCGCTTGATTTAGCTCTATGTGGCTTCTGGCTGTTCAGCAAACTCAAACGACCGCTCCAGGGAAACCGTTTTGAGTCAATTGAAGACGCATTGAAGGCTATTCCGGAAATTGACTTTAACAACTGTTTCGAGGATTGGAGAAAACGTTGGCACAAGTGTATTGAGGCCGGGGGGATTACTTTGAGGGGGACGAAATAGGTTTGGAGAAATAAATAAAGAATTTTAAAATTATGAACAAAGTCTTACTATTTTTTGCCCACAGTATTATGTATATACAGATTTCTTAATTTCACATTAAAAGGGTCTACCAAGGATGCCTCATCGTCATATATTGATTTCCCCGAAATACATAAATCGCATCGCGTCGTTTGCCATCATAAATAATTTAAGCACTATTATCAGAAATCAAACGAATAGGATCCAATAAGAAGCTATCAGCATCCAGTGCAATCAAATATTTCAAAACATTTTTGTATGATTCGAGTCTCCTACGGGTTGGCGGAAAAATTGTAAATGCCGCCATAATTTATAATTTAAAGCACCCAATAATACTTACCTCAATAAAAGTGCTGACAGAATACTTGTACTTTGCGGTACAAATACTGCATACTAGGAGTCCGAAGTGTACTCCGTTGAGAGAGTTGAGTTCATTAGACTAATTCATAAAGTTAGAATCGATTATGCTGAACCAAGTCACCAGAGGCAGATGGCAGAAATCCCATAATATTATGTCTGCATTTTAGTGTGTCTTGCCATGAGGGTAACACCACATGTCGAACTAGTATTCGATCTCACTACCGAGGCTTACTTAGTAGCCCTTAGACGTTTTATATCACACAGATTATCTTTTGAGACGAGTTACAAATGGTCGCCTCCTCACAATATATGACATGACAACTTTGCACACCGAGAATGCAGCCATTTTGAATGCGCGACCTATTTGCTTACTTTGTGACGAAGATATTGATTGTCTAACTAAATTCCATTTACAAGAAAATCGAATCTAATCATCGGTAACATTATAATCATCAAACACAGTAAGTCATCTCCACTTAAGTGATTGTTGGCTAAAATAGTCAAGCTACATCCTGGAACAGGCGGCATTATTATACTCATTACAATAAAAACCACCAACCGAACACTTAAACGTCCTATCCACAAGACTTGTCGACTTCTAGTAAGTTAAATTATAAATTACATTAATTAATATTCTATTTTTTTAAATGTTTATCCCCAAATTTAATACTTAATTAACTATTTAATTCAAAGCGATGTCGCTTCTTTGCTGGTTAATTAAATTAAATCCTTAAACTTAAATATAATTTAAAAAAATCGATTTAAGCAGACCGGTAAAGCATAAACATCTACTCCGTTTAAGGAAACTGTATAATCCATCGACGTGTTGATAATTCTAATTGGCTGGATTTATTGCACAGGAACCAACATCAAGATATAAATGAAGGTGCAATAACTAAGCGACGGTCAAGTTCCTGCACCTTCATTTTGGTACAAAACATGAACAGTATTCAAAAAATCAAAATTCATAATTAGAAAATCTATTTGCCTTTCAAACTGCAAATATATATATATATATATATATATATATATATATATATATATATATATATATATATATATATATATATATATATATATATATATATATATATATATATATATCGCTTTCGTCTAAACATACCTCTAGAATAAATATCTAAATTCGCGAAACAAAAAATTGATTAAACATTTTTATTTGTACAAACAACATATTACGTTCCTATATCGATTGCACCTTCATTTCATACACACTCATAACATACAGCTTTCAGTACAACATCCAATATATCATGAAAAGTTTGTTACGTTTTCGAGAAAAGCAACTAAAATAACAAAAACAAAACTGAGCATGTATACATAAACATAATTTTCATAATACACTTTCCATTTACATTTTCTTTTTCGTATATCAAATTTCAATTTTATTTTCACCCAGAAAAAATAAAGAAAAACAATTTTACACATAAAAAATGATTTTCCCGTTTTCCACATTTCCCGGCGCATATAACTTCTTTTATTCGCCTTTAATTCCATTACCGGTTTGTTGTTGTTGGTAATCTTATTGTGTGTATCTATTTCGTCTTCTTGTGTGGGTGGGTAGGAGTGTGCAATTCTGCTTTTGTTTTATTTTCAATTTTCATTTTCCATTTTTTGCTTCTTTTGTTTTCGGTTAATATATGTCCTCTATATAGATTTTTGGTTTAGCATAGAATGGAAAATTATGCTTTAAGCATTTGATACGGAAAGCTTTTTATTTATTTTCTTTGCGTACTTTAGCATGTGTATGTTTATGTTGTATATATTTTGTGTATTTTATATACATTATATTTTCTATAATTTTTTACCAAGTTTTTCTTCTCGTTCACCAGCAACAAAATACACCACAAGAAAACACAAACGAAAACGAAATTTCGTTTAGCCTGCAAACATTCTTGAGAACACAAAGTGTATACGTAACAGACAACGGTAAAATATTTTTATTTGATATTTCAATCATTCCTTGCAACGATGGAAAAATCAAACAAAAAGCTTACAAGTGGAAAAGGAAAATCAAGTAATGCGTGATCCAAAAATTGTTTCATTTGTTTTGTTATTTCTTGTATAATTTTGAGAAACATTACAACAAAAAAAGTTTAAACACTTAGAAGAAAGCAAAGTTGTTTTTATTTTCAACATTTTTATTTGGGAAAATATTTGTACTTGAAATATGTTTGTTATTATTATGTTTCTTATATTCTTCTTAGTTGTTGCACGTATGTGCGTATATGACGTGTGTGTATTATTGAACAAATTTATGAAATTTAAGATTATGGTTGTTGAACAAATTATTCAATTTTATTGGTGTTGTTTGCCAGTTTCTTGCCTTGTTGTTTGCTAAATAGGATACGGAGAAATTTTGAAGGTTGTTCAAAATTATTGCTGTTGTTACGTATACTTGAATAACATTTTCATTTTTATAATGTTATATGTTTTCCTAAAATGTAAATTTCAACAAATTATTCATTTTGAAAAGTACAAATTTGATTAATTTAAGCCGAGTTAAAATGGGGACTTAAAAAAGTTTCCGATTATCATGGATTAATTTACTGAGCCTAATAGCCTGGACGGACTGCGAATTAGTTTTTACCAAAAATTCAATCAAGTGCTCTATGGAAAAATTATGGATTTTTCGTAGTGTGTCGAACTTAATTGTTGGTTGAACAAAATCCACGAGACATAATGGAAAAATCGATGTTTCCGAAAGCGATTGTCTAGTGTGATTTTTGTCTACTGGAGAAAAAATAATACAAATGTTTATATATGTATATATAAGTATAAAAATGTAGCTTGCCGTACCTTAGTAAAGGTCTCCCACACGATATTATTTTTGATTACTAAACCAGAACCACTCCTGAACCGGGGTGACATCTCCACAACTCATCAACCAGCCAACCATAAAATTATTATTTTGTTATAAATGAAAGTTTAATTTTAAAAATAAAAATATTTTTATATATTATGTTTATTATTATAATTAAATAACAAACAGACGTTATACGTTACACGGAATATCACATATGCACATCAAGTATTTATGGAATACTAATGAAGCTCATCAACATCGTCTTAACGGATAATATCTAATATTTTGGAGAACCATAAGTTTTTATATTATTCTAAATTGAAAAAAAAATTCTAATAATAATTTATTTACATATTATTTTATCTAATCATTGATACTAGTTTATCAGTATGTGTTCAAGAATTATATAAGTATATTTACACACACATATACATGTATATTCATAGTTAAAGTTTTCTAAAATGTTCATATTTAATATAAATTCAATAAACAATTTACTACTTATAAAATTCAATATTATTATTATTATTATTCTCTTTATTTAGAAAAACAGGTTACATACATTAATACAAATCATAAACTATTTCTAATAAAGTTAGAGCTCCTAATAGGTTTTTAGAACCTGTGGGGGAGCAAGAAAGAAAAAAATCATGAAATTTAGGTTGCCAAAAGTGTACAAATAAAAATAATAAATTAAAAACTATCATAAAAGAATAAATAAATAATACATACATAAATAAAATTAAAATTCCAGCTCATATTTAGTGAATACAATACAAAAAAGAAAAATTAGAAGTAGGTTTCAATGTTGTCTATATTAATCAGCCAATGTCGAATCATTTTATCAAAATAGTGTTTGCGGCCAATCGGAATGAATTTCAACTCTATTGATAATTTGTGAAACCAATACAATCCCATATAAAAGTAAGACCTTCTGAACCTTTCATTATTACAACGTAAACCGGCAAAGTTGTTCGGATTCCTTAAAGTATACGTGTGATGAATACGACTATGGAAACTGGAACTCCGAACAAAAAACATCTTTAATACCTTATAAACATAGAGATATCTTAAAGGTAATAATTTCAAATCTCGAAATAAGGGAATTGTTGGAGTTGTTAAAGGCCGACAATAAATCAATTTAATAATCCGTTTTTGTGAAATGTATAGGTCCTCTATATTGGAAAAATAAATCCCACCCCAGCTTGATATACCATACATAATAATAGATTCAACTAGTGCATGATATAGAACTCGCAGTGTTGACGGTGGGCATAATTGCTTCAGATGGTAGAATTTATAAGTCGCAGTAATAACATTTTTTCTGACAATGGTGAGATGAGAATTCCATTTCAACTGCGAATCGATGGTAACTCCTAAGTACTTAAACTCATTTACGAGGGAAATTTCAAAGCACTGCGATGAACATGAGTGTCCAGAGCAACATGGAACATGATACAAAACCTTAAAATTGGGAGATGCGGCCTGACCAAAAAACATTACTCTGGATTTATTACTAAGAGCCAGGCGATGGTAGTAAAACCAATTACCAAGATTCACTAAGTCTGTGCAAACTAGGTTCTGTAATTCCGAAGGGTTTGCTGAAGTGTAACTTAATGATAAATCGCCCGCAAATGCCGTGGTGTGCCCCAGAAGATCGATGTCGAATATAGAATTTATGTAGATTAAGAATAGAATAGGTCCTAATACTGATCCCTGCGGAACGCCGCAATTTAAGTAACCAGGTTCACTAAAATTATCATTTATTTTAACAATTTGGCTACGATTGTTGAAATAACTAACAAACCAGTCAAAAACTTTACCTCTGATACCTATATTTAATAATTTGTTTGCAAGAACCTCGTGATCCACCGTGTCAAACGCTTTTGCAATGTCTAAAAATAACGAAGCGGATTTTTGCGAATTGTTAAAAGCCGAGTAAACATAACTGAGGTGATGTAGTAGTGCTTCTTCAGAGGATCTTCCTGCTAAGAAACCAAATTGACTACGGCTAAAAAAATTGATTTTCTCCAGATAACCGAGCAATCTACGTTTTATTATTTTCTCAAATAGTTTGGAGAAGGAACTTAGCAACGAAATAGGTCGATAATTATTTAGTCACCTTTCTTATGAATTGGAATTACAAGGGCTGATTTGAAAACATCTGGAAATACACCACTTCCTAGGCTGAAATTGAAGAGGTAAGCTAAAACATCTACTAGATACCACACGCAATTTTTTAAGATTAGGTTGTCGATTCCGTCAATTCCACAAGAGTGTTTATTTTTCAAACTACTAATCTCTTTTATAATCTCTCTGACGCTAATCGAATCAAACACACAAGACATACTAGGTGAAGTGGTCGAGCCTAAAACATATCTGCTATAGCCTGGAGAATTAGGCGAAAAGTTAGTGTTGTTCAAATTATTTGTTATCTCCGATGGAACGTTGAGGAAATAAGTATTGAATTCATTACTTATAGATTGATAATTTGAAATAAGAACATCAGATTGGTATTTGTAAATTTTGGTGATTCGGTTTTTGTCTTTATTTGTTCCCAAAACTTCATCAATAGCCTTCCATGTGAGTTTAGAACTATTTTTAACATACTCAAATTTCTTCTTGTAAAATGAATTTTTGGCAAATTTAATTCTAGCATTTACTTCCTTGGAGAGTTTCTTGACAAATTTTTCCAAACGTGCATTAGTGGGATTATGGCGTAATTTTCTAGAGAATTTTTTTAATTTATGAATCTTCAAAAGGAGATAAGAATTCATCCACGGTTTCAGTTTTTTTAATGTAGGGGCAGAAGATTCGACCTTAGATTCACGAATGTGCGATTTCAGAATAAATAAGAACCTATCAAAAGCGGTATTGCAGTTATTCTCACCATAAACAGTCGCCCAACTTTCAGATTGTAGTCGAGCATTCAAACGGCTATAGTCAACTCTCGAAAAATTAGCAGCTACACTATTTTGAAGCACAGGGATCTGAGGTGCACAAATGTTTAGCTTTATTAAGTTGTGGTCAGATAGATGAATCGGTGTGTTTTCCACAGTAAAAATAAACGAATTTGTTGATTTGATGAACACATGATCAAGACAAGATGAATGTCTAGTAGCTTCATTTAAAAGACTTAGAAATCCGTGGGAGGCTAACATGGTAAGATAACTATAGCATTCATTGATATTAAGTAAATTTATGTTGATGTCTCCCAGAATAACTATGTTATTATTATTAATTGATAGAAGTAACTCCTCAATATCGACACAAAACGGGTTTACCGGTTTATTACAAAATCTATAAATGCAGATAAAGGTCCAATCATGACGCCCCAAGGTAACATTTAAAATTAAAACATCAGCTGTGGTCCAGTTGTAACAATGAAAAGAAGATACAGTTAAATTTTGATTGATAAACACACCAACACCACCAGATCTATAATCATCATTACAGCAAGCAATGAAATTATAATTTGGCAGTCTGTAATATGAAGATTCGTGTGAGTAAATCCAGATTTCCGAAACAAATATTAATAGTGGTTGCACTTTTAAACTAGATAAATAAGCATTGAAAATGTCGAAGTTTGCTCTCAAACTTTGAATGTTTTGGTGAATTACACTACACATAATATAAGACTAACAATTCAATATACATACAACAAATACCGAAAAACAAATTTTGAAGAGTGAGAGCAAAGTACAACATTTTCAATACAGCCAGATAAATCACAACAACGAATAATCTATTCCAAGTAAATTTCAAAATATTCCGACTAATTATAAATAAATTTGAAAATGTTAAAAAAATAAGTTTTAAGTTTTTTGAGTAAATTACTAAAAAATAACTCAAACAGCGTTTAAACATCATCCATTACCTAATCAATAAAAAGAAATATCTATTTATTCATTAAATCAAAGAAATAAAACCAACAATATTCATTCACTAGAAGTATTAATTTTTGTCGTCATCGTACCAGATACAAAAATAACAGTGGCGCCGAATAGCGTATACAAATCATTTTTTTAGATACGCATTGTGAAATTTACAATATTTCTGAGTTTTTAAATATTATCAGACTAAATATCGGCAAAATATTAAGAAGTGGTAAGATAATTGGCGCTGATTCTGATAGTGATTCAGATTCGCGTAAAAGGAACACGAAATCAATTGTATCAGGGGTTAACAGTTGAAATATTTTGAAAACGCGAGCAGGAAAGCTAAAATGGCTCATTCAATTGATAAAATGTGCAAAATAACTCCAAGTTTTAATTAAAAAAATAATCGAATATCAGAAGTTCAGTTTAGCCGGTAATTTAGTGTGAAAATCTCTTACAACTTGGGACTAAAAATTACAATTTATGCAACTTGGCAATGGACCATTCTAGTTGATACCTCTGGCCCTTCAAATAAGTTGAAGGCCAAAAAGTTCACAACTGACTGAGTTGCCTTTCGTGATCACGCCGAATGTTCCTGGTATAATCTCCAAGGAAAAGACGAAGGGCATTCATTCAATGTTTCCGTTTATGCCAAATAGTGAAGACATTGAATTTAATAAAGCTATTTCAAAGTTACCACAAAGTTTCATCAGGAACATAACCATACCATTAGAGACTGAATGTAACCCACAACTCATTAATAACTAAACTTTCGAAATATTAGCTATGCTTAAGTTTTTATAAGGAATTATTATATTTTTTATAGTCTGCTGAAAATAACCAAGGGCGCTAAAGTTATTAAATCCTTGAACGAGTAAATGGTGTTAAATTCATTTCAAAACGGACTTATATAACTTTTTGCAACGATTGTTAAGGCTTATCATTTTGAAAAATTGTCAGATACGATAGCACAAGCTGTCTGAGAAGAACTGCCGCATAAACCTTTATTTCATACTCAACCAATAAAGTTTTGTACTAATTGCAATAAACCAAACCATTCATATCACGAATAAATGTTTTAAGTATAAAATAAACGGAAACGAATCTCAATCAATTAAGTTCAAATTGTCAGAAACTGCCTTATAAATCAAATTTCAGATCTAATTCAAATCAAAATTGTAGCCGAAATCAGGTATTTTGTAGAAATTGCAAAATTTTATTTTTCGGCTCAATTCTCAGCATTAAAAATTAAAATCGAGAAAACTTGAAATCCGATCAAAACATGAACATATCTTATCCTTTTCTGAGCTGCAAAATTTGAATCTCTTTAAGCTCGTTCAGTTAAACATTGATATATTAACTAACGAGAAACCTCATTACTTCCTAGTAGATACAGGTGCCCTGGTTAAAATAAATTCAGTTATATATGATAATAAGTTCTTTCCAAATTTAAAAATTCAAAATAAGATTTAACAAATCGAAAGTTAAGTACTTTAGTTAAATCAAATATTACGTTTGATTCTAATGTAAAAATTCCACATTCATTTCAAATAATCCCGGATGAGTTTCCATCAGATTGCTCTGGAATTTTAGGCATGAATTTTTTTGAAGCTTATTAATGCATCATAGATTATGAATAGAAATACTCATTCAATTTCAAATGTCGATTCTGTCCATAAATGACGTAGTTGTTCTCTCAAGAACAGAAACTTACATACAATTATCAACTATCGGTATGAAGATCAATGTTGATTATTAGTATCAATCCCGATATATTCATAGCCTACCGTATAATTAAACCACATTCGCAATATTCAGTATATTAAACAATAATAAACATTCGGTTACCTTAAAATACATTCAACTTAATTTTCACCAACTTGATCAATATAATTTTTTTAATTTTAAATCGTTTTCTACAAATGTTGCTAATCGAATCCGAATTTGAATCCGAAATAGTCATCTCGCATTTAAATGAGGAAGAAAGTTGTATTCTTTCTACCAGAGATACATTGAACGCATTAACATCAATCAATAAAAAATCATATAGACTTCCAGAAGTAGCTAAAAAGCAGGTTAATTCTCAAGAAAAATGCTTGAAAATTTTATTATTGAACCGAGCATTTCGCCGTGGAATTCCCTATTATTAATTGGGCCAAAAATTCATGAAACGGTGACAAAAAATAACTTGCAATATGATTTAAAATACGACAATAATTATCAAAATAATTTAACGATTGGTCCTATTGAGCAAATCATTAAATGTATCCATATTACATTTATCGGAGCTCACTAAATCATTTGCAGAGTATTGAAACGATTGAAATACTATTATGAGTTCCGTAACATGGTAACAAAAGTAAAAGAAGTACAAAAATTGTAGTTTTTCCAAAAGTAGAAATAGCGGTCGACCAGCAAAAATTCAAACGAAAATAATAGGTACGGCAAAGGCACCTTTTGTAGGAATATTTATGGACATAGTTACTTCCAATAAACCCGCCTTCAAATACACAAAACCGATACATCCTTACAGTTCCAGAATACTTAACAACATTTTCATGAGCTATTCCAACTTCGGATCACGAACGCTAGCAAAGTTTTCTCAGAACAGTTTGTTTCCAATATGGCTTACCCGACATTATCGTAACGGGCCAATAGGCTCGAATTTACTTCAAATCTGTTCGCCCTAGGCAGACCAACGGACAGTTTTTCATTTTTGCTTGGCAAGGTATCATCCTAAACGTAATACAAATAGAATAAGACATCAGACCAATTTTCAATCAATCAACAAGTATGACCCTTTTTTGGACTGCTCTCCAACTATGCTCTATAATTTCTAACCGCTGCCGGAGTACAATTTTTTTTGGGCCCTACAAACCATTTAGTTCTACGTCAATTGGGTCTCTAGCAGTAGGTCAACGATTTCGAGACGGCATAAGGAAGGATTTAAAAACCGAACCACGAATAAATTAACAGCGCTTCGAACAAAGAACAGGCTGCAAAGATTAAAAACAAATAAATTCCTCTGTAACCGAAACAGGGACTATGTCTAAGGCATCTAGAAGGGCGAGATAATAATTTGTTTGGAGAAACTAAAAGGTTTAATTTGAAGTTGAAACCATATAGTATACCAACATAGATCTTTAGCCATTTCACGCCATTTCCACAAATCTATATTAGTTTGTTTAGAAATTGATTCTATTTATATATTTTAATCCATCAACTATATGAATGGATTAAGTACAAAAATTAATTTTCATTCTCCACCCAAATAAATAAACTAAATAGAATTTCCGTTTAGATTAACTTTAAAGAATGTTCATGCGAGAATCAATAAATTACTGAAGTAAACTAAGTAGAATTCTTGTAATTTTTTTATAAATACCAACTTTGTATAATATACGTACGTGTATAATACGTAACACACTAATATACAACAATTAATTCAGCACATCTTCCCACACACCATACACTCATTAGTTTTCCTTCGATAAATTAAATTTATGTACATGCTTCATGGTTTATGTATTCTATGAAAATACAAAAATCTCACTTAATCTGATAGATATGTATATATCCATGCCAAAACTTTGGATTGATCGATGAAAAATTGATACGGAATGACTTAACATAAATTTTATATGATACATTTTTGGTTGGAAAAATCTCATAGAATGGATTTTTTTTGTACTTTCGAGAGTTAAATGCAATTTTTTTGTGCGCAATTTTGGTATAAACAATTTTACTAACTCCTACTATTAATTTTACTATTGGTATTATAGTTTTATGGCCCAATTCTATTTTGCATTGTAGTCCTCTTGACAATTTATTGCACTTTGCGTCAGCTATAGCTGGTTGTACAGCAAAATAAAAGAGTGTGAGACCGAAAGTCTTTTTGGTACATCGATCCGTGATGAATGGAAAACTTTAATATTAAAGCGGACTTATAGTAGCTGAATCAGTCGTGACAGAGTATCTTCGTGAACTTTTGCATAAAATTTAAACATAAAACAAAGAACAATTGATGCAAGAAATATTCAAACTTGAAATTTTGAGATGCACACAAAAATACATTGGCTTCTTTATAGAAAAATTTCTTCAAACATGACACTGAAATTTGTTCAAAATATCAAAAGTAAACTAGTATTAGTAAATAATATGTTAAGACAATTTTTATAACAAGTTACGATCCTCTGCACATGACGTCAATTAAAAACGGAAAAATGGAATTGGAATTTACTTTGCAAAAGCGCGCGGATTAATACCATACAAATCCATGCGCAACAAAGGTGCATAATATGCATAAATACTTTTATGCATATTTTGCTGACAAGTCAGATTGGGTGTCAACATAATAGATTTAAGTACATTTTATAATTTAGTATTAAGTTATCGTGGAGTCGTAACCAGTTTAACGTTGTTTGCGCTGACCTTTACTGGATTAGTATTTGTAATGGAAAACATTGGCACTACATAGTACTAATGTTACGGAATGGAATTTCGTTTTGACTAATCCGGAAAGAATTACTTCGGGTTGTAGGAGTTTCGTTGTAATGAATTTTTTGGGTTGGTTCTGGGTGTTTTTTTCAGGAAACAAACTGTTTGCTTTATCCAGTAGCACACTTTCTTCTCCCAAACTTTTTTAATAAAATTTCGAAATTCCGATTTGACTAAGCGATGCTTTATTGATCGTGTCCTTTGAGACCGACAATGCCCTCTGGACGAGGGCATTGTCTACATATTCAGGAATTTTCTACATATTCGGGAATTATGGTTTTTCCGTTTATTAAAACCATTAGGAAGTTGCTTGTATGCGGTCGAGACCGGGAGCCAAAAGTGGTTGCTGGATGGAAGCAGTAATCGGTGCTTGCTCTTTTATTGGATGCGATGTTTCTTCGGCGATATCTTTTATTATAGGCAAGATGTTTTTCTCGAGTGATTTATAGTAAATACAATTTTTCTTATATAGAATATACCGGCGGGTGGTTTCTCGTTAGATTCGATTTCATAAAGCAATTTTGTATGAAAGCTATTATTTTTTTTTTAAATTGAATGTTTGCTAAGCCATTTTCTGTGGTCTCTAGGGAATGGAGTACGTCATTGTAGCTTATGTTTCTGCTGTGGTGTATTGATCCGTTTTGTTTTCGACTTTTGAATGGATGTGGTGCTGCTTTTGGTTGAAGAAGTGGGGAGAAAAGTGCGTTTTGGTTGAGTGGAACTACCTTTCTTTGTTAAAGATGCTCACTATAATGAGGTTGAAATGGCAAATGCAAATGTGCTTCCAGACTTTGTTTTGATCATTTCTGATCATTCTAGATGGGGATTGGAGTGTTGTCAGATTAATAAAGTTTCATCAATATACGGATATTGTTATCTCATTCATATATATATATATATATATATATATATATATATATATATATATATATATATATATATATATATATATATATATATATATATATATATATATATATATATATATATATATATATATATATATATATATATATATATATATATATATATATATATATATATATATATATATATATATATATATATA
Organism: Nephrotoma guestfalica; assembly: GCA_963691935.1. Classification (NCBI taxonomy): domain Eukaryota; kingdom Metazoa; phylum Arthropoda; class Insecta; order Diptera; family Tipulidae; genus Nephrotoma; species Nephrotoma guestfalica. The sequence goes on along the minus strand of OY829914.1, from coordinate 136,269,050 downwards.
TATATATATATATATATATATATATATATATATATATATATATGTAGATTCTTGTAGAACTATAAATTAATAATTTATTAATTTGAATTTTAGGTTTTAGTGTAAAATTAAAATTAAAATTCTTAAATTTCTTATTATTCTTGTTTTAAACGTGATAATAATAACTTAACGAATTTTGGAACTCTGGGTTAGGACATATATAGGTAGGCGGCTGTGATCGATTTGGAATTGTTGGTTTAACTTTATAACTTTGCTATTTCAGCGAATTTTTGGAATTACAGATAGCTTGGAAGCTACGGAGTAAATTTGAAATGCAGAAAAAATTTATATTATTTTTAATGCTGTTTTAAGTAGATGTATAGTTAACTATCGTAGATTAATTTTTAATATTTTATTTTAATATTTTCTGATTCATTTATTTTATAATTAAAGCATTGAACAATTAACTGGGTTATTTGATTATCATGGATCTTACAGATGTACTAGCTACTTATTATTAATTCTGTCATCTTACAGATTCCTGATTACTTTAATAGTTATATTTAAATTTGGTTGAATTTGTTTAGGTGGGAATTCTAAAGCTGTGAAAAACATTCATTATTAATACATTCCAGAATAATGATTCCAGAATAGCTGTTTTGGAACTAGTTTTCGTTTGGTCATTTTCATTTTTATAAATAAACATATTTGTATTAGATTAGGGATGGCAAGGACTAGTGACTTTCATAAATATTTTTTTATAAATAAATCCATCAAATCAACAGACTTAGAAGTTAGGAAGGCCATGCGCGCCTTTCCTGCTTTGATACTGCAACATTTGGATTCGATTTATTTTATTTGGTTTAAGAGAACCAAATTAATTTAGTTAATAGTTAAGTATAATTTTATTATATCGTATATTATCCTAAATAATCAATTAACTATGGTTTCATGAAATTCTATAGTAAGTGGTGGAGTTGCAGGAGGAGAGAACTAAACTAATAAATTTTTATATGATTTAGGTAGGAGGAACATATTAATTTAGTATTAGACTTCAGGAAACCTGCAGATACTTGTGAAATAATATTTCTTTGTATTTTTAAAATAATTGCTGATAGTGTAGATTAGAATTATATTGTCATTGTGTTACTAACTGTTGACATTATCTAGGTGTCTGTAACCGGGCCGATTCAATCAATCAGTTTTGTTTAGGAAGCCGGAAATTATTAATGCAGAATTAAATTTCAGGAAATTTCCAGATGAACGTGAAATAATAATATTTTGTTTCCAGGTTGCTGATTTAGAGAAGCAATTGTTGAAGACCAATACCATCATTATCCATTAAACCTATTAAGCCTTTATACTTTCTCTAGTAGATTAGAACTGTACGATCGCTAGGTGTCCGAAACCGGGTCGTTCTGTCCCAAAAAAAAATACCTTCCTATTCTTCCTATTGTTATGTGTAAACAGGCTGTAGGAATAGGCCCGGCGTTATCGGGACACTAGTCCAGTACTTGGTCCTACAGTCCTGATTGGATCAATCAATCAATCATTTTAAAATTTAGTATTAAGTTATCATTCGATCAGGCAACAATTAAATAATTAAATAAAATTGTAATTAAATAAATTAATTAAAAAGTTTAAATAAATAAAACAATTTAAAATTAAATTGTTTTTAATAACCATATATAATAACCATATATAACCACATAACCATATATACAGGGTGGGCCAAATAATTTTATTTTTGAACTAGCGGTTTTTTTTAGTATGGTAAGGGTTATGTCACTTCCGATTTGACAGAAAGTTAGTTTTATCCTTCCGCTGAACGAAAATGTTTGTCTATTCGCTTGAACAACGCTGGGAAATATTGAAACATTAATTCGCAAATTTTGGCAAAAAAATTATATTTTCGGATGAGGCGCATTTCCATCTTGGCGGCTATGTCAAGCAGAATTGTCGCATTTGGGGCACGGAGAACCCGCACGTGATCTTAAAGAAGCAGATGCATCCTCAACGAGTGAATGTTTGGTGCGGATTTCGGTCCGGTGGCATCATTGGGCCATTTTTCTTTAAAAATGTGCAAGGAGCCGCCGTTGTCAATGGTGAGCTCTATCGCGCCATGATAAACGATTTTTTGTTCCCGGCACTTGAAGAGAACGACATAGGCAACATTTGGTTTCAACAAGACGGCGCCCCGTGCCACACAGCACACGTTTCTATTGATCTTTTGCGCACTGTCTTCGAAGATTGAATTATCAGCCGAAACGCTGATGTGATTTGGCCGCCTCAGAGCTGTGATTTTCCGCCGTTGGACTATTTCTTTGGGGTGCCGTCAAAGATAAGTTTTACGCCGATAAACCAACAATTAACGCTCTCAAGAACAATATTCGCATTGCCATTGAAGACAAAATGCCGCATACCATCGAAAATGTGCTCAATAATTGAACCGACCGTATGGGGTAAGTCAAGGCCAGCCGAGGCAGTCATATGAATGAAATAGTATTCCATAATTAATCGGAAGGATTGTTATAGAACGAATTCACATACAAATCGAAACGAACATTTAGATAATTTAATAGAAAAATTTTAAAATTTATAAGTAGAACCCAAATTCGAAGTTGAAAGTATTAATTATAACCCAACCTCTAGCAAAATGTCTGTAAATTGTGGTTTTGATGATGTGAGATAGATTGTGGAAATAGTGACAACAACGTGTTTAAAAATCTTAGAATCCCTGACGCTATCAAGGACCTCCCAAGATATGAGGGAAGCCGACATACCCTTTTCGAATTTATCGAAAACGTAGAGGTAGAAATTCTAAGTTTGTGTAATGACATAGACGGGCAGCCGTGTTCGAAATTATTTCTAAGAGCAATCCGCAATAAGATTCGAGGTGAAGCTAACGAGGTACTAACAATGTACGGAACCCCGTTAGAGTGAGAAGGAATAAAGATAATTTAATTATCCACTACGCGGATGAAAGAAATGAAACAAATCTCGTGAGAGATTTGTATACAGTATAATACAGGGAAATGATACAATCGAGAAATATTTTGCTAAGATAATCGACATACAAAGCACAATAATAAACCATATTAAATTAAACGAACATAACTGTATAGTAGTAAGGTCAAAAAAAGAGCTCTATCAGGAAATGTGCCTCAACACATTCCTTGCTGGACTCAACGAGCCCCTAGACGCAATGATTCGAGCTATGCAACCGCATAGCTTGGCAGAAGCATTCTCGCATTGCTTGAAGGGGCAGAACATGACGTACATGATTAAAGGCACCACCATGAACGTAAACTTCACTCTACAAAGGCCAGTTATATCAAGACCAATAAATCCTCAACGGAACAATTATTCAAGCGGTCCACCCATTTCTCAAAATATAAATTTTCACTCGCAAGCTAATCAGCGACCTCCACCTCGGTATTACAACCACAGGCCTTTTACCCAACAAAACGTTAGTCAAAATGCTCCCATGAACTATAATAATAACAGATTCGTGCACAAACCTGCTATGGTTCCACAAAAGAAGATTGATAAAATGGATACGGCATCCATCCAAACGGTAACACCCAGTACGCATTTTATAACAAGTCTAACCAACCAAATAACTATCAATTCCAATCAAATGGGCCTCCGAAGTTCCGGGCTCAGGAAATTTTTAATACTGAGACCAACTTCGAAGATCAACCGCAACAGCATGAAGAGGAAGCACTATTATACTTCCCTGATTTGGAAGAAGGCGAGGTAGATGATGTAAATGTTCATCCCGATAGATGTAAACAGACACATAGATGTAAGCAGACATCAAACATATACGCTTCCGTACATACACGTACGGTTAAATCCACAAAAAACACTAAAGGTACTAATTGACACTGACTCTAACAAATTCCTTCTGAACCCAGATCGAAATCGATATAACAACCATGTTTAACACCCATGCCATAAACCAAAAAGTAGTAATTCCAGGACTCATGAAGTTCAAAACCAGGGAACCCATGGAATTCCTTTTGTTCAAGTTCCATGAATACTTTGATGGTTTAATGGGACTTGAAATCATCCAACAACTTGGTGTTACGGTAGATCTGGCCAATTCAATCCTGAAAACGGATAAAGTAAAGATTCCTTTACTATTCAAGCCAAATTATTCATCCAAACCCTATTCTATATTACCAAGAAGTAATAGCTGAACTTCCGGTAGACGTAGAGAACGGTGGTATATATGTGATGCCAACTACAATCAATGGGAATCTAATTATCCCCGAGGGAATATATCATAGTAGAAATTGGTACGCTACTCTGGAAATCGTCAATTATAGCAATAAATAACACATATTCGTAATCGAACAATCTTTTGTAGTTAAATGACATTAGTTAAATGCTATGCATGGTTACAACTCTAAAGTTTTCATCTATCGCAACGATACCAACTACTTGAATTACATCAAATTGACGAATTTATACCAAAAATTATATGGGGATTCCCGTAATCGAACAACAAATATTCATATATACGCCAGCCGGGAAAATCAACATAAAAGAATTTTTTTTGCATGAATACAACGGCATCATCAAATACACCTGCCTGCTGCAAGAAAAACTGAGTGTAATCAAGGACACCATCTGTCTTCAAATTTTGGTGACGTACAAACATATATGATTTTCTTTTATATTAATTATATTTATATATAAATTACATTCTTCTTCATTTTCCTATTTAAAAATTTTAACTGCCGAATTTATAGAATTAGATCAAAACCATAATTTGTTTATTAGTAGCGCTAATTTACCTTTCCATATAATTTTATTTGTGAATGGATTTATTGTTTTATTGTGTTCTGGGTTTCTGCATTGTACACGGTGCGTGTATTGATTAATTTATATTGTATTGTTCGACCAACTAGTTGACAATTATCTATATATTTTTTTTAAGCTTAATCTTTTTGCATAATGGTTAGAATGTTCTAGGGGAGTAATTTGTTAATGGGATGACGAAGACTTAACTAGGTCAGACTATGCACACTTCAGTTTTTTTTTTTGAAAATAGGAAACAAATTGTAGATGGCTTCCGGCATCACATGCTTACAATACCCGCCCAACCACTGATAGCTATCCGCTAACATAAGTGTGCCATGTGGTGTTGAACGACCTCAAGCCATCGGTTACAAATCCCACCATTGCTATGTACAAGAATTGGATGAAACACAAAATGAAGATATCTCAAAGTTGATTAGAGTTCAACACCTCAATCTTGAAGAAAAAGTAGCCATCACTAAGCTTGAAGCAAATAGACAAAATGCTACAAGATGGATTCATCCGTCCCAGCGTCTCTCCTTGGTCATCGCCCATACGGATCGTGCCGAAAAAGGCCGACGCAAGTGGCAAAGTCAAGTAGCGATTAGTTATAGACTATCGCAAATACGATACTGCTACCGAACATCACGGATATCCTGGACAAATTGGACAAATGTCTGTATTTTTCGACGTTGGATCTAGCATTTGGGTTTCACCAGATTGAGGTCAGGAAAGAGGATATACCTAAAACGGCTTTCTCCATAGACCATGGGCACTACGAATATCAGAATGCCTTTTAGGCTTAAAAACGCACCATCGACGTTCCAGAGAGTCATGTACAATGTCCTCGGCGAACTACAAGGCAAATCGTGCTTGTGCTACATGGATGATATTATCGTCTTTTCCACATCGCTCCAGAAGCACATGGAAAGTTTAAAACACGTTTTAAACAAACTCAGGACAGCCAATCTAAAAGTACAGATGGATAAGTTGGAATTTCTCCATAGAAAAGTTGTCTTTTTGGGCCATATCGTTACGAGTGATGGGGTCAAATCAAATTCTGATAAGATAAAAGCAATTAAAGATTTTCCAATTCCTAAAACAGAGAAAGAAATTAAAAGCTTTTTAGGCCTGTTAGGATACTATCGCAAGTTCATCAGAAACTTCTCCGAAATTACCAAGCCACACTTGACACTAGATTTAGCCAGTGTAATACTGTAAAGAATTGTTATACAATGAACCCATTTTACAGTATCCAGATTTTTCTAAGAAATTTTTCCTTACCACGGACGGGAGCAATGTAGCCATTAGAGCCGTCCTTTCACAAGGGCCTATAGGAAAAAATAAGCCTATTTGCTACGCATCCAGTACCTAACGGCTACAGAACAAAACTACTCTACTATACAGAAAGAACTTCTAGCTCAAATTTTGTATTTTTTTGTTTATTTGCAATTTCCCAATAGTAAAATGAATTTTTCCGAATAACTATAAATGCTATTAAAGATATTGATTAGTGTTTTATTTTTAATGGTTTAAATTTTTTTTGTTGTAGAAAGCAAATATTTGTGGTATAAAAAACACTTTCGGCTGAAAAATATCGGCTGAGAAATGTCGGCTGAAAAATATCGGCTGATGCATATTAATGTTTGACATAACATATTCCATTTTCGGCTGAGATAGCAAAGACACTATCTGCATTATCGATTTTTTAACTTTCGGCTGGAAACTATCGGCTAACTTTACAGTATAATTTAGTGAACGAAATTGTAACTCGTAAGCCTAAAACTTCACAAGTCAAATCTATTTTTGGTGAGAACGATAAACTTCTTACGAGTGATTTAGAAATTACTAATTAGTTGATTTGTGTTTTAACTAGTATTGCTAAACACCTAGGTGCTAAATTTGGCTCTAGTAACACGCCATCGAGTTTTAATTTGCCGTTTGATTTCGGTGCGAAAACGTTTTTTACGACTCCAGTCAGTCTCTAGACATACACTTTTTTCAATTGTTTGTACTTTAGAACTAAAACAGTCAATTTATAACGTTGGCTTCAGTAATTATATACTAACAGTCGTTTTTTGAAATATTTACAAGGACGAATTGCACTCATTTTCAACCTTTCTTTCGAACAGGAAGTTGTACCCGATCGCAAACAGCTATTATAATTACACTTTTCAAGAATGGTAATCGTCTCGATAATGGTAACTTTAGAACTATTGTCTTGCAGTCAGTGACTAAAAGTTCTTGAAAAGACAGTTAAAATTAGGGTTTCGAGTGTTTTAGATCAAACGGAAGGTGGCGAATATCCACAATCACATTTGCGTAGTTCACTTTTTCCTGAAATTACAGCAGCAAGTATCAGTACTGGCTTTGGACGTGAGCTCATCAACAAATGTAATCATAAAAATTATGGTCATTGGTACAGCTAAGGGGATCAACTATATTACCTCGTCCCTGCAAATTCTATAAAAGTCAATCAATTCTAAACCCTGCCTTCTCACATTCGAAAGATATTACTTTCAACCATTCTTAACTAGCATCTTCGCAGAGAAATTAATGTGGTTGATCGACTTAAGTTCAGCTTGGCCAACTTGTGCTGTTATTTTATATATGATGCTGTTATTATTCGAGTATTATATTATGCCTCAAATAAGTTAAGATCTAATCTCTATCATATCAGCTAGTATTCGTTGCGGTAATCAGGGAGACAGACTGAAATATTCACTTTTGCATGATCACGGAAGACATCAGCTCCTTCACTTCGTGTAGCTTGGAACCGTCAGAAAAAACTGTGTGTTTTTCCATGGTGCTTTGCGAACCAATACTAAACACAAATTTCAATTTTGAAAGGAATCTCAAAAATGGCCGCTATAACATGTCGCTATATGTGTCTGTTTCTTATTAAACGCTGCCTATTAAACGATACCTGTAATATTATATAAATATTATATACTGATTTCTGAAGGACTCAACCGGCACACGCCTTACAACTATGTGATCCTAGGTACATACATGTACCAAATCAACTTCATCAACATAGTTTCCAGGGAACCAGTATAACCATGTCAATAATGGTTTCATTACCAATACTAATGGCCGGAAGAAGTGTTATATACTTTTAATAAAAATTTAAATTCAATTCATTATTGTAAAATTTTGATGGTCACTTGCAATCTACGGAAAATAAAAGAATAATTTCTTAAACAATTCTAAACTCAAACAAGAACAACCCACTATATTTATTATTTAATAAGATATTTTCCAAAACCGTTCAAAGTTACGAACCAAACCAAACTGTCTGAAACAGAAAAATTTTCCGCTAGTCATTCATTTCGATTAAATGAACTTTTCGTCTTTAATGATTTTCATTAGCAAGTAGGTTACGTATTGTATATACCCTGCATATAAACATAATTTCGTTAGAAATGGTTTATATAAACTTTTTGTGTGTGTTAATCGAAATTTAAATTCGACAATATTTTTACATTGGTTTTATAATACACCAAAACCAAATATTATTTTATTTTTTCACACAAAATGCCTCCAGTGTATCCCAGTTTTTGACCTCGTTCGTAATAAACAACAAATTTTCTGTTTGCCTAAAAGTTACACCGAACCAGAATAAATGTTTTGTGATGAAAATTGAATATTCACAGCGTAGGCTTCATTTTTATTTAAACTGGGGAAAACTCCCATCATTATAACATTTCCCTAATTAAAATGAAAACGAAAAAATCGAAAATAATTTTCCTAAAGGTTAATTCCCACATTGGACTCAATGAGTTTTTATGTGATGTAAGTACCATAAAGTGAACATTTTAATTTGATTTCCAAACGTTAGTACGGACGCGTTTTGAAAATGACGCAGCATAATCGAATACACGTAAATAAACGGGGTACTAGAATCTAGCCACAGTAGATTTTACAATTTTTCTTTTTTCGTTGCAAATTCAATTTATTGGAAAAACATTTTTGTTTTGTATTTTATTATTATGGAACACGAACAAAAATTTGGTATTCATTTAAATGTAATACAATATAACCTAAAATGTTAAAAAACAACAACAAAAATATTAATTACATTTTAATATCCTTGAGTCAAATTGAGAGAGAACAAATTTTGAGGTAACCCACAATGTTTTTTAGTATGGAAAATCATTTTTCTGTGTTTTGTTCGAAACATGGCCCAGCAAAATGAACCCATACTCGCTTGTACATATGTATACCAATATAACTAATATAAATTTAAAAAAAACTGGGAGTGAACATTTTATATTTCTAAATTTTAAAGAGGAAGTATAGCGTATCCACTAAATAATCATTTTTCCATTGTGTAGGATATTTATGATAAATGTTACTTGTGGCGATTTTTACGTTGTCATTTTATTTGTAAAATTTGACAGTAAATTAGTCAGGATGATAAATTGCTTTTTATTTGAATGTTTTTAATATGCTTGGAGATCGATAATTTTTGTTATTGATCGTGATTTGAGATTTTCACATTTCTATATAAGTTTTGAATTTGTTTTTCATTAGCTTATTAATAATTGACTTCTAATAAATAAATTATTGGTGTGTGAATGTGACTCCTCCATTACTACAGTCAAGTAGAAGGTGAATAAAAAAAATACGGTTTGTATGAATGCAGACCCAAATAACGAAAAAACATTCTCTTACAAATGCGTTGGAAATTATTTGTTAAGTTTTTTCTTTATTTATTTATTTATTTATATCTCGTATATGTGGCCGAAAAATAAATTTTCAGTCATCTGAACATAAACTTTGTTTATTTATCTTTAATTTTGGTAAATTGTGTTTTAATTTTCAAGTTAGTTTTCATTCAGAATTTTACCATTTTCCGCTATGATATCTTTAAATTTGATGGTCACCGTAAAATAAATGGAGCAAAATTTGTGTGTCTGCACATTGAATGGATAACATAGAGAAGCAAAACGACCGAAACTACTACTCTTCATGCGTACATACTAACTATGCTCTACATTTTTTATGACCACCATCAAATTAAAGACATATTAACGGAAAATGGTAAATTTATAAATAAAAACAATTTACCAAATTAAAAATAAATAAACAAAGTTCATGCTCAAGAGAATGAACATTTAGTTTTCTGCCGCATTTACAAGATATAAATCGTGTTTGCGTTTTTTGGGCCTGCATACATACAAAGTTCATATATTGCGAGACATATGGCTACACATAGGCACTGATTGAGCAATGCTAGTATTCTATAGTCTCTTGATGTCAGATGTCAAACGCAGTATGTGACATTTGGTTGAAGTGTACTAGTATTTTGAACTCCATTAAAATGTTGAATTTTATTCTAAATCACATAATTTGCGAAAAATTTTATTGCAAAGAAAAGTGCAGCGGAACTTATCGTTTGCCTGTGAAAAATTTACGGTGAGCATGCTGCATCGAACACAACGTGCAAAGAATGGTTTCGACGATTTAAAAACGATGATGTTGACATTGAAGATAAAAATCATTTCAAGATATTGAATTGGAAAAGTTGTTGGCTGAAAATTCTTCTCAAACACAATCAGAAATGGCTACAGTATTAAGTGTTGATCGATCAACTGTTGCAAGACATTTACAAACAATCGGAATGGTTCAAAAAGCTAGCAACTTGGTTCCACATCAATTAAAAGAAATAGACCTCGAACGTCGACAAACCGTTTGTGAAATACTGCCTCAAAGACAGCAAAGAAAACGGTTTTTTCGAATAGTTACTGGAGATGAATAATGGATCTATTATGAGAATCTCAAACACAAAAAATCTTGGGTGAAGCTGGTCCATCGCAACCAAAGCGAAATGGATATCTGGTGGAATCAGAAAGGTGTAGTATATTATGAACTGCTGGAATCAGGTTGTAACGATAGATTTTTTAGAATTTTTTGTTACATTTGCTTTATTGGTGATCCTGATTGAATGGATCATCATGATTGGCATCGGTAAATTTATTTATAATATATTCTGATTTTTTATTATTTTTGCTCTATCGCAGTAAAGAAACAACAATATTTATTTAACTTTCTGATTTTGTTCTCATAAGATTTTTTCGTGGTCATTTAGGGGCATAATATTTTGTTTTATTTATTATGTGTTTTTCTGTCCATTGTGCTACATGTACCATGCAGTCTGCTACTTTTGTCATAATTATGTTGGTTTATATTTACGTATTATTTTGGCAGGTGTTTTTTAAACTTTTTTTATTTCTTTTTAAATGAAAGAATTAATTGTCCAGTGGATTTAATGCCCTTTAAAGGTCAATTAATACCCCCCTTTTCATTCACGCACACACCAACCATTCACACAACTACAGTATATCACCTGCACATTGCAAGCTCCATGTCAACCTTCACACTGACATGGACAGTGGGTCGGCGCTGCAGTTCTGCACTCCAATAGGGGGTCTTAGCTGTGTTTATTAACATCATCGATTGTAATCGATGATGAAAATTTGCTTTGCATACAGCCTCTGGTGGGAACCAGTACATCTCGGTCCAAGTGCCAAAGCTTGAACCACAGCACCACTTGTCCGCTTGTCCAAGGTTTTATATAGTTCGACCCGATATTGTAGTGGTCTCGGCTCACCTTGTCATGGTTCGGACTGAAAGCTTATATGTTTTACAACCATTTAAATGTATTTTTACTGATTGTGGGAACTCCTAATAGTTCCGACTATGGTTCCGGCTGGCTTAATACTAGTTCTGACTTAAAAATAAGTTAGTGCAAATTGGTGTTGTTACTACTGCCATATTTTGTTTGATTCCGGCTGGCATAGTTCCGGCGGGCTGGATATGATTTCGGCTGGTATTAAATGCTTCCGGCTTTTCAGTCACATAATGTACAATGATATAGAATACGTTCCGTTTCTGGTACCATAGTTAGTGTGCCTGGTCTGGCACCATAGTCTATATGGTATGGTTTCGGTTGACTTTATATGGATTGGACTTCCCAGATGCCCTTGTTATGGATCTAGCTGAATGATTATATGCTCAATGGCCATTTAAGTTCATTGTGCTCATTTTACAAACCAGTAATGGTTCCGGCTAATAAAACTCTGGCTTCGGCTGGCTTTAAATGGTTTCGACTAGATTAATAGTGGATTCTGCTGAAAAATCAAATAGTGTACAGTGATGGACAACGTATTATGCCACTTGTGCCATAGTTGGTTTGATTCCTTCCAAAATGATTCCAGCTAGTTTTATATGGTTCCGTCTGGCATCACAGTTTCATGAAAATCGTTCGACTCTTACCAAAACTTTGGGTCATTGTATAAGAAAACTCGTTCATTGGTGCTCCTATGGCACCCGCGGTGTATGTCTAATTTTCTTCCCACCACCTTAAACGAATGTGATCAAAATGCCTAAAACTTGATTGTCGAGTCCTAATTCGTGTTGAAATGCTTCCGATGGGGCTGAGATTCGTTTTATATTTTTTTTCTCAGTCCAAAGAAATGAAATATGTTGAAATGGGGTTTCCAAATACAAGGAATCGATTGAGATGGGCTCTAATATCGATACTCTAATATCGATACAAGTTTGGAGTTCCGTTCGTTGGGCCCGGTTTTTTTTTAATTTTTGCGTAGTTCAATCTGCTGTGAAAGAAATTTGCTGTAAAGATATTTCCCGGTACCATAAATGAATTACGATCGCTTCTGATTTCGATGTAAGTTGTTTAAGGGTTCCTCGGGTAGAACCCGGGTTCCTTTTAAATTTTTTGTTCACAGCTCAAACTACCATGATAAAAATTTGTGGAATTGGGGTTTTCGATTTCTAGCAATCAATTGTAGATTTTGTTCAAATTTGTTTTAAGGAAAAGGAGATTTCGAGTACCAAGAATCAATTTCGATGGGTTATGATTTCTAAAAACTCGTTTATAGAATCCTCCGGTGAGGTGCGGCTTCTTAAAATGTTTCTGTTCAGCTCAAACGTCTTCGATTCCAATAAGTGAAGTTGAATTTTTAGTTCCTATCGATTGTGAGGGGTCTTGATTTTGGCAAAATTCGTTTATGATCCTCCTTAAGTTAAGTCATGTTGCTTGCTGATGTATCCTGTTGCGTGATGCTGTACCATGTTGTGTAATGTTGCTGCTTGTTGCTAGATGTTGCACAACGTTGCGATATATTGTTGCATGTTGCTTGTTGTTGCTTCGTTTTGCGGAATATTTTGCATTAGCATATTGCAGCAGCTTGTATGATGTTGCAACATTTTTTATAACATTTCATAATATTGTGTGTGTTTTAACCAGTGTTTTCTGTTAATCCGATGTCTGGTTTTATTAATATCAAGTTTCAAAATGTTTTATGGGTTTTCACTAATTTATCCTTCTAATACTATTGAGTGCCATAAAATTATAAGGTTGGATTTTTTTTCGAGTGTCAGGAAATAATTCTTATCAGTAACAATTTCAGGCAAATTTATCTAGGGGTTTTTCCTTAGGGACCTTGTTACCAATTTTTAAATTTTTTTTACATTTATTTATTTGAGAAGTGTGAAAGAAGGACTTTCGAGAGCCAGGAATCGATTGCAGTTCTCAAATGGGGCTCGGGTAATTATAGTCGGTCCATCATGTTGCGACCTTTCCTACAATTGCATATTTCTCGATGACGGAGAATGAATAAATTCTGATTAAGTGATGAATATCAGAATGTAATATAAATTTTGGTCATGCCTCTGAAAATTTCCCATTTACATTAGTCTAACCAATTTCTTCTAAATTTCCCATTTACATTAGTTTTTCCCATTTCGATTGGGATAAAACACTGTTTGTGCTATGTTAGAGATAGGATTAGAAATTAAGTTCTTGTTGTGATTTCGAAAAATGAGTAAATTGGATGAATCTCTCTGAAACGAATTGTACGAAATCGGTACTCTCAGTTCGAGAAGAACAACTTGAATATTTCATAGAGTGAAGTATAGGAGCTCTGGAGTCTATAGTCATTTTCGTAGATGTACCACATTATTTTCTCTCCTCAACTCCTCATCGCATCATCTTGCACAACGTATCCTTGACGTCCATTTTACTGAGGTACGATGAGTCATTTAGTAAGAGAGCTCCTGAGAATTTCAGTCTGCTAAGTGCTAGACGGGGATACTTGCAAAGCAAATGAAGAACAGTTTCTTCCTCCTCTTCATCTTCGCAACTACGACAGTGATCATGTCAGGAGATTCCTATTCTGTTTACCTATGAAACAGTGTCCCTTAATACCCAGTCACTCGCCACTCATACTCATCACCCACCACGCCACGACGATACCAGCTGCCTGGATCTTGACTGGTATATTTTTGGCCAGATATACCTAGATATTTCGCATGAGGATTTCTAGTCTAATAAGGGAGCTTGTGCCTTATCAAGCGAGTTCATCGACTTTTGTATAATGTATGTATTCCCCGTAACATTGTAATGCCCCGGCACCCATATCAGGTGTATGTTGAATGCTACGGAAATTAGCCGAAAATTTTAGCCTAAAACCCTGCATTATCGACATATTTTGTATCAGAAAACTCGGACGAATGTTTAAAGGTCATAAGAACTGGGTGAAGTTAGACCAATTCGTAAACTGCTGGATCCCATATTTATAACTTGTCATGTTGAGGGGCTATGAAATTGAGTTGCGGCACTACAGTGAACACCTGTGCCAAAAATCAGGCTATATTTCATGTAGCATCATAGTGAAATAAATTAAAAGCTGGACGCTGGTTTAGTGGTGATTGGTGCTGGGTGAAGTTACACCAATTCGTAAATAGCTGGATTAATTTCACTATGAAGCTACATAAAATATGGCCTGGTTTTTGCCACAGGTGCTCACTGTTAGTGCCGCAACTCAAATTCATTGGCACATAATCTGTCTACCACGTCAAATTATAAATATGGGATGCAGCAGTTTACGAATTGGTCTAACTTTACCCACTTCATATGACCTTTAAACATTCGAATTATGTGATATTGATTTTTGAAAATTTTTTTCTGCGAAAACTTACTGCTAACTTCAATAACATGTAATTTTCGGCTAATATTAACAGAATTTGGTACTACCACCTGATACAAAATATGTCGATAATGCAGGTTTTTACGGCTAAAATTTTCGGCTAACTTCAGTAGCATGTATGTGGAACTGGTCTTTCATCTCATTGAGAGATGGTAGACAATTCTGAGCTACTTTCGACTAAAGGAAATATGATTTAAACGTCGTAATTAAAGCCTGACTGCCCGTTTAAATGCAAATATCCCTTGCAGATATTACATTATACCTCATTTAGTCAACGTCTTAAAACCCAATACCCTCAACCTTCCAAAACATGTTTGAACTATCATTGAAGAAATTAACACCGTCAGTATTCAAAAATGCTTCTCTCAAACGGTTCTCTCTGGTGGGAGTATCAGTCCTAAACCTCTGATCAAAATATGATGAATAAATGGTATTGTCGGTATATTTGGGATGTTGCTGTTTCTTTTAATAAATGAGTGTCCCGTATTGTTACAAGTTCACATAGAGATGGGGTGGAGCCTATTTGTTGAGCTTGCTGCCATTTGTTTAACTAGGAAATCTAAAGGAATGAGATGGAAGAGAAAGTGCATTGCGTTAGTCAGTGGATGTACTCCTAAGAGCCCCACTATTACACAATTCTTCGCTGTATTTCCACCACGGGTTTTAGGTTGCCCAATTTTTAGCTGGTGTCCAAACAGTAACCCATACAAATTTTTTTAATAATTTTAGAAATACAGAGCCAATGCTCAATGTGGAGATCTAAACCGCATGTTTTAAAATTGTCATTTATGCAGGAATAAAGCACTATTGTTGCTTTCTTTGCTATTTCTAATATCATTAGGTGTCCAGCTTAGTTTTCACTCGATATTAGGAAATTCCACCAATTGCAACATAATCAGCATAAACAACTACCTTAAAACTGCACTCTCCAGGTATAATAACAGGTCATTTATGACCAGGTTTCAAAGAAGAAGGTATAATACCTCATCTTACGATATACCTTTCTCACAAATCTGCTATGGGAGGACTATTCTAGGCTGGCCGTCACGACCTCGCTTCCAAGCATTTAAGCATTTAAGTCCACGCACAGAGAGTTCCGGCGTGATCACCTTTAGTCTGATGTTGTTAGCTGTTGTTAGCTGTTGTTATTTCTTATGTTCAAAGGATTTCTCGATAAAAGCCGTTGCAATTTCGACTGCTCATCTGGTTTAATCGAACTTCTAATGTCAGCTTCTGTTTTTAAGATATAAAGATATAAAAACATTTACTTCAGTCCATTTACTAGGAAGTTGACAGAGATCTAGGCGGCTCTTGAAGATACTTTTCAGGCAGATTACCCTGTCTAAAAATTATCAGTCAGTCTTTTTTGGGTCATTCGCCGGCATAATGAAATCGGGTCCAGCCGACTAATAAGACTTAAAGCTATTTGTAGCCCACATTATTTTTCTTATGCTTATAACCTGGCTTACGATGCCTTGGATTATGCTGTTTCTATGCCTTTGTGGCGCAGATTCGGAGCTACCTGGACTGTGAGTTTCCCGTAGCTCCAAGGATTCTACACTAGTTACGGTTCATGAACCATTCGGTCGTTGGAGAAAACTCGAAGTGGTGGGACTTAGGAAAAGTACTTTACGCAGCCTAGATGACTCAGACGAATCCTGTGTTTTAGTACAGTATAGCCTCCAGCTCATGCGTTGAATCAGGGGGGTTTGGAACCGGCACTGATAGTGAATTATTCAGATTAGTTCTAAAAATTACCCAGTAGGTTTTCGTCCATTGTTTGTAGCCATAGTTTTACTGAAGAATCATGTCTCCAATTCAAATTGGGCATAACAATGATAGGGAAAGGAATGATCATACTACACCTTCCAATTATTTAAACTATCCATAATGATATCTAACACAAGTGTAATGTCTAGTACTTCTTGTATATTTCTAGTTATAAACGTTGGTCTACCGCCAATATTGCATATATGTATATATAAGTTAGTACTAAAAATACAATCGAGGAGTGACTCAGCTCGTTGGTTCGTGTGAATGCTTCTTTAAAATGGATGTGAATTTGCACAACTTCCCTGTAGCTCAAATATTTTGTTTTTGAGTCTCTTTTAATGAGCATCCTCAAATGAAAGCTGGGATATCTTCCCCATCAAGTGGAAGATGAGCTGATATTTGCCCTATATGTTGAGCCTCCACCTCAATGCTTGTTGAAATCACACTTGAGTAACTGATATCCAGAATATTTCTAGCAAGATTGAGGGAAAAAAATTTACTTACCTTCTTCGCGTATAGCAGTTTATATTTAGAACTACTTAGTACCCGGCCACCGGGTTGACTCTAGGTTCTTGAACTAGGACAATATCTATCTCCTTTGCCCCTAGTTTGAGCATGAACGCAGCTAATGCAGCATTGGAGTGATGGGGGTTAATCAGCAGGAACCTTAACATTAGGTTTGTTAATTTACTTCAACCTCCACCACAGTTGCATCAGAGTCCTCCTCTGATTGTGATTCCTCCAGGGATCCACAAAGTAATCCCATTGAAGTGGACATCTTCGTGTCTGTATAGAGAATGTTTCTACCTCCTCACATATTCTTGCTGGTTAGGTTCTACGTAAAGCAATCGAAAAGTTCAGATCCTAAATATTCCAGTTCGGAAAGTATCGAATATTCCATAGATTGAAGTATAAGAGTTCCGCTGTCTATGAGTAGTTTGATTAATTTATTTGAGCAAGTAAACTAAAAATCAGATATGGTGGCTGTGCAGTGCTAAATAACTCGGATCTGAGGCAAATGGCCATTAAAGAAATTGTTCTTGATGTTTAACATATCATAGGCTATTAAAGCTTTAGGATTTAGCTGGCATATGAAATATTCTTGGTTTTCTAGGTCCAGTTAAATTTTCTAGGCAGGCGTACGCTTTATTCACAATTTTTAGGATTGCTGCTTGAGCAAAACCAAAATAAATTTTTCCGAATCCAGACCGAAATTCAGCCGTATTGCTTTATTTGCTCGTATTGCTTGCCAATATGCATTAAAATGTGAGTTTTTTTGGAAAACAATTTTATTTTTTTGCGACATTTTTTGTATTTTATTGTCGACGAATCTAACAAACTTTGTTTGATTTCTTCAAATGAATGGAGATAAACCGGCCAGATGTTTTCTCGATTTCATTGCTTATAGAGTTTGCAGATATCATATACTGCTTAGCTGACTCTATTGGGGGCGAGGACATTCAGATATTATTTCAGTCGAATATAGCAATCGATTGTGTTGGGTCTGAGTTTCAGAGGCAATCATTAAGTCATATTTTTTTGTTTTGGTATCGTTCGTAGGAACATTTTTCAAGTTGGTTATTGAGGCAAGCCATTTTTTGGTCTTGCTCTTCGCGTTTTTTCGGCAACACTGTAAATTGTTACACGATAGAGATAGTTTATATGCTAAACTCTCGCTTAAGATGTCTCTCTCTCTCTCTCTCTCTCTCTCGTTCTCTCTCTCTCTCTCTCTATCTATCTATCTATCTCTACATTTTCTAGTAACGATGAATTAAAACTGTTAGTAATAGTTAAAAATTAACCTGAATTTACGGGTATCAAAATATTTGCCTGTCTTGTAGCACATGGTATAGCAAAAAAAATTCACTAAAATTACTGACTTTTATTTATTTTATTTCATAACTCCCCCGTCACGGGAGTTCACTAAATCACTAATTCACTAAAAAATCAGTTTTTATTCTTTGGTATTGACACTATTATCCACAACACTATACACGTCACTAATCTTTACTTATATTGGGTCGTGTGGATATGCTGAATATTCGGGTAACATAACTCTGTATTGCGATATACCAAAGATAATTCTAAAAAGTGACTCCAGATAATAAGCATTTTGCAATACCTTCAGGAGTAATAGCCGAGACTGCATACATTCTGGTAAGAGTATGAAGTATCACGAACCATTATTCGACTCTTCAGTAACTGGAAAGTGCAAACTATCCGTTTCTGCACCATAACAAAATATTATTTTAAAAGGAGAGCCCTGTTATCTAAGAAGTAGGTTTTGGTTTTTACTAAAAATGTTATTTTTGTTACTGTAAACAGCCATGTTTATAAAATATAAAACAACCGTTGGCCTTGTTTCAGAAATTGGAAAATGATAGGCGATAATTTCTTGTGCGTTAAATATTAAATTACTGTGTAGCCTAAATACTAAATTCTTTGTAAGAGGGCCCTCTAGAATAACTACGGCTATACTAAATCTTAAAATACTTCTCGTATGAAAACAGTAATGTGAAACACATAAGTATGTATTAATTGTTAATTATTTTGATTAGAAACGCCCCATTTCATCGTGATTATTTTATTAAATATTCTCATCCGGAATAACATGTCGCCCCAGTTCCTTTAAAACGTGGAGCATTTATAATTGATTGTATCCACTTCAAATTGTTGGCAATGCGCGTAAATAGCAATGGAGCGTTCTTTTCATCACATTTTCCAGCACTATATAAAAACACTCCGACTAATTTGCTATCCACGATAATCGGTGATCCTTCTAAAATGTCACAGTAGCCAGCACCAGGATTATTTCGTACACATAACAGCTCATCGTCGATAAGTTCAACCCAAAGAACACTCTCCCGAAAATAGTCAAGGCATGGAAAATAACTCAATGTGTATGTGTACATATCGTGAAGATTATTTGTCGCAGTAAACTAAAATTGTAAAATTTGCTCATTTCTTTCATTACTCTAAAAAAAAATTAATGATCTTACCAATGTATTAAGATTGTAGCCTGATAAAATAGCACTATCTCCGCCAATAACGAATGAATCGGACAATTGCGCTTCTTTTACATATTTAAGATATTCATTACCATCAACAGTAACTGTTACAGGTCTTAGAAACAGTATACTAGTGAATATATAAAGTATTGCCAAATTATGCGTTGATAAATGGGTATCATATTCTGGATGCTTTTCAACTTTTGATACATTATATAGATCACCACCATGTAAAACGTTTAGACTACCAACAAGCACCTGAATATCATAATATTCGGTTGGCGCCTTGGAAAAACACGAAGCTGTTGTAAGTACATGATGTTTTGATAATATTGTTCCACCACAAATTCGAACAACCTCATTTTTAATTACAATGTGGACAGACGCTTGAAATCCGTACTCTAGTAAACTAACAACTGGACCACCATCTTTCATTTGGCCACTTGAATATGAAATTGTGTTCAGTATTATTGCAATTAGTCCAAAATATATTATCAGCGACATTTTATATGAATGTGTCGCACTAAACAACTGAAGAAATAAAAAAGTTAATTCAAATCGATGCACTACGAAACAAATTAATTTGAGTTTGTTGCAATCATCTGTGCCATTAACTCACGCTGTGAAAAATGTGATAAGAAACTAATTGATTAAATTGCAATTTATTTTGTTTAATTTAGTTAAGTCATTACAATTTAATATTATTCATTTTAGAATTTAAATATTTTAATCGATTCGGTATGGTTTTATAATATGAAGGTTTTGAAAGTGATTCACTATATTTTCCAGGTTTTTAACTATACCTATCAACCCGAAAGTTAGAATATTTAAAAACCCTGACAATCGTTTGTAGAAAATTAAAGCTAACCATGAAATTGTTATTAAATATGTTGATAAATAGCTATTATTTGTTATAAGAAGTTATGCGTCTTACTGTTTTGTGTCCTGTTACAAAAACAATTTGTGTTTATGTTTTACAGTTGGATATAACTTAAGTTTTCGTAAAATCACCATCAACGCAAGATATACTAATATAAGTTCAAGAGTTAAACCACTTCTTAATAATGGCCTTCCTAGTAAAATGGCCTCGGAATACCTTGTCCAATTTATTATAACAATAACCTCGAAAATGGGAACAAAAAATACATTAAAAAAAAAAGGGAATGATCTTAACTAATTAAAGCCTGGGGGTCTTCAAAACTCTTGAACTCGTCGATTAGCGCTGCCGGAGAATAAATGATTCGGTAGTTGATTCCACGATACTAGAAACGGGAGTACTCTTATATTTCAGCGGTCAGAAGACAGAAGAATAATTTGTAATTTGATTTTATATAGACAGCTGTGAATATCTTAGCCGTCGACTTTCACTGCATAAGATATTTGTTTAAAATAATAGAACAAAAAAAATTTCTAAAATTGGCATTGCAACTGTCTTGCAGCATTTAAGTTTCGTATACATTTAATACATATTTTCAGTATTACTTGTAATGGATTAATGCTCCAAGGGCAAATTTTTTGTTATAAATCGTTTTTACAATTTACCCTCAACTTCATGAAAATCATATTGGAAATCATACTTTTTGGAAAGAATGTGAATTTTTGATGGAACCTCAGTTTTCTTCAACACTTTTCCACAAATATTGCCGGCTTCATTAGCACTTTTCACACAGCACTAGTAATAATTCTCGCTCGAAATTATAAGTGTATTAATATTTTATTTTTAAAAATTTACTTTTTATTTAAATAAATCAAAAAATAATAAATTTAATAATTAAAATGTTTACAATAAAAACAATAGTTTAGTGCGTATTTATCGGCAACCTGTCACATGAAACTGGAAATACAAAATAAAAATCCATCATTTATATTTTTTTGACTGATATTTTATAGTATGGAGTTGAAACCATTTTTTCCATATAGTGGAAAAATTACATACCGGCATAATCAAAAATGTCCCGAGAAAAGAATCACTCGTGATTTTTTTTTGATAAAATAACAAATTGGCCCATTTGTAGTAATGTAAAAGTTACTCTATTAAGAAATTTACATTATTAGTCGAAAATTATGTCTCGTATAGTCGTACACATACTTCGTTTTACCGTTTAAAATTTTAATCTTTTACAGGTGTAAGATTTTACCCTCGGATTTTACCCCCCGCCATAACCAGCCTGCCAATTACCAGTCCCCCACCTGTATATTCCCCTTCCGACCATTATCCTTAGTCATTGCTCCCCGGTCAGTACTCCCCATTAATACTCCATGTCATTACTTCCGATAATTACTCCCTCTCTCCCTACCGGTCGTTTCCCTGCTAATTACCCCCGGTCATTACCCTAGAGCATTTCCCTCTTGAATTCCTTCCCCAACCTCCGATTCATCCTTCTCCCCCCACACACAAACATGCTCGAAAATTGTGCGACAAACAATTTATTGGAAAAATATGTTTCCTCTAAAAGTTTCTGTTAAAGGTAAGTTCTTTCAAGAAGGGATTTTCTGTAGAGATTACAGTTCATCGAGAAAAAAAATTACATATATCGATATTAAGTAGATTTTGGGATGGATTATTTTCATGAGGTACATAATTTATTTAAAACAAATTCAATAGCCAAAATAATTCGAAAACTCCGGTCACAGTGGTTGGTGGTCTACTTAATTACCGAAATATGTGAAAACTCAAATATTATTGGCACAAATTAGATGAGTAAAAAATCATTTGGTATCATTCCTTTGGAAAAAATAATTTAAAAAAAAATATTCAAGTGATTAAGTAAGTTTTGATGACACTTTCTACACGACATTACGCGAAAATTAGGTTTAACATAATTGGCCAGCATATGCTAATGAAGTTTATCCAAATTAATTTAAAAAACATAACAACAACAAAATTATTACACGCTCAGGCGGATTTATATAAAAAAATACAATATTCCCAGGGATCAGGGCCTTATATACTCGTGCATTCCAAAGTCATGCGGAGTATTTACTAAGCATTTAGCATGAACTGCGGTGCCACTTGTGAACTGCTTAGATCCAAACGTCTAACTGGGTTTCCCATGTGATTTAAAACGTTATTTTTTAATGAGATTTAGGTACGTTCCATAAATATTTGAAGTATTTTCTAATCATTTTTCATGAATCTTAATGAAGTGCTAAGATTCAAAGGAGTGTCCCTACATGATTTCGTAATCGATTGGATGGGGTGTTCCATGAAATTTTGAAATGTGATTTTTTAATCGACCATATTCTAAAGCCATTCTACGACTTCTCTAAGCAATTAGCATCAGCTTCAATGGTAATGTTGACTTATTTAGACCAAAAGAAATGTCCCTGGTAAATCATATAATTTTCTAATGGGTCTGACAGGGTATTCCAGGAGATTTTATTAAATGATTTTTTTAATAGGTCTTAGATACATTCCAAAGTTATTCTAAATATTTTCTAAGCATCTCAGAACAGGAATATTTTGTAGTCAAACTATAATTACGGGTGAATAAGGCATCACATTGCAACAATCCAAACGCAACTCCATTCGGAATTCTCTAATTTTGACAAAACGGCCGAAACTCCTAGAATCTGTGACCAAATATTTTATCTGATGAAAATCAGTAAGACTCAAGTTATTTCGCAAAAAATTCGGAAACCTTTTTGCCAAAATTTCTATTGAAAATGATTTAAGGACATGAAAATAGAACATTGAAAAGAAAAACGGTAAGATACATTTGGAATAAGCGGTTATTGGAAGTTGTGTATTTTGAAAACCGAAAATATTTATTTTAAAGTCAAAACTTAATTTCGGGTGAATAAGTCATCATATTGCAACAATTTAAACGCAACTTCAGAATTCTCTGATTTCGACAAAACGACCGACGCTTAAAAGAATAACATAAATGTATGTGTCGCGATATAATACTCAAAACTACCATTTGGAATTTTCTCATTACCATATGATGCGGAATATCATTTGGCAAGTATAGGAAAAAGAAACTGTTTTGTTATCAGCGGTTTAGTTGATTATAAAAGGTTTAAAGAATATCATAAATTTAGTACTAAAGTGCGTATTCAAAATTGTTGTTGTACTGGGATGCAGTTACATTTTGTTAATTCCGATAAAAACAACCTCCGTGAAGCTAGCCCGAAATTTTAATTGTTTACTTATGGCATTACAACTTCTGTCATGACACAAAATATGCGCAAATTATAACTATAAAGCAAATTTGAATCACATGCAAATTATAAGTATTAATAAAATGTGTAAACAATAGCTACGAATAAATCTTTGCTGTTAAATTGTTATTAAAGTAATAAAACCAAAAAACTAAATAGGTCATATATTCAAAAAAAAATCAAAAATGCTTTCAGAACTATACTCAGCTTGAAACAAATTTTAGGGAATTACTTAGAATATAGTCTATTAAATCAAGCCTGATGAGCGATTCACGAGCACATGACATGTACCGTCGAAATCGTTAAACTTATGACTACAAACTGAGAGATATGTAAAAAAATTCTAACTAGAATTATCTGGATATAGTAGTTCGATTCTAGTCTCACAAGCGATTCAGGAGCACTTGGCATATACCGCCGGATTCGATGAAGTATTGACTACAAACGAGGAGGTTTGTAGAAAAATTCTATCTGGAATTATCTCGATATAGTCGTTTGAATCTCGTCTTACAGGCGATTCACGAACACTTGGCATATACCGCCGGATTCGTTGAAGTATTGACTACAAACGAGGAGATATGTAGAAAAATTCTATCTGGAATTATCTCGATATAGTCGTTTGCATCTCGATTCACGAGCACTTGGCATATACCGCCGGATTTGTTGAAGTTTTGACTACAATCGAGGAGATTTACAGAAAAATTCTATCTGTAATTATCTGGATATAGTCTTTTGAAACTCGACTCATAGGCGATTCACGAGTACTTGGCATATACCGCCGGATTTGTTGAACTTTTGACTACAAACGAGGAGATATTTAGAAAAATTATATCTGGAATTATCTGGATATAGTCGTTTGAATCTCGTTTTACAGGCGATTCACGAGTACTTGGAATATCCCGCCGGATTCGTTAAAGTTTTGACTACAAACGGGGAGATTTGAAGAAAAATTCTATCTGGAACTATCTCGATATAATCGTTTCAATCTCGACTCACAGGCGATTCACGAGTGGTGGTGGGATTAACACTTCTTGCACGATATTTCCGGTTTCCTTGCTTTCAATCATAGTTTTCAGTGCCGAAGTTATTTGCATCATTTGCTCGTGTAGGGTGTTTATGCGACTTTCCATGCGACTTTCGAGTGTTGGTTCTTTGCATTTGCGGGTCTGTTGTTTTGGATCAAACTTTACACGCAGTTTAGTCGTAGTGCTAGCCAGCTTCAATATGCCATAGCGTGGAACGTAGTAACATTGTAGTTTAAGTCATTTTCTACATTGGGAAGCAACTCCATGTGACCTAAGTCTAGATATTCTTGCATAAAATTTTACTAAAGTTGCTTAAACGGGGCGTCTTTTTTAAACTTTCTCTCTAGTTGTAATAAACCAGCGGTAGCCGGTTTCATTGATTCTCTCAACTATAAAAATCCTTCTTAAACAGAATTCTCACCATATACCTACCATCAACGTTTCATTGCACTGTTGACAAAAAGTGTTCCTCGGCCCTCTGCTCTACTTCGGTACGGACTCGTTCTTCTTGAATATTGTCGTTTTTCACTAATAGTTTTAGTTGTCTCTCGATTGCCTCACCCATTAAAATCCAGCCCAACTCAGCTTCTTGAGCCATCGAGTCGTTGGGATCAGACTTTATTATGTTGTCGATGGCTTTGGACGTATAATATCGACACAAATTATTAGGTCGATAGGTTGTAGATGATTGAACAGCGGATGAGCCAATTTTAGTCTATCCAAGTGAGTCCATTTGCTGTCGTCAACCTTGCCTTGAGGTTTTCTGCTGCATAATTGTGCTCGTGAATCACCTGTGAGTCGAGGTTCAAACGACTATATCGAGATAATTCCAGATAGAATTTTTCTACAAACCTCCTCGTCTGTAGTCAAAACTTCAACAAATTCGGTGGTATATGCCAAGTGCTCGTGAATCGCCTGTAAGACGGGATTCAAACGACTATATCAATACACATCAATTTTAAATTTTGGGCTGAAAGTTCTTGCTAGACTCATATTGGTCAATCACTTAATGCTAATTAAGTTTCCGCATTGTCGCGTTCAGTTTAGTTTTGGGCTGTCTTGGTTTTTCAATAATTGAAGAGATAATTTAAGAATACTTAGTTATATTTATAATTTCTGGCTGAATGCTCTAAATATCATTACAGATTATCATGGCACATTTTACTGTCGCAACAGTGCTATTTTTTCGGGCTGGGATATAAAATGTTCTCGATAGTTATAGTTTAGTATTTCTAACGGGCTTTTCAACTGAATATTGGGCTACCTTCATATAAATGTAGAGTCTGACTATGCCACCAATCATAGTAATATATCTTAAAAATACATAAAACTAACTTTAAAATTTCGGGCTGAAGAATGTTATAAATGTCATGATATTCTATCAGGGTACTGTCACGATAGTGACATTTTTTCGGGCTAGTTTCATATATATACATATCAAAACATGTGATATATCGTTTGAGAGTCCTTGGACCAAATACCAATTATTTTGTTATCAGTTAATTAGTTGATAGATCCACCATTTCGGCGCTGTTGGCTAATTATTACAGAATATGCATATAAGTGTGGCGTATTTCTGAAAAGCTCTTCAAGAAAGTCACAAATTTGAGGTTTGCTATAAGGAATCAGAATATTTTTCTAAATGCAATGTGATTCTTACCAATTTTCAAAGGAATCGGATAATGTTAAAATTGATCGTATATTGACAGTATATTTTACTGAGTCCTTTTGCGATTAATTTTTTTACTGGAAAATTCGAAATGTTTCTCAAATTTTCGGTAATTTTCAAGTTTCGCCAATGATCAGATTATAGTTCTGATTACATCATGAGGTATCAGCCCCTATAACACTTTTATTTTAAATTTAATTACACTTTGCGTGATTGTTGATTATGTCGTTGAAACTAAAAATGGTAATTTACGTTTATATAACTGTATTTGTATTTCCAATTTTCATTAACAAATATAAAAAGCTCTAAACTTCGTATAATACCCATTTATTACAAAAAGTTAAGATAAAGTTAGACGTACTTTACACTTACCGAAATAATCCCATATATAGTGTAAAGACTGCTGAAATTCGTGGCATATGTCTAGACTGAATAATTTAATTAGTTACATTGTTGCTGCCATTATTTTACTGGATTCAAAAAATTTAATAGAATTAAAGGAATAAGCCATGAGCAATTTCTCGTCAAGTACATTACATTATTTAATTTTATTTTGAGTACAAATAAGTTTTGATGTTTTTTATAACTTCGAAGGTTTATTCATAAAAATTGGTACAATACATTTTATTCAAAGTATTGTCCATCATTGGCTACGATTCCATCTTTCAGGTACCATACGGATTCCGCGTCGAAGAAATTCCTTGTGCGTTTTGAAGCGATCCAAGAAACGACCCAAGGCCAGGCCATGAGTGATCGACCGGAGCAAGTGGTAGTCGGAAGGAGCAATGTCTGGGTAACACAGCGAGTGGGGTAGAACATTCAATTGAAACGTTGTAACGAATCTTCGTCACAAGTTTTGCGGATCGATCACGCGTTGTTGATCGAACATACTATTTTGGGTTTAACTCCACTGACTGAAAACTGTTTATGAATGAATAACTTTTGTATAATATGATTGGTTACTCTTTTACTCTGAAAGAGAAATTGGCATGATTAACGGGTCCTTATTTAATTTTTCTATTTAGATATAAAAAGACAAACTTTTAACCATGCGGGGAGTCCGATTTTAAATTTTGTGAAAATTAGTACTACAAGTATAGTATGAGTTTTTGAAACATTAAATTTATTAGAATAAAAATTCTAAATTAAAAATTACTTTAAATTAAATTATAGTTTATTAAAAGAAAAAAAATATATATATATATAAATATTATATAAATAAATAAAATTTAATATAAGTTCTTAATCTATAAATAATAACTTAAATAAAAACTAAATTATAACTTAACGTATTTACTAATGTGCATTTACTATAAAAATATTAAATAATAATAAACTAATTTTAATTTATAAGGTGATTCATATTAATATACATATTTGTGAATAATATAAATAAAATGTGATACGAGAACTTTAAAACCCAATATAAAACATGCAATGATAGACTGTAGAATGGACATTTAAGTGAAATAAAAATAATTTTGTAGTGAAACCTGAAATGGATAAACTTATAAACTGTGAACATTTTCTTTTTAAATAAAAAATTATAAACTAGTAGTTTTGTGAATCTGGAAAGTGATCGCATATACGCCAATTAGAATTTTCTTGGTGGCGAACATTCTACGGTGAAATACAGTGGCACGAGTTGTGTATGTATAGTGCTTCCACAAAATGGTGATACAGAAACATTTTACAGTGCATACCAAAAATCGTGTTACCATGAAATTGATAGCCACGTGTTCTAGTTAAGTTATTCTAGAAACATCACTAAACAGTTCAATCAATAAATAATAATAGTTAATAAATAAATAAACGAAAAAATATAATAATAATAAATTAATTAATTTATATTGAATTTTCGTTCATTATTAAATTCTCAAATGGCGGAAAAGTTGTACTCATTCGAGTACATTCTGAACAAAGTATAAATATAAATGGTACCGTTTATATTTAATTCCGTTTATTGGAAGACAGATACAATAAAATTTGTCGCTAAGTCCTGACGCAACGTTGACAACGCATCAAAGGCCGAAAATCGAGAAAGGTACTTCGCATCATCAATAATAATAAAAAAAAAACAAAAAAAATAATCTACCGCTTAATAATTATTTTGTTTTTTTCTTAAATTTTCTTTATATAATAATTCTTTATTTTAATTCTCTCATTTATTAATATAATTAAATTTTAGTAGCTATTCTTAAAGCTAAATATTTCAAATAATTTTTTTTTGTTGAATATATATATACATTAGTAAACGCATGCTCATTATCAATTGGATAATGCTATGGTTATTTGGAATATTTCGTTTTCAGATAATTTTTATCTTATTATTTTCTTTAATTTAATAACTAACTTTATCACTAACCACTAAAAACATATTTATTTATCTTCTTATATGTCAAATAAAATCTTGTCATCGACTTAATGAATTTAATGAATTCAAAAATTCAAAACTCAACTCTCTTATTTTTCGTGGGCATTTTCTCTTGCATTTCTTCCCTTGGGTTGGAATCGTGGTGTTTAATGGAATGGGTTTTGTTTTGTTTTTTTATATCGAAAGTGAGTGAAATAAATTTCAACATGAGTTAAATACTATCAGTAATCTTGGAGAATGCAGTGAAACGTGTAAGTACGGAAGGTGAAAACCTATAATAAGTGATATCAATGCCTGGCCTAATTTTCCCTCCTAAATGTTCCTGTTTACCCTTGTTTTTCCCTATGGCTGCTAAACACGGATTATTAATGCTTCAAATACCCACCCCCATCCACTGAGCTTTAGCTGGCAAAGACCAACCGCCTTGAAGCCTCTTAATAATCGAATTACTAGTTAATTCTGATAACGACCGAGTATTCTCAGGAGGAAAGCATGTTTTACATGCTTGCCAACCAATTCATACTATCGCGCGGTTGTTACAGTGGCACCCAAACACATTATCAACGGCTGATATGGTCTTTATAGTACTATGATCTTTATATGATCTTTATAGTACTACTACATTATCTGCTACGAAATTGTTGTAGCAGTGGCCTGATATAGAAACGTATGGCTTACTTAAATATAATTACCGTAATCTTACCGTAGATTCAACCTTAGCTGTTTTTTTTATATAAACCACGTTTTTGTTAAATTTTTCAATTTCCATCTTTTCAATTTGGTTTATTATTATTTTTTTAAATTTCCTATACGCGCATCTGCTTTCCAGTTTTATTGTAGACAGGTGTTAGTTTTCATATAGGATTTTCATTACAATTTTTCGGACTTAAATCTTCCTGATTTTGAAATTTGCTTGTTTTTATTTTTTTTTTTGCGGTAAGTTCCATTTCTTTAAAATGTCGATTTTACGAGCAATATTCATAGCTAATCAAGCAAACAGATTCCAATAAAACGCATTGATTCCAAATTTTATTTCATTTGACGACATCAATGTTCGAACTTTTTATTGTTGAATTTAATTTAATATTTTTATTTTTATTAATTTCTTTTCTCCGGGAACATAAATCTCCTTAACGGATTTTATCAACTATTCGCAAATACTTCCATCAATTATGACGTTGACTTTATTTGTTTGTTTTAGATAAAACCTATCCTTTCTGTTCATTTCCTTACTCCTTTTCCAGGCCCAGGCAGTGATGTTACCATACCTGGTTTTCACTTTTCGCTCTTGTTTTACTGCATTCTCCAGAACACGTATTCATAGATTTGAAATCATCTTACATAAGTTTGTTGATCATAAACAATATTTCGGTCAGAAAAAAAAAAAAAAAAAATATCATAACGAATTTAAATTAATTTTTTTTTTCCTCAAGTAAACAAATATTAGAAACCTTATTTATTAAGAAAAATAAATACCAATATTTTAACAACCTTATCAATCTTTATACTAGTTTGTACCAATATTTTAAAAACTAGATCTAATATCGGTAAAGTGGCTTAAATTAGTTTACAATTATTTCAAAATGGCATTTACTATCAAATCACTCAATTTGGAAAGTGATGAATTCCGCATCGAGTGCGAGCTGCGGCAAATAACCGGGTCAATAAACACTCAGTGTCAAACCCTAGATAAACGAATAATGGAGGAGCTAAACAAAACCGCTGAAAGTCCACGCGATCCTCATAGCGGAGCTTTGAAATACCCGCATAACGAGCTTTCTATTTGCGTTTCAAAGTTACAAGACCGTAAAATAAGAATTCTTGATCATTTAGAGAATAGAGCAGATGACGCCGATGAACTTAACGTCATGGCCTCACGATTATATCATGTTCAAAATCGCCTCCAACGACTACAAAATATAGAAATTATTTCTTCTGCTTGCCTCCCTTATGTGGCAATCTGTCAAGATCTGCTTAGAATGTGTGAATACCACAAAGATAATGTGGACCAAGCCAATGCATCAATTGCTGAAATTAGTGCCATTGATATCGGGAATTTAGTAAGTAAACCAAATAATGAAATTATTACGACAGCATCTCATAAGGAAACAGTGCCTTATATAAATGCAACGACGGAGATTTCTTCTACCCCAACGTCTACAAATATAAAGCCCACGCAGGAACCCTCGCAAGCCATTCCTAATCTAAATAATGCTCAGATTTATCCACAACTACGGCCATACAACTTCCCAGGGAATCAAAGCATTGTGCAACCAACTCTTTATCCCTACGCTACTTTTCCGCAAATATCACATATACCTCTCGGCGCTTCCATGCAAAACTCGTTTATTCCATCGCATTTTAATATGGTCCAGCCACCACCAGTCACAAACTGGGGGAACCATCCGGCGATACTGGAGAACTCAAATTTACCACATTCTCAAAATATGGGTAACTTATCGCATGGTAAACCACCTCCCACGGTATCGACTTCCAAAACACTAAGTCAGACCCCCGTTTATAAATGGAAGATCAAATTCGATGGGTCTCCTGTGGGGATTGCAGTCGAAAATTTCTTTATTCGGATTGAACATTTAGCATTAACACACAACGTAACTTTAATGCAGTTACTGAATGACATAATTTTCCTACTTGAAGGTCCAGCACAGGAACATTATTGGTTAGTCATTGGTCAAAATCCTAGTTGTACATGGGAGAATTTACGATATTCATTTTTGCACCGATTCCAAGACCATAGGACCGATGTGGATATCCGAAAATTAATTAATAATCGAAAACAGAAACCAGGAGAATCGTTCGTCAACTTCTATTATGACCTCTTTACCCTTTCTATGCCTATGAAGATTTCCCTAGCGGAGTCTGAATTGCTAGAAATTTTGAGGAAAAATTTTCGTGTTGGTCTAATAGCTCACTTGGCTGGAAGGACTGTCTCATCGGTCGCTGATCTGGTTAGCACCTGTATATCAACGGAGGATTCGTGGAAAAGCATCGATTACCTACCCGAGATTAATTTAAAGAGCAGATCGCATACGGTGCATGAGGTTTGTGCGTCGGATACTGCTGTAATTCCTCCGGTATATACTACTCAACGTGAGATAAATGATCGACAACCTCGATCTCGACTTGATTCAGTCGCTTATCCTACAAAGTATGATTCTCCGTTGCTTCCCCTAACCCCTGATATTAGTGCGATAAATCCAGGTCATCCTCAAAAACATGTACATTTTAATCTAAGTACACCACCACCCAACATCTGTTGGAATTGCCGATTAAAAGGTCTTTTTTGGTTGGACTGCGACCTGCCGCCTCGAATATTCTGTTATTCGTGTGGAACACCGGATGTTAGAAAAGCGCATTGCCCAACGTGTGCACGTAAATCGGAAAACCAGATGCCGGAAATGAGGGCGACCGGGTCATTTCGTTTCCGACCATCAAGCCCAGGACCCGACAACAGATTGAACCAAACTCGGGTTATCCCGAAACACTTAAATCCTCATTCCTCATAGATTCTAACTACGTTCAACGTAATACCACCCAACGCCTCCAACGAATGTCTCGCGGACGATGAACTTCAAAATATTTCAAAGAAAGAAAACGCCTTTATTCTCAGATTGCTGAATCAGTACTAACAGATTTGCCTGAAACGTTTATTGACAGGCGACCTTACGCAATGATAGAAATAGAGGGTACAGCAATACGTGGTCTATTAGATAGTGGCGCTAGTATTACAGTACTGGGGCGAGGTTCTATGGAATTCATCAAAGCGCATAAACTTACCATTCATCCAGTCACCTCGTTTGTCAAAACTGCTTGTGGATCTGCCCAACAGGTTATCGGATATGTTGATTGCAAGGTTACTTTTCGCCATACAACATTTTCATTACGAATTTTTGTCGTACCATCACTCAGACAGTCCTTATACTTGGGTTGTGATTTTTGGGAGCTATTCGGCTTAGCACCAGCAATAGGCTCGGATTTATCTATCGATCCAACCCCTGTCAACAACGAGGGAAAACAACATCTGCTTACCTTCGATCAGCGACAAAAACTCCAGGCCATAGTCGAATGTTTACCAAGCTTTGGTAAATTGGGATTAGGAAAGACACATTTACTGAGCCACACCATTGACGTCGGAGACTCCCCACCAATAAAGCAACGATTTTACGCGGTTTCCCCGGCTGTTCAAAAACTAATCTATGACGAACTTGATCGAATGATTGCCCTCGATGTCATAGAGGAAAGTCACAGTGCGTGGAGTTCCCCGATGGCAGTGGTGAAAAAAGCCAACGGTAACATTCGACTGTGCATGGATGCCAGGCGGTAGAATGCTGTTACTAAAAAGGACGCATACCCGTTGCCGTTGATCGATGGCTTATTAAGTCGTCTGGATCAAACGAAGTACATCTCGAGCTTGGACCTCAAGGACGCCTTCTGGCAAATCCCATTGGATCCAAGCTCAAGAGAGAAGACAGCCTTTACCATCCCGGGACGCCCATTATACCAGTTTAAGGTAATGCCGTTTGGGCTCTGTAATGCGCCTCAAACCTTATCACGATTAATGAACAGAGTGATTCCATACCAATGGCATGATCGGGTATTCGTATATCTCGATGATTTGCTAATTACCACATCTACCTTAGATGAACATTTTGCTCTTCTTACCGAAGTTGCTGATCGCCTCGCAAAAGCGGGGCTCACAATCAACGTAGAGAAGTGCAACTTTTTGCTGAGAGAGATCGAATACCTTGGTCATGTAATTGGTGAAGGAGGACTGCGACCTAATCCTGATAAGGTAAGGGCTATTACAGAGTTCCCGGTTCCTAAAACAGTACGACAATTGCGAAGGTTTTTGGGTGTCACGGGGTGGTATCGGCGTTTTATCCGGGATTATTCTTCACCTGCTGGATCGCTGACTGACCTCGTTAAGAAAAATAGAAAATTTAAATGGACGGATGTGTCACAAACAGCTTTCGAAAGTCTGAAAACGGCGTTGGTTAGTACTCCTGTTCTGGCAACTCCCGATTTTACTCGGAGGTTTTATATACAATGTGACGCTAGCTCTACTGGAGTCGGGGCGGTACTATTCCAGATGGATGATGATAGAAATGATAGGCCCCTGGTTTATATGTCGCATAAACTTTCTACGGCTCAGAGAAACTACAGCGTGACGGAGCTTGAGTGTCTGGCTGCATTACTGGCAATCCAAAAGTTTCGGGCGTATGTCGAAGGAATGCCATTTACCGTCATAACAGACCATGCTAGTCTGACGTGGTTAATGTCGACGAAAGACCTCACGGGACGGCTAGCTCGCTGGAGCTTAAAGCTTCAAGGGTTTAATTTTGAAATTCAGTATCGAAAAGGCTCCCAGAATTGCGTTCCTGACGCTTTGTCAAGGGTTCACATGGATGAATTTGTTCTATCTGATCGTCCTCTAAATATTGACCTTGATTCTCCTGCTTTTAGATCTGAATCATATAATAACTTAATTATGACTTTAGAAACGAATTCAATCAAAAATAACACCAAAACCTTGGATGGCAAAATATTTATAAATCTGACACCACATTCTCTCGAACCTGAAAATGATATTCCCCGGTGGAAATTGGTGGTTCTGAAGGAACTGCAATTATCGTTAATCACATCTGCACACGTCCCTCCTTCTATGGCACATCTAGGCATTAAAAAAACCAAAGAAATCCTCAAAAGATATTTTTATTGGCCTAAATTATCTATGGATGTTCAAAATTTTGTGGTATCTTGCGAGTCATGCAAAATGAACAAGGCATCAAATCAATGTACACGACCCCCTCTTGCTGCACTTCACGCTACGTTTCGACCTTGGCAAAGAATATATTTAGATTTTTTGGGACCTTATCCCAGGAACAATCAAGGAAATACCGCAACCCTGATCGCGGTTGATCATTTTTCGAAATTCGTCATAACACGAGCAGTTCGGCAGGCGACTGCTAATGAAGTAGTTAAGTTCTTGGAATCTCAAATTTTCTTAATGTTCGGAGTTCCAGAAGTGGTGTTAACCGACAACGGACGACAGTTCGAATCGAAACTGTTAGAAAATTTATGCGAGAAATATGGGGTTCGACACCTATTTACAGCCAAATATGCTCCCCAGGCAAATGCCTCAGAAAGAGTAAATCGAACTCTGTTAGCTGCGCTCCGATCTTATATTCAATCGGATCAAAAAGTTTGGGATCTAAATTTGGTGGCTGTTACGCACGCGTTGAGAAATTCCGTTCACGATTCGTCAGGTTATTCCCCACATTTCGTTGTCTTTGGGCAACATGCAATCTTACATGGATCGATTTATAATATTCTTAGGGAAACCCATAAACTTACCGGAAACCATTTAGAATTTTCTGAAAAACCGGAAATGTTGCATAAAATTTATGAAAAAGTGGGTCAAAACTTGCAAAAATCCTTCTTAAAATCTCAAACTACATACAACACCCGAACGAAGGAACCAAAAATATGTATTGGTCAAACCGTTTACGTTCGGAATTTTACGCAGAGCAAAGCTGTCGAAAATTATGCCGCGAAATTAGCTCCTAAGTTCATTAAAGGCACTGTTATCAAATTGATAGGCAACGTTGCGTGTGAATTATCCGATGCCAAAGGACAGTCGTTGGGAATTTATCATCTAAAGGATATTAAAGTTTAAATTAATTGTTTAAATAATTATTCGTAAACTTTGAAAAGCCATTACATTGTAATCTCATATGTGATCTCAAATCCGTTCAAATTATTAATTCGAGTCGTGCATAATTTATTTCCTAGACCAAGTCCCGGCTGAGACTCATCTCAGGAGTAGGTCGTCCCCACGATTTGTAACGAATCTTCGTCACAAGTTTTGCGGATCGATCACGCGTTGTTGATCGAACATACTATTTTGGGTTTAACTCCACTGACTGAAAACTGTTTATGAATGAATAACTTTTGTATAATATGATTGGTTACTCTTTTACTCTGAAAGAGAAATTGGCATGATTAACGGGTCCTTATTTAATTTTTCTATTTAGATATAAAAAGACAAACTTTTAACCATGCGGGGAGTCCGATTTTAAATTTTGTGAAAATTAGTACTACAAGTATAGTATGAGTTTTTGAAACATTAAATTTATTAGAATAAAAATTCTAAATTAAAAATTACTTTAAATTAAATTATAGTTTATTAAAAGAAAAAAAATATATATATATATAAATATTATATAAATAAATAAAATTTAATATAAGTTCTTAATCTATAAATAATAACTTAAATAAAAACTAAATTATAACTTAACGTATTTACTAATGTGCATTTACTATAAAAATATTAAATAATAATAAACTAATTTTAATTTATAATTGTTAAGGTGATTCATATTAACATACATATTTGTGAATAATATAAATAAAATGTGATACGAGAATTTTAAAACCCAATATAAAACATGCAATGATAGACTGTAGAATGGACATTTAAGTGAATTAAAAATAATTTTGTAGTGAAACCTGAAATGGATAAACTTATAAACTGTGAACATTTTCTTTTTAAATAAAAAAAAATATAAACTAGTAGTTTTGTGAATCTGGAATGTGATCGCATATACGCCAATTAGAATTTTCTTGGCGAACATTCTACGGTGAAATACAGTGGCACGAGTTGTGTATGTATAGTGCTTCCACAAAATGGTGATACAGAAACATTTTACAGTGCATACCAAAAATCGTGTTACCATGAAATTGATAGCCACGTGTTCTAGTTAAGTTATTCTAGAAACATCACTAAACAGTTAATAAATCAATAAATAATAATAGTTAATAAATAAATAAAGGTAAAAATATAATAATAATAAATCAATTAATTTATATTGAATTTTCGTTCATTATTAAATTCTCAAATGGCGGAAAAGTTGTACGCATTCGAGTACATTCTGAACAAAGTATAAATATAAATGGTACCGTTTATATTTAATTCCGTTTATTGGAAGACAGATACAATAAAATTTGTCGCTAAGTCCTGACGCAACGTTGACAACGCATCAAAGGCCGAAAATCGAGAAAGGTACTTCGCATCATCAATAATAATAAAACAAAAAAAACAAAAAAAATAATCTACCGCTTAATAATTATTTTGTTTTTTTTCTTAAATTTTCTTTATATAATAATTCTTTATTTTAATTCTCTCATTTATTAATATAATTAAATTTTAGTAGCTATTCTTAAAGCTAAATATTTCAAATAATTTTTTTTTGTTGAATATATATATATCGGGTGTTTTTTTAGGAGGTTTGTTTTTCCGATAGATGTCGTTTTATTTTATGACAGTTGTTTTGACAGCTCAAAGTGGCATTTCTACTCAGTATTGTTTGGCAAATCATTATGAATAGGTTAACTCCAGAACAACGTTTTCAAATCGTGGAAATTTATTTTCAAAATCAGTGTTCAATTAAAAATGTTTATAGAGCACTTCGTGAATTTTATGGTGCACATAATCGTCCGTCAGAGACCACCATAAAGAACGTAATTACCAAATTTCGGTCTACATTCACTCTTTTGGATGCCAAGCCACCGACAAGAATGAGAAGAGTTCGTACAGAAGAAAATATTGCTGTCGTTGAGGCCAGTGTCGAAGAAAACGACAATTTATCGATTCGTCGTCGTGCTCAGCAAATTGGACTTTGTCCATCGACTTTATGGAAAATTTTACGTAAAGATTTGGGTTTGGTGCCATACAAAATTCAATTGGTGCAAGAATTAAAGCCACACGACCATCGTTTGCGCCGTGAATTCAGTGATTGGTCGTTAAATCAATTGAACGAAGATCCATTTTTTTACCGTAAAATTCTCTTCAGTGATGAGGCGCATTTTTGGTTAAATGGATACGTCAACAAACAAAATTGTCGCATTTGGAGCAAAGATAATCCACACGCCGTTCTAGAATTACCAATGCATCCTGATAAATGTACTGTTTGGTGCGGTCTATGGGCTGGTGGGATCATCGGTCCATATTTCTTTAAAAATGAGGAAGGACGACGCGTTACCGTGAATGGAAATCGATACAGAACCATGTTAAATGAGTTTTTGTTGTCAAATCTTGAAGATATGGATATGAATGAAATGTGGTTTCAACAAGATGGTGCCACTTGCCATACAGCACGTGAAACAATCGACTTATTGAAAGAAACTTTCAACGACAACATTATTTCGAGAAATGGTCCGGTGAATTGGCCTCCGCGTTCGTGCGATTTGACGCCACTCGATTACTTTTTGTGGGGATACGTGAAGTCATTGGTTTATGTGGATAAACCTCAATCGATTGACGCTTTGGAAACCAATATTCAACGTGTCATTGCTGACATACGCCCTCAAATGCTTGAAAAAGTGCTGGAAAATTGGACCTCCAGAATGACATTTGTGAAAAATAGTCGTGGTAGCCATATGCCAGAAATTGTGTTTAAATGTTAAATGCCAAAAAATTATCTACCAAATAAAAAAAAATTTTGGTCATTTCATAATTTTATATGTGTTTTATTCAAAAAAAAAATCGGCAACCTCTTAAAAAAACACCCTTTACATTAGTAAACGCATGCTCATTATCAATTGGATAATGATATGGTTATTTGGAATATTTCGTTTTCAGATAATTTTTATCTTATTATTTTCTTTAATTTAATAACTAACTTTACCACTAACCACTAAAAACATATTTATTTATCTTCTTATATGTCAAATAAAATCTTGTCATCGACTTAATGAATTTAATGAATTCAAAAATTCAAAACTCAACTCTCTTATTTTTCGTGGGCATTTTCTCTTGCATTTCTTCCCTTGGGTTGGAATCGTGGTGTTTAATGGAATGGGGTTTGTTTTGTTTTTTTATATCGAAAGTGAGTGAAATAAATTTCAACATGAGTTAAATACTATCAGTGATCTTGGAGAATGCAGTGAAACGTGTAAGTACGGAAGGTGAAAACCTATAGTAAGTGATATCAATGCCTGGCCTAATTTTCCCTCCTAAATGTTCCTTTTTACCCTTGTTTTTCCCTATGGCGGCTAAACACGGATTATTAATGCTTCAAATACCCACCCCCATCCACTGAGCTTTAGCTGGCAAAGACCAACCGCCTTGAAGCCTCTTAATAATCGAATTACTAGTTAATTCTGATAACGACCGAGTATTCTCAGGAGGAAAGCATGTTTTACATGCTTGCCAACCAATTCATACTATCGCGCGGTTGTTACAACGTCTCCAAAGTTTCCTTTACAACTCCTGCAACATATGGCCGAGCGTTGTCGTGCTGAATGATCACTTTGTCGTGTCGTTTGGCATATTGTAGGCATTTGAGATTCAATTTCGGCTTAATTGCGACAATTGTTGTTGATAACGTTTTCCAGTGATGGTTTCGTTAAGCTGGAGTAGCCCGTAGTAGATCACTTCTAACTGATCCCACCAGATGCTCAGCATTAGCTTCTTGCTGACGTAGCAGTTGTTCGCAAGTGAGAAAACCGCGTTCGATGTTTCTTGGTTTTAGTTCATATGGACCCAAATTTCCTCGTTTTTGCACCATACCCATGGTCCTGAGGCAGTTTTGAATCGCTTGTTGAGTCACTCCCAAAGTTTCAGCGAGCTTCTCTTGAGTTTAGCATGAATCATGGTCCAATAATGCGTCCAACTCGTCCATTTACTGGTCTTCCTTCGCATTCTTTGTCACTGGTGTCAAAATCGCCACTTTTGTATGGTGGAACCAGTACTCACATGTTTTTATTGATGGAACATGTTCCCCATATGCTTCACACAGCAATCGATACCCATCAGCTGCAATTTTTTCAAATTAAAAGAAAAAACAGCGGTTCCAGCAAATTGTGTTTTGTTGGCACAAAGGTTGCTATGGTTAGAGCACAAAAAATATGTTGTTCACACTTCAGCGAAAGGACACATCCTGATTTTCGGAGGGAAATGATGACGCTCTAACATTAATATAGTTATAAGATGGTCCGACGTGATTTAATACTAGGTACGCCATAAAATTTATATTTTGAATTGCAATTGGTATTAGATGGTCCCAAATGGAATTTTGTTACTTATGACGGTAAAAAAATCATTTTATGATATTTTATATTTTTTTTCCTCAGTCATCTCTCGAATGTGGTCGTGCTCAAACGTGCAACTAAATAATTAGTATTTTTTATCAATCCACGTTATTTTTTATTTATGATTATCGTGGGATATTGTACGATATAAATAAATAAATTTGGGAAAAAGTAAGCGCACTATATGTAATTTATTATAACGGTTTATATATAGTTTTTTGCGGGAGGGACATATATGTCCCAACAGGGTTTTGCTGGTATGAATGTGTCCCATTCGGGGTTTGTCAATGCATGTCCCGTAATGCGTTTTTTATTACTTATTATTATTATCAAGAACAATAGTTTTGAAATGTATTATAGCGTTTCAGTTATGTTGGAAAAATTAAGAGGTGATGATATATTAGCGGTGCTAATGGAATCCGATAATTCTGGTACCGATTTTTCGTCTGATAGTCACGATAATTTTGAGCCACGCTTTTGGGATTTTGAATCGCCTTCCAATGAGGTACAAAATATGCCATCTACGAGAAATCGACCGGATTGCTCTATCGATACTAATATGTAATTAGTTAAGAGCGTCAACGAAGAATCAACAAATGAGTCTAATAACGAATCAGATCACAATACTTCAACTGTATCGGAACCGGATTTCTCAGAAAACAACCGCAACGGAGAACAAGCGTTTGAAAATGTCACAATTTGGTCACCACCTGATGATGGCTTTGAGCCACGGATGAAACCGACCGCTCACCGAACACCAAATATTGGTTCTCAGTTTGATCGATCCGATACACCAATTAAAATTTTTATGAAAATGTTTCCACCAAGTCTTTTTAATTACATAACGCAATGTACAAACGAGAGAATCACCAAGTTACTCCAAACTAATAAAAGATTGGCAAACACAAAGTTAACAGACGTCGGAGAAATAAAAGTATTAATTGGCTGAAGTCGCATAATGTGTTACAATCGAGTTCCAGCTTTAAAAAGTTATTGGCGGCATCACAAGTCATTGGGAAATGAAACAATACAATCAGTTATCTCTCGTGACCGTTTTTTGCTGTTAACATCGAAATTAAACTTTGCCCAGGTGAACCCGAAAAGCCTGTAAATGTTACTAAAACGTACTACGTCGGCTATATAGTACAATGTTTAAAATCGCGGTTCGAAAAAGCACGTGACGATAGTGCTTATCAGAGCATCGAAGAATCGATGGCGAAATTGAAAGGGTGCTTATCTCTAAAATAATATATGCTGCTAAAACCAACCATGCGTGGTATAAAAATGTGGCTACGATTCGATGCTCGGACAGGCTATACCTACGATTTAAATATTTATAGCGGCAGAGAGGAAAGTATTGTAGCCGGCACTTTGGGTGAGCGAGTTGTCAATGCTCTAGCTAGTACGATAAAGAACCCACAAGTTACATTGTGTTTCGACCGCCTTTTTACCAGTGGTTGCCTGTTGGAAACCCTGGAGTACCCTGCGTTGGGTACATGCAAAGGGAATAGAATAAATCTACCAAATGTTACACAAAAATTGAAAAAAGGAGAATCCGTATTCAAGTTTAGCCATTCTGGTCTAATGTATACCAATTGGCAGGGTACAAAAGAAGTTGTTGTAGTAAGCAACTGCCACAACGCCACAATGGCTACCGTAGAAAAAAAGCAAAAAAATGGATCAGTTGTTCAAATACCGTGTTCAGAAATGATAAAATTTTATCGAGAGATAATGGATCGGACAGACAGGGCCAATCAAATGCCATGACTGTACGAATTAGACAGAAAATCCAACAAATGGTGGAAAAAAGTATTTTTTCGTTTGCTAATGATATCTGTTGTTAATTCATGGATTGTTTATTCCGAACTACGTCGCAAGCAATCACCATTAATTGATTTTATAACCGTTTTGGCAGAAGATTTAATAACTGAGGGGCAAACGACTATGGCCAAGAGCCTCAACGCAAAGCGGGGCAGCATCTCCAGGAACAAGATGAGGTTTGGCGTCTCTGCTTCTCATTTGCCAGTCGAGGGTAATACAAGACGACGATGTACTGGCTGTAGTCTAAAGAGAAAGTAAACACCAACAGGAACAGTTTGCGAGGAATGTCAAATTCCATTATGTAAAATATGTTTTGCGCCATATCATAAATAAAATAAAAATGAAATATGTGATGAACTAAATGTGATTAATAAATGTTAATTGAATTGCAATCCAAAAAATAATTTTTATAATTTTTGTAAATTTCGGGATCAGTCTACCTAATGGGACACATCGATCCCACCCAAAACACCGGTACGGGACATATATGTCAAAGCCACTAGGGCTCTATTGGGCTACATAGAAATTTAATGTTGGTTTTTTTTGTTTAATTATGCCATAAAAATGCCAAATATCCGAAAGGGTTAAGCGACTTACTTTGCCAGCGCTTTAACTATTGGAGTAAATTTTTCTTGTCAAATTTAGTTAGACTTTTGCTAGGTTTTTTCATGTAGGAGTCACATTACCCCCGAATTAATCAGATACAACTTTCTAAAGCAATTATTATTTGGTAAATATGTACACAGTCATTACATATAGGTTGATATGTTAGAGTTTGAATCACTTTCAATTCATTAGTACAAACATAAAAATTTTACGTCACTGTCTAATTATTTCAACGACGTCGGTTTTGATAATTTCTAAAAAAATTTAAAGACGTGTGCCTATGGTTACCCTAACAGAGTTTACGTTCTGTGTTGGCAAAATTAACGATTGAACCTTTTATGGTATTTGGCTTCATCCAAAGAGGTACTCGTACTATAAATTGTTTAAATAAAAAATATTAGAATAAATTAATTGTCAAAAATTAGTAGTCAAAATAGTTTGATACATCTGAATAATTTTACAACTATAAAACTGTAATAATAATATGTAAATTAAAGTTATAGTTTAATGATAAATGATCATGTTAATGAAACAGGGATACTTACCTGTATCATTTCCTTCAAATCCAGGTGAATACTAATTGCGATGCCACATGTTCTCATTGTTATTTATATCTCAAGTCTTCAACAAAAATAAAACCAAAATATTTAAAATTTTCCATTTTTTTTGTTTTATTTTCAATTTATTTTCATAAATTATCTTAAGATTTGTTTTTTTGCATTATTATTTTTTGTATTTTTTTCATTTAATTAAAATTATTTTATTACACATTTACATAATGAATAA
This sequence comes from Nephrotoma guestfalica, assembly GCA_963691935.1. Taxonomy (NCBI): domain Eukaryota; kingdom Metazoa; phylum Arthropoda; class Insecta; order Diptera; family Tipulidae; genus Nephrotoma; species Nephrotoma guestfalica. The sequence continues at coordinate 136,225,908 of OY829914.1, read as the reverse complement.
AACTTTATTCAAAGTATTTTTTTTTTCATCTGCAATTATTTTTATTTTAAATAATGTTTTCGTCTTATTTATTTTAGGTTTTTGCTTTTGTATTTTTTTTTTTAAATTTATAATAATTTCTTTTGTTTTTAGGTAAATTATAATAATTTTATATATTTTTTTTGTGGTAACAGATTTTGTTTAGAAATTAATGTTAGTGTATTACTACTGTACAAAATTAAAAATTCAACCTAAATTGTTTTTTTTAATTTAATTTAAAAACCAATTATATATTTTTTAGTTTTGTTTAGAAAATATTACTATTATGTTTTAATTTTTTCTTTAACAGTCTCTTAATTATCATTTTATTTCAATAAATTTAAAATAAACAAATAAAAAGTCCATTTAGAATTATAAAATATACGTAATGAATTAATTATATAAATAAACAATTGTTGTATATTTTTTTTTTAATTTTTAAAATTAATATATTATTTTTAGTTGTACTTGTTTTAAAAAAATAATTACATTTATAATTATATTGTAAATAACATAATTAATTATCTTTTTTATTCTTTATGATGTAACAGTAAATAAATTTGATATTTATTCCCTTTTAAATATAATTTATTTATTTTTTAAATATTTTTTTAAAATAAGCTTTGCAATGGAATAATAATTAATTTTTTCTCTTTATGTGTTTCCTTTCATATGATAGACTTTTATTAAACTTTATGGAAATGAGTTGGAAATTTAAATTATAAATGACAGTTAAAAGCATTGGTTTGGATTTGTTTTGAGTTGATGGAAAATTAAAATTAATTCAACTAAAGGAAAATAATTATTAGAAATGTTATTCATCGGTTTAGCCTCTTCACGTGATTGGACGACAGTATTATTGCCGATCGATAGGATGCATTTTTGATTTATTAGGCCAAGCAAATTGAAGAGCCCGATGTATTTATAAAAAATAATTCATAAAATTTGTGTATGCATTCGATCGATTTTCAGATTATAATTTTTTTATTGGTTTTTTGGTAGTTTTATTCAAACAATATAGTTTTATTTATTTTATATTTACATAAACATTTTAATTGTGAATTTTTGATTATATTTACTCAAAACAAAAAAATTTTTAAATATAGATAATTATGTAAATTAAAACTTGATTTCATGTTTCATAGCGATCGGAAAATCGAATAATCATATTAAAAATACGTTTAAACTAAATATGTTTTTTTGTTTTAAGCCAGATAATGAAATAAGTTTTGAGAATTCCAAAAAATTTAACGACTAGTATGAACCGAGGGTAAATAGTGAAATCAGAGACTTACAAATATAACTTAAGTCAAAATACGAGTTGTGAGGAACTGCAAATTAATGTGTAATGGTGTCTACGCATTTTGTCAGCGACAGACAACATGAACCGCACTAGATACTATAGAATTGCATTTTAATTTGCTTCCGGAGATAAGCTTTCATTATCATTTAATTTCGATTACAAGATTGTGTTAAATCAGCATCTTCTATATTGGTAAAGTTTCCATTAAGCGGTATTTTTTACAAATCAATATTGAAAACTGCTATTTTTAAAAGATTTTTTCAGTAGAAAATACTGAACAACTAAACAGATACACCTAAAAATGAACGGGAGTGAAAGAACCAAATATTTTTGTTTTGTTTCACATTTTAGTCACAGTCGCCAGGTTTCACATTTTAGTCATCAGTTGTCACCTTATCCAGAAATTACCTTCAAAAATTCAGTTTTGATTTATTTAAAAAAAGATGGTAATTAAATTAAAGAGAATCTCTCATCTAAGTATACGTGTGAACATTTCAATTTATTCCGATATTTTATTGTTTGTGTATTTTAAAATCTCTGCAATCTCGTTTTCACTATATTTCAGATTTATCTGTACATTGCATATAGCATAATTCCTATAAATCTCGGCTCAAACACTAAGGTACGTTACTCAAGATCAACTACAACTACATTTAGTAACGGCACGCCTCCTCTGACGATAACCTACACTTTATTATACTTATTACTGCTTGATATAAAACAAATATTACTGATCAGCTCATAGACCTTCTAAACCAAATACCAATCAGTGTCACAGATCATATTGATCATTATCACAAGATATACACAGTTGAAGGAGAAATTAGAGTGAGCCGAATACAATGACACCAAGCTTCAGCATAGTGTATCTATTTTGGAAACTAAGGTTCAATATTTAAAGGCAAAGGACTAGATACACCACTTAGTAATTTTGAAAATACCAGTAAAACAAACGAGTTAGGCACTCAAATAATAAAACGTCAAGAACATCACTAAAGTTTATTCTAGAAGAAATCTTTGAGAAAGAGAATGCTTTCAAAAAACTTTCCTCTGATCAACTGGGATTTGAAAGTGTCTATGTCAAACAGATTTTTGCTAGAGATCATAACGTCAAGAGAAAAGCTTAAAATTAAACATCCCAAAATATATTTTACCTTTGGTTTTTTGCAATTGTAATGGTGTTATTGTGATTGTTCTGTATATTGGTATATTTCAGCACTCTCGAATTAAATTCACGAATCGTAGGAATTCTTCCATTTAGCGTCACTATCTGTGTGACAAACGAATATGATATCCATTTAGCGTCACTATCTGTGTGACAAACGAATATGTGAAAAATCCCAAAATATATAGCCAAAAAGTATTGACTGTCTCTAGAAATTAGAAAGCAAGATTTTTACTTCAAATTTACAAAACAGGTATGTATTTAAAAAATTAGGCAGCCAGCCACAACGCTTGTATCTCTGATAATAGTTGGTTCGGTGGTAGTCAACGAAGATGAACTTGTTCCCAACAAGACTTATAAGAGTATCGTAAATGCGATATATCTGTTTCGTACCTGTTTCGGAGTAAGATGTAGATGTTAAATTAAAATCATGCACAGTATGCGAAGAAGAGATTAGATGTTCCTTTGGCTTTTCCAAAACAAACGTAAGGAGCGTTGATTAGATTAATCAATAAATTGTTGTTTGAAGGAAAACTTGTGTCAATTTTTAAAAAATGGGTATCCTCTGAATCCTTCAAATTACCGACAGTTCATAGAAAATAACAAAATCCTGGCACTAGTACAGTACAGTTTTGTTCACAAATATGCCGTACAAACAGCATGCCCCCAAAACATGGGGGAAACGAAGATTGCGGCATGCATGTTTTTAGATTTAAGAAAACCTTTTGACTTGATATACCAAGGTATGAGCCGTTTATTTTGAAAGTGGCTTAAGTCACTTTTTCAAAAAATCAAGTTAATGATAACATTAGTTACAATTTGACGGTACCTCTTAATTTAAAAAAAAATGTCCAATCAATAATATTAGATAACAAATACAAGTAAACCTTCTTAATAGTTGGCATCAATATTTTTAAACATGTTAAAACGCAACCCCTTAAATATCTCGATTTAAAAAAAACAAGTTACTTATGCCACTTTCAAAATAAACGGATCATATATTGCTGACCAAGCTTAACAAGCAGAAATTTGGTCCAATGCTTTTATTATGGTACCGACCATATCTTACATCCAATCCTTAAGCTGTAGTTGTTAACTAACCAGGTTGCAAGTGGTTTTATGTATCCTATTAGAGACGTTCTTCTAAGAACCACATTTGAACCAGTACTTTTTAACATCTATACATTAACTGTATTTGTCAACAATATTTTAAAGGAACAATTCTATTATATACAGTACATACGATGAAGCACTGAAGTACAAAGCCACACACATTCAAAATCTATTCGATGATATGCAACATGCATTTACTGAACACGTGACTCAATGACAACCACCTAAAATTAAATACAAGACGAAATATATGATAAAAACGGCTACTAGCGAATATGATTCTGTTTCCTATGATGGAATTGTATTGGATGTTAATTCCTTCAAATACTAATATTACTTCTGGAAAAAAATTAAATTGGAACTATTATATCGATCTGGTCAAGGTTAGAATTATTTCCTATATATTTTAGATCAAGCCACTCAGACATGTCTTACCCCAGAGCACTTTGATTATATTTTATAATTTTTTTAACCTCTACCACTGTTGGCATTTTTGGGCCAGTTTGTAGGTATTCCACCACGGTACCCAACAATTGATCTTTCTAACAGAGTTGTGAAATCACTTCATCAATATTACCAAGCTAAGGTGATGACATTGTGAAGGTCTTAAATCGAACATCTCAAACTATTATTATGTTTGAAGGAGAAACAAACCAATGTTTATTATTCCAGATTGAAATTCAGCGACAAAACTTTAAATGTTTTAATTGAATTTTTTTTTTAAATTTTGCGCTGCAATCGGGCAAATTAAATTGAGTTGCTTATTTCCAAAAAAATTTACTTGTTATATTATAAAATATTATAAAAACATTATTCTCACTCTATGCAGGGAACAGTATTGCTACTGTAACAAATCTGATCTCTACCTTTCGCCCTTGATTAAATTTTTTTATTTTATTTAATTGAATTTAATAAACATTTAAATTAATTATCTTACCTGAAACATATTATCATATAAATACATATTCTTAAATCACTGTAGAAATTTATTTTTTAAATTTTATAAATTATAATTAAAATTACAGATTTATTAACTAAAAAGGCACGATAAGATTAACATTTCTTTCGTCGATAGAAAGTTTACTAAAATAATTAGCAAATTCTAAAAATAAAAATTTCTACCAATAAACAAAAATCGCTTAAATATAATCAAAAATTCAGATTTTTTTTTTAATTATAAATTATTTCATTACATTTCTTCCCATTTTTTTATTAAAATTAGTTTTTTTGTAATATTATTAAAATAGTTAATTTATTTGTTATTTATTTAAATTAATATTTTAATTTATTTTTGTTTTCAATAATAATAATTGTATATTATTCAATAACTACAGTAATAACATATATTTAATTATATTATTACTATAATTATTGGTTAATTAATTAATTAATTTATTTTAATATATATATATATTTTTACTCATATATATATATATATATATATATATATATATATATATATATATATATATATATATATATATATATATATATTTTTTTTTTTTTTGATTTATTTATTGTATATAAATTTTGTTTACTTAAGAGAAATATTTATAAAAAAAACTTAATTACAAATAATATTTGAAACATAAATTATTTTTAAATAAAATAACAGTAACTAAGATTATACATTAATAAATTTATATAGAAATTTAAATATCAATTTTCACCTCACAGCGGATTCGTGCTGCCACATTGATAATATTACACATATAAATTTATTGTTATATATAATAAATAATTTATTATAACTACTATAATTATAATAATAATAAAATAACGAATATAATATTAAAATTAAAAATATATAAATAAAATTTTTATTAAATATATTATAGAAATTATTATTATTGTAATTAATAATATTACATAATTTATTATTATTATTTTTAATATTAATACATTTTGTATTATTTATATTATTATTATTATTATTATATATATTCATTAATTTTAATTTAATTAAAAATTTTAATTTTATTATTATTTGAAAATAATAATTAAAACATTTCTTTAATAAATAAATTGTTATGTTATAAAAATATTTTGTTGAAATAAAATTTTTTGATATAAATAAAATGATAAAATAATAGAAATAAATATTAAGTGATAATGATTTTGTGACATTCGATGATGTGGTTGGCCCGCGCGCTGCATTGCTGCTGGGAACTTCCCTAGAAACAGAATGTGAAACACCTGATATTTTAATATACCTTTTTTATCTGTTCGTTAACATTTTTATTGAACAAAATATAATCAAATTTGCCTGGATATAATTAAATTTTGTTTTTTTGTTAATCACGAAAATCTTACTTTAATTAATTTTCATTTCCATAGATATTTGATTGAAAATTTTAATTTTTTTCTTCTGCGAAATACCTTTTTTCGTAAAATCGCACCCGTAAAGAAAACGAATAAAATCCACCCTGAACTTTATTTTACTAAGCATAGATACGTAAACGTGTACATTGCCAGCTTATAATATATGATGCAAAATACGTCAAATCACAAATTTGATATATTGGCCGGGAAGCCGCGTTTAAATTTTATAAATTTTTTGTGGAACAAGAATTTTTAAATTGTTGTTGTTGCTAAAAAATCAGAGTATCAAATATAGAGAAAAATGTTGCACGTGATGTTGGCTAGAATATTAAAAATAATTATCCGATAACTATAAAAAAGGGTTCGTTTAAAGATAAATAAATAGAAATTTTAAAAGATATTTAATCGGTACAAAGTGTCTTTTCTTTCTTTTCAAAATCGCCGCCAAAATGTTATTATAGAATTTTCACGATGAACGTTCATTCTCTACAAATTGGGAGATCTCAGTGGTTTTTGGTCGAAAACATTTACGAGAAAAACTACAGGGAACTACAAGCTCCAGATTAAATTTACAACAATTCTGATCCAAATCAGTATTCCTAAATTTAAGCGGAATGATGATTTTTGACAAAAAACTGTTCAATAAAATTTTGGTCACTGTACAGTCCATTCGGATAGATTGAGCGGGATGAAAGTTAAGCTTTCCCATAAATTGGGAGATGAAATGTTATTTGTTGACACCGGTCCAGCAGATGTGGCTGCTACAAAAAGAGCTTTTTTGCAAATATTTTGAAATGTATATAGCTTTAGAAAAAAAGATTAAAAAGAAACTGATTGTAAATTAAATTTCAAACTAGTTAAGAGCACTTTTTTTAGTTTACCAAATGACGAATGTTCATAAAATAAACTTTAACTTACCAAAATTACGCATCTCTATAGTCCAGCGTAATTTTATACTTAAACTTTCTAAATTAATTAAAAGATCCGTCCGAAATTCCGAGTAAGTCTGTGTACCGAAAGTGGCGGTTACAATGGAAGGAATGGTGTTGAAAATGAAGCATTTACAAAAAACCACAAAAAATTAAAAGATTTAAATAAATTTAAGAAATAAATCTCTCAACCAACAAGAATTGCCTTTGATGGTTTTCTGATAATAAAGTGATAATGGTTAAAATTGTGTGGTTAAAATTTTCGGGTCGAAACTCATGATCCCGCTCCATTATTTTTTCGAGCCTCATTGAAAACATCAATAAGTTTCCAAAATATAGAAAATTGATGCTATCCACCTTGCGCAAATGTCTATTTAGGGAATAAAAGCCGATGATATTGGTGTGGTGTTAATACAAATTTATTAAATTCTTTTTAACATTTAGAGTACGGTAAGTTTATAACGATTTTTTTTAGCTAATTTTGTTGTTTCTGAAGACGATTATTTATTAACCGAAATGCTATAAAACTCGTATAGTTTTATTTATTTTGGGCTGTGTTAACTCTTTCACAGAAATAATTCTATTCGCCAGCCGTTAGGAAGAGTTTCATATATCTTAGTGCATCCTTAATTAAAAAACGAGGAGAATAAAATTTGGTAAGGGATCGTCCATAAACTACGTCACGATATTTTTGGTTATTTTTATCTTCTCCTCACCCCTTTATCAAGAATCGCATGAATAGTTTGTTAGTGAACAAAGTTGTTAACATTAAAAAAATTCAACCCTTGCAAATCCTTAAAAGGAAAAAATTAAATTGTAACACATCTGTACATTTGCTACCACCAGTACCAAGGCATTTGCTTGGAAATGTCAGTTAGGTCTTATGTGCGAAACGACGAATAATTGGATATTATCGATTTTATTATCATCTTGGACCAAGTGAAAGTCGAGTTCGTGGTAAAATATTTAAAATATGCGATATTTCGAATTCGATGGATGGGCTGGAAGACGATTTTTTACGGCACACAGATGGCGCAGATGATAAAATTGATCGTAAAATATTAATAATCAAATTTAAATATCGAGTTATTTAAGGAAATTAGTAAATTGTTTGTAATATTTATTATTTTTAAACTTTTAATTTTACAAAACTGAATTTTAATGTACACAAAATTTTTTAATATTTTTCCGAAATTCATCTAAATATTAATATTTGTTTTTCTAGTTCCTGTGACCCAATTTTGTTAGCGGTTATTCTAGTCATGTTCTCCATTTTTTTATTCTCCATTTTCCAAAAAAAAACGTTCTGTTAGTTGGAGAATAAATTTATTTAAATGAAACATTGAACATTGATTGGCCTTTGATATACGAGCAGTAGCTTTGGAAAAACGCACGTGCACGCTTCTGGGATATTTTGTTTCCTAAAAGCGAGAATGCACTTTGGGCAAAAAGGAATAAAACTGCTATAAAAGACAAGACACAAATCTAAATTGAGAATTTTGTTTCTTTTTGTTTATTATATGGGATAAAAGTTTCCGATTTTATTTGTTTTATGAAAATATTTATATCAAACTTATTCCATCGGCAGCCAAAAAAATACGATTGAGGCAAAACTACGAGAAAAATGTTTTTTACAATTCAGATTTCCAGGAAAAACAAAAGTGTCACTGAAGAATAAGCCGGACCCTAAGGTACAAGTATGATTTATCGGTTTAAAGGGCCGTCTTATGCGGAGCTTCTTGTTTATTTTTATTTTAAAGCAAGCGATATCCACAAATTATTGTTGAAATAGTAAATGAATTCAGGTAAATTTAAATAAGATTTATATCAAATAATTATCTACGTGATTATTTACTGTGCCGATTTATAAATTTTGAAAAGGTGGCAACCCTGAACAAGTTTCTTGAAAATTCATTAAATCGTGTTTTATAAATGCTAAACTTTTCTACATCATCGCACAAATTGAAAGAGCTTCAATCTAAGGTGCCATTTCTCGTATTCAGTTTTCCATCAAATTACGCAATTTTTATGCTGAATAGTCAATCCGCCTTGACTGTCCGAATTTTGGCGAAAGAAAGTTTTTTTCGTAAAATAATGTAAAAATCATGTTCTTCAAAATTATTTTTTATTCAAGTCTACAAATTCAAAACATTAGAATCATAAAATATAAACAAAACTTACCAAAATTTGTGATTTTACTTATTTTTCACCATATACATTTATTAACAGCAATATTCTGATTTCAATTTACTTATCGAGTTCGGAGAATAATTCGTGATGGTATACATAAAAAGAAAAATGTTTCAGTCCTTGACGTTTTCGTCGAATTTGGCAATCCCATTAGGGCGATTGAGCACATTAATAAAACGTATACAATAAACATCCCTTTAATAATAAATAATAAACAGGCACACAAATTATTTGTGGGTATTTTATGAAAATTTTCTTTACAGACGTTTCGACAAAATAACTCACTTTATCAGAAAAATATATTTTGAATTCGTAGAATATTTAAAATTGTTAGACGAGATAATCTCCACTTAGAAAGTCTAAGAAAGAGTAAAGTGTGAAGTAGTTAAAAATCAGATTATAGGTGACATTAAAATAACTAAAATATCTAATTGACGAAGAAAGTTTCATTTCGAGTATACTTCAAAATGACAATACGCAAATCATCCTAACGGAAATTGTCTATCTCTATATCTTTTCCTTTTGAAAGTCAACAAATATCCTAACCAACTATGGGGTAACGTGACCTAAACTTGACAACTCATCATGACTCAACGAACCATTGATCGTAATATGATACGTTCTTCTTAAAAATGTTACACTTGAGGAACTTTGGCACGCTACGAGACCTATAAGTCTGACTCTGTTAAATTGGATGGGCCAATAATTGGAATCACCATTATATTCTCGATTTTTTCTACATATTATCAATAGTAATAATGATCCTCTTTTCGGCCACTTTGAATTGCGTTTGCTGATCATAGTACCATTTTGAGGCCAGATTTTTTGGTCTCTGTATTAATGACTTTCAAACGGTTATAATCTATTTATTGGTTTACAGATTGGCCGACGAAATACAACACATTCACTGATAAGATTACCATCCGTATGAAAAGATCTAATTTATAATTTTTGTAAATTCAGATTTATCATTTACTATTTCGCCGAAGTTCGAAAGTTGTTTTTAAAAAATTGTTTTATTGCTAGAGTACTCTGTGGGTACTATGTACAGTTTTCTTGATTTCCAGATGTCATTTTAACAGCTGATGCTTGTTCTAAGTTTGTGTGAAATTCTGGCATCGTGCTCTACGTCGGGATCATTGTTTATTAAAATGTCAAGTCTTTCAGATATTAGTGTAAATGCTTCCTCAAGACATTTGTTGTAAGAGGTTTCAAATATAGAAATTCTAATAAATTGTCAGTTTCTTCCTTGATATTATCGGCTATTTTTATTACCTCTTCAGTTGGTTTGGTACTCTTAAATCGTCATAATGTATAATTTCGTCAAATTCGCCGTCATCTGTGGCTTCGAAGATATCTTCTGGCGCTAAATTAGTATTTTTGCAACGAACTAAAGGAAAATGATCAACTTCTACTGGAGTTAATTCATATTCGGGCCAAGTTTCGCGCAAAACGCAATTCGAAGACATCAATTTTATAATATTTTTACTTTCAATACAGCGCTCGAGTTGAGACGAAAATGCGACACAATTTGAATGTATTGTCTGAAACTTTTTTACAGGCCAAGTTGAACCGACGCAACTCGAGAATCTAGCATATTGTGTATATAGTAAACAAAAATATTAACGTCTATATTTCTGCAAATTTACCATTCGCTGTACCAAGTCAAAAAATCAGTTTTTAATAAATCTCTGTGTGTGCTTGGCTTGCGTGCTTGACTAAACGTCTGTATTCTCTCACAGCCCAGACGGTTTGACTAATCGGTTAAAACGTCATAAATAAGCTTTTTCAATAAATTAGAAGAACTCAGTGAATGTTGGCCGAAATCGGTCGACCGGAAGCGGGAGCTTTTATAGGAGCGTTTTGGTGATTTTTGCAAATACTTTAAAATGTACGAGAAAAACGATTGTAAATTAAAAGTGCAACAGTATCAGCCCAGATCAATTTTCAAAAATTTAACCAGAAATTTTTTTGGCAGAAAACTGTTTTTTGACAAAGTTTTGTTAACTGTACAGCACAGATGGGCTGATTGATCGGGAAGAAACCTCATACTTGAACTTTTCCCATAAACAAGAAGTGACTTTGGAAGTGAATCTTTTGGTTTTTCTACCAGAAGTAAGAGCGTCAATAGGAGCTTTTTCGTTTTTGCATGCATTTTGAAAATAATATATTTTATGAGGAAAATGGTTGTGAACTAACAGAATCTTAATTAATTTAACAATAATATTGGTCCAGATCAGGTTTCCAATATTTTAAGCGGAAATGACGATTTTTGTGAAAAATCTGTTCTTCAGTATAAAATGTTGACCCTGTGCAGAGCCCATACGGATCGATTGATTGTGAAGAATCTTCATACTTAAGCGTTTTCCATAAATTGGGCGATTCAAATAATGCCCGGATGTTAGTGGGTTATACGTATTATCGAAACAATTACGTGATAAGTTTAGTTTTTGGTCTATGTTGCTGTTCCTTCATACAACAATAGCAGTATTTCTTAACGCTTGACTTGATGTGGTTCAGTAGAAATTTTCTGAAACGACGTTAAAGCGCGCGCGTTAACGTTAAATGAAAAATTGTGATGAAAACCCAAACATAGATCGAGTTTTCCGATTATAATTTTAACTGTTCGGAAACAATGAGTATCATGAAATAAAGCTACTATGTCTGTCTTGCTTTCTACTTAAGACGGGTACCATATATTTTAGAAATGTTTTTGAATGGTGACGTGTTTATTGAAGAAATTTGAATGGTTTAATTAAAAAAATGTTTTTAATATTTGGCTCTTTGAGACCAATCTTGACCAATGTGGAATAGAAACAATCGCTAAATTTAACCCATATGTCAATTACACAATGCACAATTATTCCCGTAATTTACGTATCACTAGGAATTTCTAATACAACCCAGAGTATGACACAGTTAAAAGCTGTTCCTTTCGTTATACCTACACTAAGAGATATAAAGGTGGCAGAAACAAATAAACAACTAATAACGGATAACAAAATATAAACATTGATTTTCGAAAACTCGTTACAATTTTTTTTAGAAATCTTTTAATTTGTGTAATAGTGATAAAACCAAAATAACATTGCTGGTTTCTACCATTTATACCACTTAACCACGTAAACATGTATTTTTGGTTATTTCCAATTGGAAATAAGCCAACATTTCTTAAACTTATAAATTTTAATTTTTTTTTGAAGTTTAATCTTGACAAATATTTCGTCAATAGGATTTTCATTGTGATAATTACATGAGGTGAAAACGAATAATTTGGAATGTATAATGTGTCGCAAACATTTTCTTTTTCAACTCATATATTACATCGCATGAAAAGTTCCCGATCTGATACATAGATGGTGCCACAAATTTAAAACCCATATGATTTTTAAATTCTACCAACCATCAAATGATATCTGTTAAAATTTCATGATATTTCGTCATTGCGTTTACAAGCTACATCAGTTTACTAGTTACAGTTGTTTTAGTGATGCTACTTGTGTAGATTAGAATCAAAAACGATCTATTCCGTTTTACAAGTTTTCGAGATAATTGGAAAAAACTTGTTATTTTTAAATTATTTTAAAAAGCCTAATTTTTATTATTTCGCTAGTTTCTTTAGTCCTATTTTTCCACATATTACATCAGTAAATCTACTTCACTATCCAAATTAAGCTTTTATTTTAAAAACAATTATGGAATAGAGTTACTTTGAAAGTTACATAATGGAATAGATTTATTTTGATTCTCATTGTACTGGAATAGGTAGGTTTTGATAGTTATATCTCGAAATGGACCCATTTTGAAATTAAAATGTTTAACTAAAGATTTAAAGATTTTTTGATTTAAATTTTTTTATTATTGGCTTAAAATAAAATATTAAACAAAATATAAAGTAAAATAAAAAGTAAAATATAATGTAAAATAAATATGATAAATAATAAAAAATTCAATATTATAAAAATAAAAATCACAATTAATCACAAAATGAAAGTATTGAATTCAATTCAATTGCTAAAATATTCTTAAAACTTAAATTCTTAGGACATCTTGCTCTGCGTGGTTAGTACAGCTATCCGTATTTTCATACCCTTCTTCCATCTGATGTTGATTATCATCTATGACAGTTTTATAAAAATTCAAACTGCCGTTTTCTCGCCATTCAGAACCAAAATGTTTTTGGAGCAATTTATCTACGTCGTTTAGTTTAGCCTCTTTTACTTTAATGCCATTGGTCAGTCTTATAAATTTCAAATTTGCGATATTTTCACCTCGTTTATTATTTGTCTTAGAAGCTCCGATATCTGATTTGAAAAAAGGTTCACCTCGAATTTGAATAACCGTGTTGTTCTGATTTTTAGTTAAAATAAATCTTTTAGATTCGTTGAACTTAAAATGCCAATTCGATGGCGGCTTTAGTATTTTATTAATTTCGGTTATAAAATCGAAAGCAGGGCACTCATCACTTCCCAGATTTATTATTGTTCCACGTTCCTTATATATTTCTAAATATTCGGCCACATCTATAATAGTTTCTTGTGATCGAACTTGCTTCTCAATTTGGGCAAAAACTCTATCAGGTGGAATATAAGAATGTCCTGGCACTGGGAAAATCAACTCAACGGATAACACATTTCTGGGAGCAACTTTTAACAGCCAATATTGACACATTCCAACCATGGTAGAATTTTTATTTTGGCCGCCGCATCCATCAGCCACTAAACGAACTGTGTGTATATTGTTCAATTCTAAATTGCAAAGTCTATGATAAACTGCTGACGCGATCTGGTTCGATCCTTTAGCCAAACAATTTTCCGTCCAATAGTACAAAAAAACATTATGGGGAGTTAAAGGTGAGTGCCCGGTGCCAACAACCATTCCAAATAAATATAAATATAGCTGACGACTGTAATACGCAGCTTGATCGGCAACTTTCGGTAGCGTCATGTTCTTTTGACAATCAAAAGATATGGTTAATAATCCATCAGCTTCTTCGTTAAGAAGGGCGGTGAATGCTTTGCTCCTGAGCTTGTGTACTCTACTCATTGTCATTAAATCTTTCTTCTTTTGGGCATCGGTTTCAACTTTGAGTTGCTCTTTGAATCGAAGACACGTTGAACACATATCGGTTGCAGGTGATTTGAATCCCAAATTAAAATTAGTATTGAAAACAAATCTAAAATAGTTGGATTTGATTTCCGTTTCGGGATGTTCCTTCTTAAATTGAAGCCACATTTTATTGATGGACAGGTCACCAGCCAAATATTGTCGATGATAAATTTGGTTGCGACAATAGTGCGTTTCAATTGTTTTGTATTTTTTAATAAAGTCGATAACGCTTTGTTTTTTTACTTCGTAATCACGAGATTTGCGATCGCCGCCTCGTCGTTCTACCGGACCCTTACTTGTCTCAAAATACGCCTTACATATGTTTCGAACACGGCTCTTTGTTACTCCCAGTATATTTAAAAACGTATTTTGGCATACTTTAATTGATTCTTTAGAACGTGTTCGTATAATATAATCAACCGAAAACCCTTTTCGGGCTCCTTGTTTTGCATTGCGATCAGTTCGTTTGGGTTTTGAAACTATGCAATGTTTAAGTATAAACGTATCTTGCGCTACCTTCGATTTATCACAATAAAATGAGTTAGAAAACTCCAACGCATCATACGTTCTTATCAAATTGCATTTAAAGAGGCTGACCGCACTATGGCTGCATTTCGGCATTTCCGGCATATCCTTTCTTTTGTATCTGTAAATAAATTTAATTAAATTGTTACCGAATTCTTTACAAGAATAACTTACTTTTCAATTTTCGCCAAAGATCTTTTTCTATTTTTAATATTGACCTTTCTTTTACGAGGGTGGTCAGTAATAACGGGCGATTCGAACGAGTCCATTATCTACACAAGATACACAATAAGTTAAAATTCACTGCCAGTATTATTTTTAATAAAATAGTTAGCCACTTACCAGAAAACGCAGGAACTTTTGAAACACGAACCACTTTACTATGATCAATAAGAGCAACTGATTTATTTAGGTTAATATTTTGACATATTATAATTTCGCGCCAAATTTGGAATAGATGTTTTTTGTTTTTTAGTTACATTTTTCTTATTGGAATAGATGATTTTTGATTGGGAATTTTATTGGAATAGTATTGTTTTGTTTGGGAAGTTGTATTGGAATAGATCTTGTTTGAATCGTAATGAATACTTTTAGGTCAATTTTCTCGGGAATACAGTCATTTTGCAAAAGTTTATTTATATAGTTAAATCAAGTTCAACAAAAAAAAGGAAAATTAAGTACTAACTGATTTATTTAAAAAAGTGGAATAGATTGTTTTTGATTCTAATCTACACACTTTTGCTAATTTCAAAACAATGCAAAACAAGAATTTCGTGCGTTGTTTAAATACTGTTTTTTGATGGGAAAAACACCGTTCAAGCAAAGCAGTGGCTTGATAAGTGTTATCCGGACTCTGTACCAGGAAATCAACCATCATTGTCTGGTATGCTGAATTTAAACGTGATCGTACAACCACCGATGATGCACCACGCTCTGGACGGCCAAATGAGGCTGGGACTCCAGAAAACATAAAAAAAATCCACGAAATTATCTTGAAAGACCGTAAAGTGAAGTTGCGTGACAGCTATTGTAAAGATATCAATGGAACGTATTCATATTTTGCACCATTTGTCCATCAGAATGCTGTGTTCGAAGTGGGTATAGCTTTTGCTCACAATGGATCAAAAGCGACAACGCGTCGATGATTCCGTGCGCTGTTTTCAGCTTAAACAGCGCAATAAAAAGGATTTTTTATTCAGTGTGTCACAATCGATGAAATATAGATCCACCGCTATTTACTAGATTCAAATCCGTAATCGGCTGTATGGTGAGAGGCTTGTGAACCTCGTCCGAAGCGACCAAAAGCACAACAGTCGGCTGGAAACGTTATGGCGTCTGTATTTTGGGATGCAAATGTTATAATATTCGTGACTACCTTGAGAAAGGAAATATATCAATAGCAAATACTATATCGGGTTATTGGTGCGTTGGAAAGAAGAAGTCGCTAAAAAAGACCTCAAATAAAGCAGAAAAATTGCTCTATTACCAACACAATGCACCATGCCCCAAGTTGATTGCAACAATGGTAAAATTTCACGAAATGACACTGAATTGCTTCCGCATCTACCGTATTAACCAAATGTGACCCCCAGCGATTATTACTTGTTTGCTGACCACAAAAACAGCTCCCAGGAAAGAGATTTGACTGCAATGAAGGAGTGATTGCCGAAACTGAAGCTTATTTTGAAGACAAAGATAAATCGTTCTGCAAAAAAGGCATCGAGTTATTAGACAGGTGTTGGACTGATTGTATCGTTCTAGAAGGAAATTATATTGATGAATAAAATGTATTTTGCCCAAAAAAATAGTTTTATTCCGGGAACTTTTCAGGTTGCTTTTAAAACACAAATATTTTTTGTGATAGCGATTCCCAAACAAATGCGTCTTGAATAAATCGTACCAGCATGCAAAAAAATTGGACAAATCAAAAATATATACATAACATTATTCTATACGAAAATGTTACATTAAAAATTAATCAAAAATTTTATAACATTCACCATCACCACGTACACGTTCATGCTCTGGTTATCCAATCAGAAAATCACTTTAAAATCAATCATTTTCTTACCAGATAGATACACACAAAAGTTAAGTAAGTTTTCGATTATATTAGCAAAAGTTATTTAAGTTTGGTTCATATACAAAATCCAAGATAAAATAAATGAAAAAAATTTCAAAATTTTCAATCAAATTGGAAAAAATAATTTTCTTCTTATTTATATTCTTATCAAATTTATTTTTTTTATGTATTTTCGTTATTCATTTTTATTTTATTCATCAATCATGTTGGTTAAAATAAATATTTGATATGCGGTTAAGCCTCTAATATTTATTATTATACATGTCAATTCTGTCGGGTTATGTGTTCGCATGATAAATGTGATCTGGAAAATATTTGACTTTGGAAGTAGCTGTATAATACAGCAGCAGCCCATTTTTAATTCATTCAAAATTCCGTTTATTTGGTTCGCGCTGTTCTACGCACGTCACCGTAGCGATATATTATCATTACGTGTGCGTGATAAGTTTTTCAAAAATGCTTTACAAAAATTACTTTCTACTAAATATGGAGTCTTTATAGTATTTTTGTATCCAATTTAAAAATGATAATTTTAATCTTTGTGATGATAACAGAATGACAAAGTGATGAAATATTTTTTTTTTTTGGTGTTTGCTACTTTTGATGATCCATCTTTGTGACAATATTAATCTAACGTTTTTGCAACGAATGACAAAGCCAACACAGTGACACACACATACAAACACAAGTAATGTGTACAAGCGAAAAATCATGGAAAACTGGAAAATGGATTTGAATTAGAGCACAGATTTGTTTTATTTATGACTTTGTTTTTTGTTATGCGCGAGAGTCATGAAAATGGGAGATGAGTTTTTTGTTTGTTGTGTATGGAAACAAATTGTGAAAATGTGTTATTAACGAATGGGAGATGTCTGACATGAGTAGTTTAACAAATCACTACACGGCTTATTTCTGTTTTATGTGGATCTACGATATATGATGGGTTATCACTTTAGCTTGGAACTTATGGTGTCTACTCTATGAGTTTTATGGAAAAACTAAATTATAACAAACTTTTAAAAACAAAGTTTGTTCCAATGAAAACATCACAAAATTTAAAATTTAATTTTTCGATTTGTGAAGAGATTTGTAAGTGGCATGAAATCACTGGGGGAACGTTTTCGCACTAACTGAGTCGGAACAAAGTGTCATATGTATCGTGCGATAATCCGCCTAACCTAGGCCACAGTACACAATCGTTTTCAGATCCTAACGTTGAATCTGCAGGTAATTAGCGCTCTATGTGACAAGCTGCTCCTATGTATCACGGACCTGCCTCTCGTAGGACGTAATTAACGATTTCAAGAACAACAAACATTTGGGAACTTGGTTTTCATTGATGTGGGCGTAGTGTAACGAATCATTTCGCTACATTGATGTGCGGGTGATCACCTCTGGTTTGATTGAATGAATCTAGTACAATTTTTTATGGTTGATTGACAGAAAGAAATAGGAGAAGAAGCGATGAGAAAAAAATGGGGAGTTCGATTCTAGATTTAATGAAGTACGATTGTGAATAAAAATTAAAAAGATTATGAAAAAACTAATTAGAAATTGAATCTAAATTTATAAAATAAAATAAAAACTTGTGAATTTCTTGTTTTTTGTATTATATAATGTGGCAAGTAATATAGTATTTAAAGTAATTAAATATCTTAAGTTAAGTAAGATAAAACAGTTAATAAAACTTTAACTTCAAAAACAAAAAAAAATGTTGGGTGATAAAACGTTGCGTCCGCGTATATACGGGACATAAAATAACGAAAAAAAAATCCAAGTAAGGGTGTAATGTGCTTCAGCGGTCACAAAAGGTCAAATTCGCTGTGGTCCGAGATCATAAAAATCTCTTAACAGTTGTTTCGTGCGATTAATGGACATTTGACCAAAATACCGAAACAGAATAAATAAATCTAATAATAACATATAAAATATTATTGCCAATTAACATCGTGAAACCTAAAAATATAATTTAATATAAATTGTGAAATAAGTGTGATCGTGTATATGAGACCAGGACTGTTGGCCATGGAAATGGTGGTGAGACTATAATACTATAATTAGGGTTTATAAAAGTTCTGTAGTTAATTTTTTATAATATAACAACAACAACAACCTAATACGAACATTTAAATTTAATCACACCATAATACGCGTAAACACAAATTACAGTACTGATTAACAATATAACATATTCCGTTATTTGATCTGTATAAATCCGATAATCGTGCTCAGTACTGTACGCTAAACCATATACCGATACAAGTCGACTGTAAAATAAAGCAATAATCTTGTGGAATAACAACTCTCAACACGTCATCCATATCAACCGACTCGTGTAAACGTCAAACAAAAACCAAACCACTTAATAATTTTTTCTCTTAAATTTTGGTGATGGGTAATTAAGAGCTATAGTTAACTTTTCTTGTTATAATTAATATTTTTTCTTTTAAATACGAGTGCACTTTATAAATTGTTCATAATTTTTCAGAAGACTTTTTGTTTGACTTGATTAATCTTCTAATTAAATTTTTCTTTACATTTATTTTTTTATTAAATAATTTCGGTTTGATGATAATTAAAATACAACACTTGTTCTCGAGTTTGAATTTAAATAGTTCGTTTTTTCTTCTTTTTATTAATTAATTAATACGAATTTTTTTTAGAATGAGATAAATTTCGTCGGGAAGAGAGTAGCCATGGTGACTAAGTGACTATGAATGAAGATGGTCATTTTCGTTGGATGAGATATCTTGTTTAAATTTTTATTTTAAATTTTTTTTCTGTCCTATTTCCTCCTGACGGCAAAACCAGATTTGACGAATCCTTCATAATTATACCCACCCCGTCCACTGAGCCATAGCTGTATGCTAAAATAGTCCGTCTTGAAGCCTCTTCTCAAATATAAAAATGTCTGTTAACGATCTTGGGAAATAGGAACTTGAGATCAAGAATTTATTTTCTTGTGACGCTCTCGCCCATCCAACAGGTGGTTACAGTAGCGCAAAATAATTTTTTAGATTTATTTCAATATTAAATCTTAAGTGGTGCCAAAACAAGAACCTGATTAAAAACAAAAAATTAAAGGTTTTAAACAAAATCATTTTACACCCAGTAGATTTTTGTAATCGTGACACAAAAAGTTTAAAGTTTAAAACCTTAGTTACTATTTTTAACAGATCATAGTAACTGTGTTACAAAAATTTTATTAGGAACTTGACTTTCTTTTAATCAGTAGAACATAGCACATTGGTAATATATTACCATAACCATGAGTGAATATAGTATCAATAGTAAACTACCCTCAAGCATAAACGCTTACGGCCAAACAGAAACAATTACGAATCATCAGGAGCAAATCAGCTGTTTCAAGTGTAAAATACCCGTAGTACACTTTAAAAACCACCAATGAGATTATAAATCTTTTGTCATCTTGTTACAACAGGCCACATCACCAATGAAACTGACTTATTACTGTAAGGGGAATATTCAAAAATAAATTTAAACAAACTAAATAAAACATTTATAAATAATAAAATAATATCATGGACATCATATACATTACCATAAGGACCCAAAAATAAAAATGATTTACGATAAATAAGTAAACTTTCCGATTGTGTTAAAGAAGTGAAGTAAAATTAATTAAATCCACTCCTTTGCATTTTCTAAGTGTACAGTGATGAAAGCATGCTGCTGAAATACGAAATAATGAAAGAACCATTTCTATATCATAAACTTCTCAAACGAATTTTATGATAATTTAAATAACCAGCTTTCACTGATGATAAATAAGTTAAAAATAGAGAATTGTAATTAAGATACAATGAACGTATTGAACAGAACTCGTGCATTAATTGTGTTTGTAGTAAGTTTATCAAATAATATATCAAGAATGCTCTCGTGATTCCTGGAGATACAGAACCTTAAACTAAAGGAATTTTGTATTTCACAAAAGCCAACCAATCTAATATCCAGGAACAACCTCAATATAAACCACAACAGTATTGATAACAGCAAAGTTACAACCAACAGAAGCAGAGTCATAATCTGCCACTGCCACTACTCAGGCAACGCCAAACGAAACCATCGATACCGATGGATATGGAAGAGTTCGTAAATAGAAATACATTTATGATGGATAAAAATACCATAACCCCAGTCTCAAAATTAAAATAAACTGCGATCCTACACTTAAAACTCACAAATAGCAAAATTTATTTCATATAACACAGAAAATGACATAGAATTATTCAAACATATTGAACATTTTTGCGACAGGGCGGAAGATGAAGATGATTCAGAGGTATGCGCCGTAGGTACTTGGCGAAACACATTAACACTTAATAAACACATTATACCACTTGTTTAGAGTAATTTTTTAAATATTTTAAACAAATTTTTTGTTTGCGAAATACTAAAAAAGTGGTATAATTTGTTTATTAAGTATCATCTATTTTCTTAAGCCATGATATTACACCCCACAAAAAGGATAAACGATCGGGAATTTGTTTTAAACTCTTAAGTAACTGATTATAAATTTTAGGTGTCACAGAGGTAAAAAAATCGTTAAAAATGTTCTTTTATAGCTGATCGACAGTTAACGTGATTAGAGTTACGTAAGGAATAACTAGTTACTTTTTGATTTCTGTGACCACTTCGTATAAAGAAAATTCTTAGAACTTTATATACGTATAAATATCTCAAAGGAAGATTGTTTAAATTCCTAAATAAAAGGTAATGACGAAGTTAGTTTCATTTGACTGCAAATTATTCTTACAATAAAATTTTGTGCTACTATTAAGGACTTTAACCATATTGAAGCTTTGAGTGGACAAGAACAAAAAAGATAGATCTAAGAACCGCTTCGGGACAAATATTGTGCAGTAGGTATAGTTGTCGATTACAAGATAATAAGTACTTTTGCAATAATTCCACATGACTTTTAAAGCTAAATCGATTATCAATCGTTAATCCTAAATATTTAAAGGAGTCAACAACGTCAAGCACATTACAAGAATCAGAACATGTAAAATTATTTTAAAAACAGTCAGAGGAGTGATATATAACATTATCTATGTTTTGTGCTATTCCAGATAATTTGATAATCATAATATTCATTTTAGAGCTAAAGACCATATAATGAAGGTCAAACCAGCGTCTAAGAATGCGAACATCATTATTAATCTTCTGAGTATTAACATCACTAGTCTTGGAACTATAAACCAATCCCACATCATCAGCAAAGCCTGAACTTAATGGCCTTCTAATTTCAATTGGAAAATTGAATTAATATAAATCAAAAATAAGATTGGTCCTAAAAGTGAGCCCTGCGGTACTCCGCACTTGACTTTTCTAAAATCGCCAATACAGCTCGGAATTTTGACCCCTTGTTGTCTATCTGAAAGATAAGAACGAATCAAGTCATTCGTAATGCCGCAAATTCCAGCTTTATCTGACTTTATTAACAATAAGTCATGATCCACAGTGTTAAATGCTTTTGTAATGTCTATAAAATTTACTTTGTCTTTTAAAATTGATCATTATTCAGGGACAATACAATATGGTTTACAAGCTCTAGCAGCGCATCCTCAGTACTTTTACCCTGTCTAAAACCAAATTGACTAGTTGAAAAAAATCGCATTTTGCACGAAATGAAAGTAAACGATTTTTGATTATTTTCTCCAAAAGCTTAGAGAAAACTGAAAGTAACGAAATTGGACGATAATTACCCAATTTGAGAGAATCACCTTTTTTATAGAGTGGTACTACCACAGCTTTCGTGAGAATCTCAGGAAAAACACCGCTTGACATGCTAAGATTACAAATAAAATATAAAACAGGTGAAACGAGTGGCCCAACAGATTTGATCAGAGAATTGCTTATGTTATAGTAACCACAGGTCATTGAATTATTTAAAGAGGTAATGATACCGTGTATCACAATGTCATCAGCTGGAGTAAAGTAAAACGATTTCTGCTGTACTATAGGGAACAAATACTGCGACTCTTCTAATGCAGTTGAGTTCTACGCGTGATACTACCTTTAAGATCCTCAATGACGTTAACAAAATACTTATGAAATTCGTTTGCAATTTTTAGTTCCTATTCTAGAATTTTATTATTCTCGGTCATTATGGACGCAATGGGGACTTTTTCCCTATTACCGTTTAAAAATTCGTTTACAAGACGCCATTGAGTTTTTAAGTCTTTTTTACAGTTGTTAAAACGTCGCTAATAATAAAGTTCCTTTTCTATCGGAATAGCTGAATTTATTCTTTTCTCTAAGATCTTTATCCTATGAATTAATTTAATGTTTCTGGGATGCTTCCGTATGGACTTCAAGAGTTTATTTTACAAATCAATAATTTTAGACAAAGAAAAAGAAATCCGTGGACGGATTTTTTTAGTTTTTAGTTTAACCAGAGATTGCTGAACTATAGTGCATTCGGTAATATGAGCTGAAAAGGTGTCGATAAATTTATTGAATGCTTGATTTGGATCTTGTTCAGTAAACACGTGAATCCAATCCTCTAGACTCGAAACCTCTTTTAACTTGGAAAGTTCAATCCTCCATTTAGGAAAAAATTAAATTGACTTATTCAATGGCTTAAAGTTATCCTTTGTGAGTTCAAGAGATAACATACGATGGTCAGATAATTTATAATCTAAAACTTCTGCATTCGCAATTAGTTTAGAATTAGTGGTCAATCAATTTGAATCCGAAATATTAATATTTAAATCACCAATGATAATAAAATTTTTGGTTTTAATACGACTTAGATAAACTGTAAATTCTTCAATAAATTCTAGCACTGAACTAGAATGAATTGCAAAATTAATCCTTAACACATCAGCAGTTTTTACCGTTTTAGTAATAAAATTGAAACTTAACTTAACCTCATATATGTTAGAATATCTCCAGCTGAGTAACTATTGTTACAGCCGTTAACCAAATTAAAATTAGGAATGCTATAACTAGAAATTTCATTACAACGAATCCAAACCTCTGAAAAAATACAATATCAGGCAAGGTGGTATAGGAACTGAGATGTGCAAAAATTTTATCACGATTTTTTTCGTAACCAACGAGAATTTTGGTGAATTATATACAAGGAGTTTTCATCTTTGGAAGTAGAACAAATATTCGTTGATGAGAGATTTAACAATTGAGTATGACCATCACAATTTACATTAGACTAGATGTCTAGAAACAAAAGTTAAGCAAAAGTAAAATTTATAATTTGTGAAGGTCTTCCTGTCTCTGATTTCCATTATATCACTCCCATCAGTTTTCCTCATGAATATCTTCACATTCCGTACCCACAGATGTTTATAATTCTTTTCCTGTTTTGCGGTTTTACCTAAAAAATTTAATTCCCCTCAATTTGAGGTTTAGAGTTTCGTTGATGTAAATAGCGTTGTTTGATTGAAAGCCACAGTCCGACGTCTTAAAATGTATTTTATTTTTAAATTTTCGGTGCATCACTTCAACTTTGATGTTGCGACGACAAAACTTGACACAAATTTTTCCACTTCCTGAGCCGGAATTTCTATGTTTCAAACGATATGAATGATTTATACCTGTGGAATGGTTCTTCGGTGGTTTCATTTTCATCAAATGTAACTCCAACCAGATCGATTGAGTTTTGATACTCAAGCTGCTCTAAAGTATCGATTCTCTTCTGCATTGCTGTAACTTTCTCTTTTAAGTTCGTATTTTCCTCCATGAGATTTTTACAAAATTTTCAATGTTTCATCCAAAGTTTTGTAACCTTCATGTAGATATTTCACTACATATTGAATCAACAGCTCATTGATTAATCAACGGCTGTTCCGGTGTTATTGAACCCATTGACCGTTGATTTTGTAATTTCTTTTTCTCACCGTACAAGACTACTTTTTTTGTACGGTGAAGATAATCAATATCGATATCAGTTAGTGCCACACAAGACCGATGGAATAAAAAATTACACATGTCGCAAGAGATTATTTTGTCCGAATCTCTATTTACTTTCAAATTGCAAGTATTACAAGACATAATTATTATGTTGGAATTTTAAATATAGTTGATGATAAGTTTATATTAATTATTTCTCAGATATAATTGCATTTGCACTTTTAGAGAATAATGCCACTTGCGTTAATTATATTGCAGATAAGATTTAACAAATATCCAGTATTGTAATTTTAAACGATGCACGAGTATATATTTAGGTATATAAAAATAAACAAACTGTAATTTAGTAACTTGAAACGTAAAATTAATTTTTTATTTATCAACTTATTAGTACTTTTTGTTTTGTAGCTGTTATTTTTCGATATTGCTTTCCCCACTTCACAACAGCGAATGATATATATTCGATACCTGACGAACGAACAGAATTGAAAAGTTTTAGTAATTATTAATTAAAAGTATCACTCGACAATCGACGTAACGTCTGGAATTACGAATTGTGATCCTATACTATTTGGGTTGAAAGTGAATATTGCAAAAATTTGAAGATATCTTCGGTTTTGTAACTAATGTACAGAAAATATTCCTCAAATTACAGAAAGTTAATTTTAAATAAAACAAATTTTTTAAAATAGAAAACGGAATTATATGAGTATGTAATTAAGAACGAAAAAATAATGGCAGATCCAATAAATATATCTGGAATTAAAAAACGCCAACCACCGAAAAACCTCAAAGAACTAAACATTTCTAAGATTAACAACATTTTACCGTCAGTTCATCAACGAATACGCAAAAATCTCGAAATCTTAACAAATTTAACAAGAAGGCAACATGCGCAGATAAAAGTGAACGAGACCAAGAAATTAAAAATGGAGGTGAACAAAACGAAATAAAAAGATTATTGGAGAGAACATCTAACGGGTGTTTTTTTAGGAGGTTTGTTTTTCCGATAGATGTCGTTTTATTTTATGACAGTTGTTTTGACAGCTCAAAGTGGCATTTCTACTCAGTATTGTTTGGCAAATCATTATGAATAGGTTAACTCCAGAACAACGTTTTCAAATCGTGGAAATTTATTTTCAAAATCAGTGTTCAATTAAAAATGTTTATAGAGCACTTCGTGAATTTTATGGTGCACATAATCGTCCGTCAGAGACCACCATAAAGAACGTAATTACCAAATTTCGGTCTACATTCACTCTTTTGGATGCCAAGCCACCGACAAGAATGAGAAGAGTTCGTACAGAAGAAAATATTGCTGTCGTTGAGGCCAGTGTCGAAGAAAACGACAATTTATCGATTCGTCGTCGTGCTCAGCAAATTGGACTTTGTCCATCGACTTTATGGAAAATTTTACGTAAAGATTTGGGTTTGGTGCCATACAAAATTCAATTGGTGCAAGAATTAAAGCCACACGACCATCGTTTGCGCCGTGAATTCAGTGATTGGTCGTTAAATCAATTGAACGAAGATCCATTTTTTTACCGTAAAATTCTCTTCAGTGATGAGGCGCATTTTTGGTTAAATGGATACGTCAACAAACAAAATTGTCGCATTTGGAGCAAAGATAATCCACACGCCGTTCTAGAATTACCAATGCATCCTGATAAATGTACTGTTTGGTGCGGTCTATGGGCTGGTGGGATCATCGGTCCATATTTCTTTAAAAATGAGGAAGGACGTTTCTTAATATTTCTTTAAAAATGAGTTTTTGTTGTCAAATCTTGAAGATATGGATATGAATGAAATGTGGTTTCAACAAGATGGTGCCACTTGCCATACAGCACGTGAAACAATCGACTTATTGAAAGAAACTTTCAACGACAACATTATTTCGAGAAATGGTCCGGTGAATTGGCCTCCGCGTTCGTGCGATTTGACGCCACTCGATTACTTTTTGTGGGGATACGTGAAGTCATTGGTTTATGTGGATAAACCTCAATCGATTGACGCTTTGGAAACCAATATTCAACGTGTCATTGCTGACATACGCCCTCAAATGCTTGAAAAAGTGCTGGAAAATTGGACCTCCAGAATGACATTTGTGAAAAATAGTCGTGGTAGCCATATGCCAGAAATTGTGTTTAAATGTTAAATGCCAAAAAATTATCTACCAAATAAAAAAAAATTTTGGTCATTTCATAATTTTATATGTGTTTTATTCAAAAAAAAAATCGGCAACCTCTTAAAAAAACACCCTTTATAACAGGAAGAACAAACTCAAAATGATCCCAGAATAATGTAAAATGTATAATTAGAAAGAGAATAAGGAACAAATCGTTGGCCAATATTACTTATCGAAGATGACAAGTCTAATAAAACAATAATACGATCATCATCCAAATAAGTCCGACTTTCAGGAAACACCAATTCCAACGTACCTGTCGGTAAATCATTCTTATCGACATAATGAAACTAAAAAAAACGACAAATTGATTACTTGTATTGATAAATTTTCTAATCTGCAAATTTTTTCAATATTTCAAACAACTGAATTGGCTCAGCTTGATCTGAATCAACTGATTAGGACAATATTCTTAAGAGTGAACACCAGCGATCGAAACTTTCGTTGTTTTCGTAACACACCAAATATATTTATTTTCTAAATATATTTATTTCGCGTTCATCAAAATCTAAACAAAATTTCTTTTTCTGCTCCATTTCGCTAGTGCAACAGGTAATAAAAAAATATTAATAATTATCTTTCCTTACTGACACAACATGAAGAAAACAATGGAAGAATTTGTAAAACTTTTGGTGGACTTATATACCCAGTTAAAAGAGGTGCTTGGTAGATTCTAGGATGATTGTTGTGAGCTGACAAGTAAACCTAAATGAAAATGTTAATGAAAATTAATCTTGATTACTCTAAGAAAGCATCAGATTAAAATAATGGAAGATGACGTTCAAGAACTTCCCATTCCGAGGAGAACGGATAATTGATCTTTCGGTTGTGTTTCTGTTTCAACATTATTATGGCCACGCAAGTTAACGCAAATCGTATGCCATCATTCGTGACAATATCAGCTTACTAAAACAGTTCCTATCAACCGACTCGTATCAAACTTTATCACACTTACAATGGTCCAACCATGTTTGTTCGGCAAACAATGGCTTACCGACAATAAAATAATTATTGCAAAAATATACAGAGATTTATTAGTTAGTCACTTGTTGGAAAACAACAAAAAACCTAATCGATTGGTCACTTAGCGCAAAAAGTCCAATGAGTCTATAAAAGTAGGCGGCTAATAAAATTTACCAAAACTTCGAGTAAATGACAATTGACTAACACAATAAACTAACTGATATAATGAAACCAACATATAACTATGATAAAATTGATTGATTGATTGATTGATTTTGAATGTACGACCAAGTTCTTAGGCTTGAGTTCCCGGATGACGCCGGGTCCACCGTACACCCTTTTTTACACATAACAAAACCGAAGGATTGGATAGGTTAGTTAAGTGGGACAGAATCGGCCCGGTTACAGACACCTAGGTATAGCCGATAGTTAGTAACACAAAGACAACACAATTCTAATCTACTAGATGAAGGATAAAGGCTTAATAGGTTAATGGATAACGATGGTATTGGTCTTCAACAATTGCTTCTTTAAAACGGCAACCTAAGAAAAAATATTATTATTTCACATGCATCTGGAATTTTCCTGAAATTTAATTCTATTAATACTTTTCGGCTTCCTAACCAAAATTGGTTGACTCGACCCGTTACAGACACCTATGTAAAGTCGTTAGTAATAAAATGACAACACAATTCTAAACTACACAATCAGCAATTACAATGAAGCATTAATTCACAAGCATCTATAAATTTCGTGAAATTTAATTCTAAATTCATATTTTCCGGCTTCCTAAATAATTGAAACATTTATTAATTTAATCATTCTGCAACTCCGCAACTTACAGTAGAATTTCCTGAAACCAAAGTTATTTGAACTATATTCAAAATAACTCTAAAATTCATTAGTATTTAACCGTGGAATTGTTGGGCGAACACGAAATAGCAAAAAAAAAAAACAGATTAACTAGATTAACTACCGGATTGCATTCAAATATCCATCCTAAATAATTTAGAATTCGCAAAAATTTCGTATGTTTACTAAAAAAATTTTATAAAACTGATGAATTTTTCCCGCCCATCCTTTTTCACAAGGAAACAAATACTTTTATCACTACTTTTGCTGGGGATATATCACATACAATTAATCTCAGACATGACACATGCGACTCGTCTATGACTTGTCACCTCGTATTAGACTTGTCATAACCGATTCATCCCAGACTGGTAACAAACGTAAATTAGTAATTAGTGTGTCGTCAATGGCTTTCCTGCTGGAAGGTAATATTTAAGTAAAGGCAACTAGATAAAATTTGAAAAAATTATTCTAAAATGAATGATAAATAAGTTTATTTTATAATTTTTATAATTAAATATAAATCGTACCAGTATCTTAAAAGAGGGATAATATGTACTCGTATATTAAATATATTTGAATGAGATTTCCTGAGAACCGAATAATTTTAATATAATAGCTCGGCACTGTACATGTAGATTAATATTTAGGGTTGATTTGAAATTGGGAATTAATAATTATAATTCTTGTACTAAAACAGTCAAGATTGGCAACGTTGCATTTTATGACAAACATCCAGTCGTTGGTGTATTGAAGTATACAAACCTTCTCTTTCTTTTGAATAATTATATTAATTATATCAAATATTTCTAGCTTTTCAGTTACATAGATATAACGAAGTTGCCGATAAACAATTCTTTATGTTAAGATTGTTAAAATCCCAAATCCAATGCAAATAATATTTCTTTTTATAAAGCAAAAATATCGCTAATAAGCTGTGAGAAAATACTAGTAACCCATTGAGTGTCACAAAAAGGCAATTTTGCGGTAAATAATAGGATTCGTTACCAACTCCAACATAGTTGCAATTAATCTTGCAAAAATGATGGATTATGAAGGAAATACAATATAGAAAACAGCTAATCATAAATTACCTACACTATATTCTCAATGCACAGAAGAAATACGGAAACGGAAAATTCTATCGCTAATCAAACCAAAATAAAAATATAACAATTTATTACACAAACGCTGAATAATAGGATGAAGGAACATCACCAAAATAGCTCTCTCCGAAAATCTCCGAAATCAAAGCGTGGAAGAAACCACCCCTACAAACAATCGTAGTAAAATGTACCAAGAGAATTATGCAACGTCCATCCAGGAGCTAAAATTACCTCGAAACGATCCCAACAGACGGCATGAATCTTCCCAACATGAAACCACTACCATCCACCAAGCGACCTCCTGCCAACACCACTATTCAACAAAAACCACGCTTCACAAAGCCGTGACGAATCCATGACAGATCACAAACGAACCATGGCAACCCTACAGCCCAAAAACTTCAGCGTACGACCGATCATACCAAAACTCCCAAAATGATTCAGCCCCCGCCAAATCGACGGCAAACTCCAACAAAAACACCCGAAGCATTCAGCAAAGAAACCAATTTGGACATACAAATCCAACATTCAGGCAATGATTCAATACAAAACTGCAAATCCGTCCTCATACACTAACAAATGAGAACTACCTCAAGTCCTAAACAAAACAACTCAAAACAGTCAAAAATACCTTATAAATACAGGTAACGACAGAACACACATGAACACAACTCTCCGCAAGTTGAGAAACACAACGTTCAACGAACAACCACCACAAACCGCAGACACCGAGCCATTACTCACCATGAACGAAACCAATTCAAATCACTCCAAATATCAAAAAAGATTCACTGCAATACAGCTGCAGCACATCCTCGCCGCACATCCTGTGTAAACCAATCACACACATACACCACTCGTCAAAATCTAATCCAGTTTTCGCACCACAGAGAAAAAGTATAACCCCCTCCCAATCGCCAAAAATATGCATTCCTTTATATGTACAATATTCGACAAGGAGAGGTCAACGTCAGCCGCCTCTCCACAACGACGGCAAAAAATCTCACAAAGTTAACAAAAGTCTAAATTATTATACATATAACAAATCAACAAATTATGAACAATTAAAGTCTAATCGACTTTCCCAATTAACAAATTGAATCATCCACATTCAAGAACATTTAGTGCAAATCCAAAGAAATTCGCCCATTTAGACAACGTAATACGAAGTCTTAGTGTAATCCACTACAAAAATATAAATACAACCGTGAGAGAGCAGAGAATATTATACGATCATTTTGTTTATATTTTGCGCATCCCATATACCATATTTTCACTTATATGTATATCCTTAAATAAAAAAATTAAAAGAAATAAGGATTTCAGTACAACATGCAATAAAGACTTGATATCCAAATTTTAAATTAGCTTTTTGGTCGTGATTTGTTCAACTTTTCCAAGAAAATACCATCTACTCATATAACGAAATTCAACAAAATCACTGTGTACATAAAAAACTATAAACAATACGTATGCGAGAGAAAAAACAAAATTATAAAAATTAGAGACCACGACAGTATTTTTCATAGAAACAGATTACATAGAATGAATGCTAGCAACTGTCGTCACAAACTGTTTCATACCACAACAACACAAATAACTCATCCATACGATTCATTGATTATTATGTAATAAATTATAATGTATAATGTAAAATAAAGTAATAAAAATAACACTTATCTTAAGCATCCTTTGTAATCAAAAAAGTCCTACAAATTGAATATTAACATACAATGCGTACGATGCATTCAAACAACGGTGTCGAAAAACATATAAACGAAATTGTTATATACATATCCTACACCATTGCAAGCGCACCGCACACAAATTAATATATTAACACAATACGTATAACTTTTCACTTTACTTATTACTTCTTTACACACAAATTATTATTGATATTATGATTTATTTATTTCATAAGACATATATTAATAAATAATATTATGATTAATATTATAATTAATCAATTATTAACACATATTTAAACTATTTATTTATTTATTTAAAGGAGAGACAAAAATCACGTCTTTCCTTTACGACGTTCAATCGCCGACCATTTTTATAAACACTTACTGATGGTACGAAATTCCTTCTTGTAATTTTTTGGGCGTATTTTTGCAGTTTTTTACAAGACACTTAATTTTATTAAATATTTATAATTTTTATTACTAAAATGATACACTACACACAATCCCCTAACTATTTTAATAATATTTTAATTGTTTTTTAATTAATATTTTCAAGAATTTTTAAGAGCACAAAATTTAACACGTCACTTTAAACAAAAACAAAAACTGGTTTGAGGGGTTTTTGTTTTGAGATATGAGACCGCCATATGCATTTTTTATATAACCATCCTGCTCTGACTTGTTTCATGTTTGCTTCACATGAAATAGCAAATTTTATATGCGAAAAAAGTTTACATTCATTCTAACACCAAATTTGTTGGAACTGTTAGATCAAAAAGATTTGATCGGATTCAGCTGTCAGATCAACATTTTTGACATTACAAATTTTTTTCACACAAAAATCTTGATCTAACAAATTGCCTAGATTAATTTTAAAAAATCTCGATATTTTGTCAGATTTTTACGCATACATATATACAAAAGTAAACGTCAAAACATAAACATCAAAACAAAAACCCCCCGCCATTTGTACAATTCGGTTTTAAATTTATTTTTGCTTTTAATAGATTTATTAAAATTTTAAGGATAATTTGTAATTTTGTTTGTGCAACGTATTTTCGAAATATCTTGTGTACCAAAATGTTGTGTTTATGTGCGAAATTATATAATTCCTTATGCTTTTAATTGAAAATTATTGATATTGAGTTGTAAATAAATTAATAAAATTGAGAAATGGAAGACACTATATTGAACATTTTAATTCTTTGCTTTATAATTTTTTATTATACCGATGCTAACAAGCTGAAATGATAAACCCGCCATTTATAATAAACAATTTTTTGTCTTTCTTTTCACAAATATTACTACAAAAGTCGATCAAATTTCTTTCATATTCGTTTACATAAAATCCGGTCAAATTGTTGTTGTAAAAGTAAACGAATTTGATATAAGTATATAATTCTATGGAATAGATTTACGCGAGAACAACGTTTACAAATTGTGGAAATTTATTTCAAAAATCCGTGTTCAGTGAAAAATTGTTTTCGTGCTCTTCGACCATTTTATGGTGTTCATAATCGTCCAACTAAATAGTGCATTCACGAAACAATCAATAAAATTCGACACTTTTTCATTATTGGATATTCATCAATCGACTAGAGTGCGTATAAGTCGATATTTTGTGAATATTTCTGCTGTAGCTGAAAGTGTACGTGAAGACTGGAATCAATTCGTCGCCGTTCTCAAGCTCTGAGTCTCTCGTATGGCACATTGTGGCATATTTTGAAGAGAGATCTTGGTTTGAAGGGATACAAAATACAGCTTGTTCAAGAATTGAAGCCGGTTGACCTTCCTTTGCATCAACCATCGATTTATTGAAAGAAAATTTAAATGAGAACCTCATATCAAGAAACGGACCCGTGAATTGGCCTCCAAGATCTTGTGATCTAACGCCGTTAGATTACTTTTTATGGGGGTATCTGAAATCACATGTTTATATCGATAAACCACAATCGATTCCTGCATTGGAAGCGAACATAACACGCGTAATTAACGAAATATCGGCCGAAATGCTCGAAAGAGTGCTTGAAAATTGGACCCATATAATGGATCATCTAAGAGTCAGTCGCGGACAATATTTAAAAGAAATTATTTTCAAACATTAAATGTCATAAACCGAACTTATGTCACAAATACGATTTTTGATTATTAAATTGATTTTAATGCGTTTTATTTCAAAAAAAAACTTCCGGCAGCTTTTATTGGATCACCCTTTATTTCGTCACAATTTAAATTAACGTTTGTTTTCATTTATACTTTTAGTCATGTCTCAATACGGCCAAATTAATGAATTTGAGGAAACTGAAATTTTCGACTCGAATGAAGGGGCCAACTATGCCCAATTTATAGCCACAGATCAAAATACGAAGCCAGCCACCAGCACCCAAAAAAAATTGAATTTAAACCAATTTTAAAAAATAATTTAAAAACACAAGCAACCGGTCCACCAAAGCATTCAGAAGAAAGTACAAGGAATAATACGGAAACCAATGCATGTGATATAGCTAAAACCTTGTAGGAGCATGGCAAGTTAATGCGAGTGATTTTGCTGAAATGAAATTGCTCCGCCGAGAACAAAAACAAGTCAATCGTAACAATTTCGAACCATCTAAGACTCCCAAACTATTGAAAATTTCAATGCGGCCACCTCCAAATTTTAAACAATTTGAAGTTGATATTAAAGAGGATCCAAATAAAGAAGAAGCATTAGTATGCTATTCTCAGCATAATATAATTCAGTTGATTGATATTTTTGTTTTCAGAGGAAACCTTTTGATAATATACCGAATCAGAATCCGGAATGTACGCAATGGTTTACAATTAATAATTACCAACGACACGGCCTCACATTTCTCGTGGTACGGGCGCTATTGAAATATTGCTGTTGAAGACTATCTTATAATGGAAATACTTAAAGGTAAAATTGGTTATAAAATTTAAGCTAATAATATTTATTTTAATATTTCTGGTTTAGATCGTGCATTGAAAAAATGTCCAACAGCGAAGAGTACCGAGCTAATCAACACCATCAAGAAATGGTTTCAAGTATGCGAAGGACCGAATTCCGGAATTTATATTTTGCATCCATATTTTTAATTTTTATTTTTTACTTTAATAGATTTACTCGTATATTCTCAAAAGTTTTTGTGATATATTTAACCGAATAATGTTAAATGATTTAACAATAATTTAAAAACGGAAATGAACTCAATCTTGAAAACTTCAGGCCAATATCGATCCTACCAGTTTTCTCTAAGGTATTTGAGAAATTAGTTCTAAGAAGACTTGAAAATTTTCTGGTTAGCAATCAAATATTAAATCAATCAGTTTGGATTTCAGAAAAAATCAAATACTTTATCAGCATGCTCTAATCTAACACATTTAATTACAAGAAACGTAGATGTTGGAAATAAATGTGCTTGTTTGTTTCTAGATTTCAAAAAAGCCTTTGACTGTGTTAATCATGAAATACTGCAACTGAAATTAGAAAAACTGTTAAATTGCAGTTGTTGCAGTTAAATTTCAACCCAATTGAAATTGTTTGAAAACTATTTACATGGTAGGAAACAGAAGGTGGTTGTTAATGGAACTGTAAGTGATGAATTAACAATGTTGTGCGGCGGTCCACAAAGATATAAAGGGTGATTTTTTTGTGGTTAGGATTTTCATGCATTAGTATTTGACAGATCACGAGGGATTTCAGACAAGGTGTCAAAGAGAAAGATGCTCAGTATGCTTTGACATTTCATAATGAATAGACTTACTAACGAGCAACGCTTGCAAATAATTGAATTATATTACAAAAATCAGTGTTCGGTTCGAAAAGTGTTTCGCGATTTACGTCCGATTTATGGTCTACATAATCGACCAAGTGAGCAAACAATTAATGCGATTGTAACCAAGTTTCGCACTCAGTTTACTTTATTGGACATTAAACCAACCACACGAATGCGTACAGTGCGTACAGAAGAGAATATTGCGTCTGTTTCTGAGTGTTGCTGAAGACCGTGAAATGTCGATTCGTCGCCGTTCGCAGCAATTGGGTTTGTGTTATTCGACGACATGGAAGATTTTACGCAAAGATCTTGGTGTAAAACCGTATAAAATACAGCTCCTGCAAGAACTGAAGCCGAACGATCTGCCACAACGTCGAATTTTCAGTGAATGGGCCCTAGAAAAGTTGGCAGAAAATCCGCTTTTTTATCGACAAATTTTGTTCAGCAATGAGGCTCATTTCTGGTTGAATGGCTACGTAAATAAGCAAAATTGCCGCATTTGGAGTGAAGAGCAACCAGAAGCCGTTCAAGAACTGCCCATGCATCCCGAAAAATGCACTGTTTGGTGTGGTTTGTACGCTGGTGGAATCATTGGACCGTATTTTTTCAAAGATGCTGTTGGACGCAACGTTACGGTGAATGGCGATCGCTATCGTTCGATGCTAACAAACTTTTTGTTGCCAAAAATGGAAGAACTGAACTTAGTTGACATGTGGTTTCAACAAGATGGCGCTACATGCCACACAGCTCGCGATTCTATGGCCATTTTGAGGGAAAACTTCGGAGAACAATTCATCTCAAGAAATGGCCCGGTAAGTTGGGCACCAAGATCATGCGATTTGACGCCTTTAGACTATTTTTTGTGGGGCTACGTCAAGTCTAAAGTCTACAGAAATAAGCCAGCAACTATTCCAGTTTTGGAAGACAACATTTCCGAAGAAATTCGGGCTATTCCGGCCGAAATGCTCGAAAAAGTTGCCCAAAATTGGACTTTCCGAATGGACCACCTAAGACGCAGCCGCGGTCAACATTTAAATGAAATTATCTTCAAAAAGTAAATGTCATGGACCAATCTAACGTTTCAAATAAAGAACCGATGAGATTTTGCAAATTTTATGCGTTTTTTTTTAAAAAAAAGTTCTCAAGCTCTTAAAAAATCACCCGTTATATTGGGACCCTGCCTATTTAAAATTTATATTAACGACATTTTTGATTTGCCATTAAAAGGTACCTTGCAACTTTTCGCGTACGATAGCGTTATATTTTATGCAGCGGACTCAAAACATAGTCTATATTCAATGATTAATAATGATCTGATCTTAATCGATACTTGGTTAAATTTAAATCGTCTGATGCTCAACGCCGACAAAACAAAATATTTAATATTTGGTAAACAAGACTTAGATAACAATCTTCAAGTTCTGTATAAAAACACTAAAATTGATAAAGTGACTAAATATTGTTATCTTGGATTGTCAATCGATAACATGTTAAATTGGCAGAATCATGTAGATGGGATCAAAAAATCGATAAGCCCTTACGTGTAAAAAGCTTCTTAACTCGAGAACATTTGCATCTGATATATAATGCGTATATTAACTCGATTATTATACTTAAACCCTCTTTGGAGAGAAGTAGCAAAATTTAAACTAATTGAATTAGAAATCATCCGCAAGAGAGCTTTAAAGTTAATTAAGGATGTGCCAATACATTACCCAACAATTGAATTGTTCAAAGAATTCGGTTCTTTAAAATTTATGAACAATTTCGAATTGATATTATATGTGTATAAGATTTTAAACAATTTAATTGTACATAATCTAATCATTGTGAAAGCAGGGAACACGTATCACTATCTAAGAAATGCGTCGTTATTGTTAAGAGAATTTCTCGCTCGAGATACCTGTACAAGAAGTAATTTATTATATAGCGAAGTTCCATTATATAACAAGCTTCCTACCGAAATTCAAATATTCCGAACTTTTGAAATTTTAAAGTGCAAACAAAAATGTTTATGAATTTAAATAAAAATATGTTTAATGAAACGGTATAGCGAATGATTTGAAGTTCAATATAAATTATAGTACACTTACATTAATATACCAAAGTATACTTAATTTATTTTATTTTTATTTCTGATATTAGTCCAAACTAAAAATAGTTTGATTTAATTGTAAAATTAAAAAGTAGTTGCACAAAACCCTTCGGGTTACAGCAACTTAAACAAACAAGAAATGTTTTTGATAATTGTAATTTTCCTATTGTAATTGAAAATTAATAAGGAAAAAATAGTGTATTCTGTTATATGGGCTAATACTCGATCAAGTATATACAATAATTTTACTTATTAGGTTTTCATTTATTAACGATTAGTTAATCGAGAATGTATCTCCTATTCTATTACATCTGCGATGCATTAATTAAATAAATAACAGTTTTTATTTAAACCCAAATTAATTTGCATTTCCATTTAATAATTTTACTGCTTTTTTTAATTCGTTCGCCAAAAATGCTCCTTAAACGTAACACATGGTCGTATCTTAAACGAATAGTTAGTATGATTCTAATACGAAACATAAGTATGTTAACAGCAATAGATTCATAACTCTTTGCTGCCAAAAAGTTTAATTATCAAGGGCCAGGAACAACATTAATGTTCATTTTTGCAACACCAAAATGTTATGTTTCCGAAGAATCGCATGAACAAATTCCTTCGTTTATGATACGTAAATGTAGTACCTTGTTTGAAGGGTAATGCCTCAACCAGCGAACACTTAAAAGCCCAAGTTGCACGCCGTTTGTACCATTTCGGTTAGTGATTGTGATTAGTGACCACCAAAATTGTATAGGCTTCTCGTCACAAATAAACAACTGACCTCTAAAATTTTGATGGTCGCACCGCTCCCTAAGTGGTCCAAACCAAAGATTTTAAACATATGTTTATAATCTTTGTCCAAACGGGGTACACCTTAAGCTTTTAAGTTATCGCTGGTTCAGGCTTAACCCATGGGACAAAATCGATATTCTTTCAAAAGCACGACGGAATATAGTTTGGAACCGTATTTAGTAATAGGTGGAAGGCTAATTTCATCGAGCAAAATCTCTAGTTACCTGCTCTAAAAGCAGCTTCCACGGGCCTACGGGAACTTATGCTTCCTTAAGCTTATCGAGAAACCAGAGCACACGGCATCACTAATATGTGAGCGACAATAGAACAAATTTTAATTTCGCGAACCGCGAAGTAAACAACCCGTCCCGTTTAATTAAATTAGTACTACTAAGAGGCGTTTATAACATAAGGCGTGGATTAACAGAAGAGCGAAATAAATGTATGTAACTATAATGGTGCACGACTTAATTCATATGTAATTTATGATGCATAAAAGATTTCTTTTATCATTGTTTGATTAGAAATAAATACAAGAAATATTCTAGTTTGTGAATTCCAATGCTGAATTCTTATAAACACGTTTAACAAAACTACATTTTAGCAATATGCATCGTGAAACAAAGAACTTGATAAAGTTAACAACAAAATCATGTTTTTGTATAATTAAATATAAAAGAAATTTCCCAAAAACCTTTTTATCTAATAACATTAAAATGTTCAAGAATTCCATCTCATAAAAATGAACTATCAGATTAAAATAAGAAAAAACTAATTGTTTTATTGGAAGAAAAATAAATGGTTGAACACAGAAAACACAATATATTAATGAACACACAACTTACCCTCATCCTAACTTCATAATCCGTGTATCGCTTTTTGTTTGTTGCTAATGTTGTCATGGGATTAACGACATCAATTTCTAGAAAATTAGCTGGCGCTGCATAAGCATCATCCAAGGTTTGTTTTTTTACATTCCCAACATATAACTATGATAAAATGATAACTTAATAGATGCATACAGTTTGATTACCTTCAGATAAGGCTCCACAATTGTCAACTTTCTAGCTGTAACAGCTCTGTTACGACTAGCCGAGAAAAAACGTCGATCTTATTCGGTACCTGATAAAATCATGTACTCTTATACCGATTTTATATGAATGGTCCGTTAAACGAAGCGACAGCACAGAAAAATTCCTTCTAGTATTACAACAAGTTTGAACCTACCAAATTTTCCGGTCAACGACAAAAAAATGTTGAAACACATCCTCGTAAAATTGTAAGGCAAGGGTAATGTAAAAATTAAATTAAAAGACCTTAGAAATATCATAAATGTGTTGTCATTAATTTTAAAAAATATTTCTTTAAAATTAAAAAAAATATTCTTAAAAATAAAAATTCAAAATATCCTTAATAAGTAAGGATATTTTCCTTTTTCTTCGAATTTTTTTGTTCTAGTGACAAAACTTTAAAGGTAAGAACAACAAGCCAGTTGGCCACATAGGTAACATCATTGTCAGGCGATACAAACAGCTGATCCCGGAACCTTGGTGTTCTACGATAGTCATAACTTTTGCTTTTCTAAAAGAAATGTTGACACAAACTGCACAAGTTCACGTTAATTATTAAGGTCAAGCATCAATTTAACAACATATTGAATATGCATCTGAAAACACAATTCATTAGCGAACGCATATGTATGAGGAAACTATATCAAATGCTTTTGTAGGGTCAACAAACCAAGCTACAAATCTGGTTCGGTGCTGAGTCCTTGAACAAATGTACCTTGATGAGAACTTAAAATATTGATTTGGAAATTAATATATTTCAAGCTGAATTGCTTGATTTAAACGCGTTAGTTGCTGATAGTAAAGATTAGAATCAACCGTTTTGCCCGGTGACAACACCTCATAATACACGATTCCTTTCCAATCCCACCAAATACACAGCATTACCTTTCTTGGCATCAGTCCTGGCTTTGATGCAGTTTAGGAAGCTTCACCTCGTTTTGTCCATGATATTTTTCGCACAACGTTGTCGTATCTTATCCATTTTTCATCACCAGTAATCTTTCGCTTTAAAAATGGCTCGAGTTTGTTCCGTTTCAGCACGTTTCGCAGATAGAAATCCGATCCATTAAATTTTTAACTGTTAATTCATGTGGTACCCAAACGTGAAGCTTTTTTTTTATCCAGCTTTAGATTAAAAATCAAATGAAGAAAAAGATGAACCTCTGAAGTACTGCACGGAATAGTTTTGAAACATTAATGTGGTAGCGTGGTGTAGCAGTCTCTTGTCGCCCTCGCTAACTTAGTACGCAGAGTGTTTGCTCTGTTATTCGGGGGTCCGGGGTTCGATTCCTGATGGTGACCAGTAAAAATGAAAGGTTGCGACTGGGTGTTTTTATAATATGTTGATTAATTTTCAGAACTGCAGATTTACAGCCATAGTATTTACGGTTTTGTTCTTAATATTTTAGAAACAATAATGCAAGAATGAAATTTAATAAGTTCAAATTAAAGGATATATTCATTTAAGAGAATTGGAACTAAATATGGGGCTTCTACTTTTCCAGGCTATATTTTAATATAAAATATCAATTTTAGAAGTATACTATAATTTAAAATTAAATCCAAATATCAAATAGTAGCAAACTAGTAACAAATTCGTAGCAAACCGACTAATAAACAAATGTTGAAAATTCTTCATTGATTTTGATAAATTTGTTTTATTCCACCTTTAATTTTTATTGGGTGAGGGGGAGGGGTACTTTCAAAATTACTGCCTGCTCTAAAATCTTTCGAACATGCATGCATACACGATTATATAAATATCATAAAAGAGACTACAATGCCATATCGTGACGTTGCGTAGTTGCTCCGGGTCGACCCATTTCACGAAAATTAAGGATGATTGGCGAACAAAATTCAAATTACACAATTCATTTTATCGATATCGATGGTATAGACGGTCATCCATTAAACTAGAAGAACGGGCTGTTTTGCATTTTTAACTCAAACACCTCCAAACTTCGAGAAACACTAATTAAGACCTAGGTATTTTATGGCCGACCTGAATAATTCGAAAAATAATTGGCATACGCTTGTTAAATCTAACCGGATTAAAGGAAATCGAAAGTCCTCTTTTCGGATTAGCCGCAAACCATTTATGTTTCACATTTCAAAATGTTCTCTATCACAAATGATAACTTCATACTCGGAACAAATATAGCAACAACATTTGTTTTGTTTTAAAATGTACGAAAACGCATGGAAGGTTATTTATTCAACGAACAATAAAAAAGTATACCGGAATGGGAAATTGAAGTTTCGCATTCAAAGAAAATCTGTTCATGGAACTTAATTTTTTTAGCATACTGCCAACTAATCGATTAGCTGTTCAACCTGTTGTCATATGTTTATATCATACTGGTAATGTTATACATATTGCACGTCCTTGTACGTAATTTATACTCAATGGAATTATAATGTTATGTTAGCTTAAAATCATTCCGTATGATATGGAAAATTTAATTTTTGGTATTACGCCTTTTCCAATTAAGGCTTAAACTTATAATGCAAGCAAATTTGGTCCAAACGGAACTCAAACCAAACGTTAATGAACCTAGTGAATTAATTGAAAAAGACAAAAGTGCAACGTCGTCAAATCACGATAATATAAACTCGCAAAGCGCATCGACAAAAGATGATAATAGAATAAACAGTGATGGAAGTCTGTGTTTAGTGCAAACTGGTTTAGACAGGTATATTACTGTGCAACCCAAACGAAAGAGGGGCCTTTGATTAGCGGCAATACGAGCATGAATAAATTCACTAAGCTAGCCACGGTTGAACTGGCAATCGGTTTTCTAGTTTAATAAACGCCGATGAAGCAGCTGAAGATGCTGTACCAAAAAATACAAAACAAATTATTTTATTGTTTTTATCAACCACTGAGAAAAACTGAGAAACCGTCACCAATCTATTTGAGGGAAGAATCAAATAGATATTTAGCAAGAACCATCGACACTTTAATGGAGGGTAACTGTTATATTTCCGGGGTTAAACGAGGAAATATAAAAGAAACCAAAATTCTGCCGTCAAATATTGAGGCATACAAGGCCTTGATAAATCATTTTGATGAAGTGGGAAAACACTACTATACTTATCAATTAAAGAGCCAAAAAGAGTTGGTTGTGATGTTAAAAGGAATTGAGAGCTTCGTTGAACCAAACGAGATAGAAGCTGCTCTCGCTGAAAAAAACTTCCATGTTAAATCTAGAACTAATATTATAAATCGGGAAAAGGTGTCACATCCAATTTTCCGTCTAAAATTAGAACCAGATAATAAAAAAAACAATGGGAAGCATGAAGTATATGATCTAAAATATGTTCTACATAGAAGAATTACTGTCGAAGAACCCAGAAAAGAAACTGGACCAGTACCGTGTGTTAAGTGCCAAGAATACGGACACACTAAAGCTTATTGCACTTTGAGCGATGTTTGTGTAATCTGTGGTGATCTCCATAATTCAGCGAAATGCGATAAAAATAAAACTCAAGCTTCTGTTAGAAAATGCAGTAACAGCAATGGAAACCACACAGCGAATTATAGAGGTTGGTCAGTTTATATTGAATTGAAAAGGAGAATTAATCCTAGACAGCGAGCTGAGCAACGACTGCTTAAATTACATTCAGAGGCAAAAGTTCAAAATGAAAACCAGAATATAAAGGTGAACAATAGTGTGCCTCACAGAGATTGATACGCAAGTGTACTTAAGGGTACCATTCCAAAAATGGAGGCAAGTGAGGAAGGTAACATATCATTTGCTTTAAACAAGCTATCTGGTATGATGCAAAGCTTCATGGCGATGATGGAGAGAACTATGGATCTAATGATGCAGAATATGAACACACTGATGCAGATAAATGTTAAACATCAAAAATGACTCTCCTCAAAATAGCAATATGAAATACAAACGGCCTAGCTCAGCATGGAGCAGGGGTTCAAGCATTTCTCATTGAGCACAATATTGAGATAATGTTAATATCTAAAACACGCTTCACCAACAAGAACTACTTCAAAATTAATGGGCACTCTATTTATGACACTAAGCATACGGATGGCAAAGCGTACGGTGACTCTGCTGTATTGATTAAGAGAAGACTAAAACATTATGAACTTATGAAATATTAGAAAGATCGTATCCAATCAACGAGCATCTGTCTCAGGTTTCCATCAGGAATGGTCTGGAAATTGTGTGATATCAGCAGCGTACTGCCCTCCAAAGCACGCTATAAAAAGTTGCAGTTTATTGGTTATTTTGGTCAGCTGGGTAATACATTTCTCGCGGGGGGTGATTACAACGCCAAACATACTCAATGGGGTTAGCAAGCTATAGAAGAACAGTCCCTGAATTTTTTATCTACCGGTCATCCTACTTACTGGCCCATGGATAAAAAGAAAGTACCTGACCTAATTGATGTCTGCGTAACCAAAGGCATTACGTATGTTAAGGCCACCGATTGCTATGATCTGCCGTCTGATCATTCACTGATAATAGTAACAATGGTCTTGTCTATTGTCTTAAAATCAGAAACAGCGAAACGTCTGACAAACAAACGAACTGATTGGAATCAATACAGGAGACATGTCGTACAAAATTGTCACCTTGATATCCCAGTTTCTTATGTAGAATAAAGATTCACGAATAAAGCCATTGGCAATTTTAAAAAAAAACTTATAATGGAAATACTTGGAAAGATATGTTTTTCGTAATATTAGTCTATATGTAAGTACACTGTCAAATTTTCTCGAACACATTACACGAAGATTTAACATTTAACAGCACGATTGGTGAATAAAATTTTGAAATTCGCGATTAAACTAAAATATAAATTTAAAATATTATTTAAAAATCAAAAAATTATATTTACCATTTAGAACG
Source organism: Nephrotoma guestfalica (assembly GCA_963691935.1). NCBI lineage: Eukaryota > Metazoa > Arthropoda > Insecta > Diptera > Tipulidae > Nephrotoma > Nephrotoma guestfalica. The sequence continues at coordinate 136,181,848 of OY829914.1, read as the reverse complement.
TGTACTAAAACACTTTTACTCTTCGCATTGGACGGATTACATTGATACTGTCCAGAGTCTGATGGCCTTGCACTTTTTATTAGTAAAAACGATGTGGTCGTTTCACCCTTTTCTGTTATCACGGTTACACCGCCTCTCGGCGAATCATAACTGATAATCTGTAAATATGAAATAAAATAAAGTATTAAATTAATATTTTAGATTAAGGGTTGTATAACGAAGATGCAATGTACAAAACGCACATAATATAATTTACACACACATAAGATACCACCACACACCATGCATTACTTTATTATTATGATTATTATTGTACGACGGAGAAACGTGTTTGAAAAAAATATTCGCTCGTCATTTACGTGAAAATTTTGTAATTTTCCTAATTAAATTGCAAAAAATAAAGTTCTGGAAAAATTTATTCATGATGATAACGATGATTTTTAATGTTGATGATGTTGGAAAATATTAAGAGTATACTAGTACTATGTACTCGTAGGTATATTCTGCTTTAATTGTATCCTGCTTCCTTCAACCTTTTGAAAATAATTATGTTGTGAAATATAGGAAAAAAGTGAAGAAAATATTATTAGATTATCGTTAAAATTATCGATGGCATATACAAAAGTATATATAGAGATGTTAGGCATTGCATGTACACATTTTATCAAGAAGCATTTTTTTCTAAAATAGGGAAAACCCTAGTTTTTTTTTTACGTATATATAAAATTCAAATCATCGTTCGTGAGGCAAAACTGAAAAAACAATCATTATTTGGCGTATTTAATTATTTAATACAGGCAGCACTAAAGCATAGTTAGATACACGAGTAGTGTTAATTAGATTTGACCTCTAAAAAATAGCAACTAACAGTATGAGGGGCAAAGTCCTAGACCCATTCTTTTCGCGATGCTCCCTGGATAATTCTAAATGAGTTAGGCGGTTTAATGAAGACAGAGCAGATCAAATTCGTTTACAGTCAAGGACACTACATGTTACCACGAGTCATTGACACCCTAAAATCAATACCAAATCAGCGTCTATTCTACGGGTTACGGGCAGCTGGAGCGGGCATTTGTCTTGTATCAAACGGCTGGCGATATAATCGTGTTCAAGATAGGACTGAATACATAACATTATTCACCACTATGTGACCCACACATGTAAGAAGCGAGTTGAGCGGCAGACTAACAACCTTCTATCAAAAAATCTACTATGAAGCCTTTGTGTAATGTTCATATTACACAAGGGCTTCGGATTACCATATAGGATTCATTACAAACACGATCTCGGAAAGTGTCCATGAACAACGCTTTAAAAATGGGAATATGGGTGAAGATCTTCTTCTTCTTCATCATCAGGTTTTAAACACCATGCATAGATTTAGCTGCCTTTATAATGCTCTTCCAGATAACTAGATCAACAACAAGCGGGCGCCAGAAACGATAACCAAGAGTTTCAAGGTCCTGTGATACGTCGTCCATCTACCGAATAAGGTGCCGCCCGCAAGGAAGCGTAGAACGTGTCAGAGCCATCTGAGCCTTGATGATTTAATTGTTCGAATTATATCAAAGTTATTCAAATCATTTCTGATCTGGAGATTCTTCCTTAATAGAATTTAGCAACATACGTACTACTTTCCGCTCAATACGGTAATGTTTTGGCCGTTCCTTGTTGTTAGCGTTCAACTCTCGCGACCAAAAGTGGCTACTGGTCCTATCAGCGCTTTGTATAAATATTTAATTACGTTTTGCGCGATAACGACCCAAGATGCATATGTCGTTCGCGTAAGCTAATAGTTGGCTTGATTTTTAATATAAAGAATGTTGAGCTGGCGAATGAAATATTACAGCGAAAGGTTGAATAGAAATTGGGCTGTTGGGTCTTCATGCTGCACTCCTGGTGTTACATCTAGAATATCAACTTGGCTTTAGAACCATCCATTAATATTTTGCAGACGCACCATAATGTGCTTCACTGGGGGCTATCATACGCCTGTTGAAAATCTATAAACAGAAAATACACAGAAATGTCTTTTTCATACCACTTTTCTGAACGAAAACCGCTAGGGGTTTCGCCCAAAATGCGCTCACTGTAAAGCAATTCAGCGATAGTTGTCACAAATCAGCCAGTCTCAGAGAGAGGTTCTGAAAAGTATGTGGTAGCTACAACCAGAGTATATAGGAGAGGTAACTTAGAGGCGCGCGTTCCGTTGTTATTTGATGCAAGGTGTAAGGAATCTGGGTCGGCACTAATACGCTTATTACTGTTTGCCTTACCGATTTGCGCGCTGAACTCACCCAAAAAAATCTTTACATCGTGTTGGAGATTTTATTCAAAACGCTTTATAGGTAGTCATATAAAATGTCTTTATCATGTTCCGGTTTTACCTCCGTTGGGACATGTTCTTTAACAAATGAAAGAATAAGTGACGTACAAACCACCGTCGACTCGTGCCTATCGAAGGTTTTGCTTTCACAGAGAGTAAGTCCGTGGCGTCTGTGATCGACGATGTAAGTGCCGATAATTCTAGTTTCTTGTAGTGCAATTAAATCAAGCTTGTACTGAGATGCCTGATCGAGAAGTTGGTGAAGACTCTCTGGACGATTTAAGTTGAATACGTTCCATGTTTCAAATTTTAAATAATAGTCTTTATTTCGAGTTCAAGCTCATTATTGTAAATCCGAGTTAATTATCCCAGGCTTTTGTTGAAGTTCCGTATTCTGAAAACCTCATGCTCTACCAAGATCGCAAATAAAACTTATACATTGTTTTATTCTCAATTAAACGCAAAATGTTTCAGGTCATCAGATTTTCCAGTTAAATAAAAAGCAATTTCAATTTAATTGAATAAAATATATAAACGAGTTAAAAGCTTTCTGCTATCTTTTCACAGAATGTTGAAGTTGTTATGAAAATCTCCAGAATAACCAAATCAAATGCAATTTACTTATTTTAATTAAATTAATTTTATTTTGTTTTATTAAAAATGTACAAAAAGCACAAATAATCACTTAATTCAAAATCCTTTTATGCATTTATTTATATAAAAGACGAGAGTATTTTTATTTATATATAAATATTTACCAGTTACTTGTATTTTGCAAATAATATTTTATAAAGTGCAGAGAAAAGCAATTTAAAGTGTACTTGGAAGAGGATAAAAATTTTGGAAAATAAATTCTTTTCGCAAATTTAAAGTTGATTTTTTTAACTCTGTTTAAGAATATTTCCCGATCAACAAACTAATCCATTAAAATGTATTGAAATTTTGTAAATGGGTGGAAGCTTAACTACACACATTCCATATATATACGACTTTATATACATAGTTAGGGTTTACAACTGTTGGATAATAAAGCTAAGTTGTGTAAAATAATAAAATTGAAATACATACGAGTAAATTTTTATTAGTTCATTAGTCGATTGCATATTTATTCTATTGCATTAGTTTAAGTTCGTAAAATAATTTTAATAGACGTTTAAGTTTTAGTATCAGCATTCATAGTATACATAAAAGTGTTTTAAAAAATCCACGAAATATTAAAATAACAGAACATTGTTTATGGCCTATTGGATCACATGTATTGTTAATACTCGTATGTGGTTTCAGCAGAACACAAGAAATCTACGCCAAGAAAGTCAAGACGTTTGTAGAAATTAGCTCTTTGAAACCCCTTGTCCATACAGATGGACAAGAACTTTACATTAATATTACATACAAGCAAAAAATATTTGTATGCAGTTTTCGTTTGCTTCTTTCTTTTTTATGTGTTATGGCTGAACTATAGAAAGAATACAAAGAATAAAAAAAAAATAACGTAAGAATCGAAGACAAACGTTTATTATTCCAATTTGACGTTACGGCCATAGATGAGTTGAAATATTAAGTTCATTCATATATTTTTGTGATATATTTCCTACAATTATGAATGAAACTGCAATATTTTTGAGTATAACCGTATTTATATCAACAAATATATGTTTTTAAAATTATAAAAATTGTCTATATGCGGTTTAAATCACCACAGTTCGATAAATTATATTTTTAGGTTAGGTTTAGAAAAATACAATTCTACAGTGTATTGCAAATTATTTCTGATATTATATTCATACTAGCATATATATACATGAATATTTTATAAATAGAAAACATAAAACACACGAATAATTTAAAATCCCCTTATATAAAAAAGTAAATATGCATATTACATTCAACGCACTAAAATTTGGTTGGGTTTTGTTGTTGTAGTTATTAAGTTTTTTATTCTTGGACGAAAATTTTCGCTCGTTTATTCTTTTTAAGTGACAGTGACAGCAAAAATGAAAAAATATTAAACGCAATTTCTGTTATTCTTTGTAAATATATTCATTATTCTCAGTATAGTCGAATACATGTAAATCCTCTCTTTCGCTCTCTTACGTTATTTTTTTTATTCTTTTTATTCCATCTATAGTTCCCACTTAAGTTCCAATTTTTTACACTTTAAATTGAACAAATCAAATAGGAAATATTTTAGTTATAACTATAACATTTATTTTGACAAGTTCACACGTGTTTTTTGAAGTAAGAAATGTCTGAAATTTCATAGTATTATCACAAATAATCATATACAGATGAGTATTTATCAAGGCACGCCGATGTGCATTAAATAAAATCGATAAATTTGTAGGGGAAAAGTGTTTAGCCAAAATGAAAAGATGAGCTATAATATTTACGTTGCTCGATATTTTCTCTTTCTGCCGTCCAGTATTTCCAATATGATCGAGTAGAAGTTTATAACAAAAATATTTTATTTCTTTGTACAGTATAAAGGCGCAATTCCATTACTGCGGTTTTTTTTTATGCAGAAAACCAGAAAGAGATAAAATCAAAAATCCGTATGTGTGTGAGCGGTGAAACAGTAAAATTTTGTATACTTAAATTTGTTGTTGTTGTTGCGTTTTGGTTGCCATAAATATAAATAAAAAATACAAAATGAAGTATTTTTTATGGCAACCAAAATGAAAAATACTCCCCACTCTCAGCAAATTTTAGTTTAGTAATATTTTTATGGTGAGCACTTGGCTCGGACGTTTTATATGTTTGGTGGAGTGTGATATAAATCGCGTTTTCATGATAAATTTATATTAATGTTCACATTAAAATATTTTATAATTTTTAATTTTTATTATTTACTCTGTATTACATAATTTTAATGCATACGATATTATTTAGGTTATGTTATAAATGCGGTGCAAATATTCCCCTAACTTTTTTTTATAGTAAAGCGTTTTTATAGTTTTTAATTATTGAAAGGAAATAATTAAAAAACATAATAAAATGATGCCTACAAATAATATTTAGAATTTTTAGTAATTTGGAGATAGATAAAAGGTAATAAATTAGTTAAAAGGTGAAAATTATTGTTCAATTAATTTTACTAATTGAACAATAATTTTCACCTTTTAACTAATTTATTGGTTATAATTTAGTAGTTGTCAAATATTCCCCTTAAAATTTCGCTATAAAATAAAAATTATCTGTCTTTGTCGGATTTTTGATTTTATCTCTTTCTGTTTTTCTGCAAAAAAAAATGCGCAGTAATGGAATTCCGCCTTAACTCCGTTGCTTATTTCATTCATTTTCTCCAAAAAATACTAATTTCTAAAACTGTTAGGTATTTTAATATTATTGAATTCAAATCACATATCATCCGTATAGTACAACACATAGAAAAACTCAATAATTTGGACAAATCAGTATATATAGGAAACACATAATATATACAAAACACAAATATGTATATGTATGTATAATAGTTGTTTACTGCGACCATTAAAAACCGATATACATAACATACATTTTTTCCTTTTCATTGATAAGTTTTTGATGTTTACCGTATCAAAATCCTCCAAATATTTTTTCCCATTTTTTGATTTATATTTCATTAACACACCAACATAAAATATGTATTACATTCAATGTAGCTAAATCCACCTAAACAGATCATCTTTCTTTTCATGTCACGTGTTTAATTTTGATATATCTAAAATGAGAAGGAACACTCGATCATGCACACATCTTATTTTAAATAGTATGCATATACGAGTGTATATACATAATATGTGCGTTTGAGTTTTCGTTTCATTCTGTTTTATTAAATATAAATGATGCGTAGAGAGAGATATTTTCAAACGAAAATAACAAATGGATTGGATTTGCTCATTGTATTCGTGTTTTTTTTGCTTACAGTAAACACCACCATACACTACTTTCATAGAATAATGAAAAGCCAATTTTGAAGAATAATTTGTGTTTTATACTGTACAAAGAAATAAAATATTTTTGTTATAAACTTCTACTCGATCATATTGGAAATACTGGACGGCAGAAAGAGAAAATATCGAGCAACGTAAATATTATAGCTCATCTTTTCATTTTGGCTAAACACTTTTTCCCCTACAAATTTATCGATTTTATTTAGTGCACATCGGCGTGCCTTGATAAATACTCATCTGTATATGATTATTTGTGGTATTATTTAGAGTTTACAGTAATGATGTATGCGTTAAAAAAATATTTTGTTAATAAACATGTACTCTGGTTTGTGATCATCGCTTATTTGTTGCTTTTAGATAATTAAATGTGGTGATTTTTTGATAAAATAACAATGTCCTTCTGGATGGACAAATCGTTAGAAGTATAATGTCCATCTCAATGGACATAATTCATTTTGTTCACTGGGATGGACTTTTCGTTGCAATGGTCGTTAAAGTTAGTATTTTTATTACAGGAATTACTTTTAGTCCTACGTTCCAAAATAGAATTTGGTTAAATTTGTTAAATTTTGTTAAAAATAAACCATGTCTCGAAGTAAAAAGTGGACCGAAGATGAAATATATGCCATATTGATGGAAAGTTCGGATGAGGATGAAATGGATGAAACAGAGGTTTTTAAATACCCTGAACATAACTCCAAATTGGCTCGCACTAACAGAAAAAGAGAACAAACGGAGGACGAATTAGACAATCAAGAAAATGTGGAATGTTCCGGTGATAACACAAATTCTTCTAAGTTGGAGCATTTGGAAATACCTACGGCACATTTTGGTGATCAAGGAATAACTGTCGTTGCCATAGCAACAGTTGATGGTGATGTCGTAATGCACAATGACGTAGATATACAAATACTGGATTTAACGAAAGCCGACACAAATATGAGCCTTACTGATAAAAAATACATATGACGAAAGAAAACGGATTGCGTTGAAATCCCTTACGAGTCAAAATTACAAATTGAAGATGACAGCACCGATATTATTGGTGAACACTCACCTCTCTTATATTTGGGTTGGGTTTTGTTGTCTTATCTCAATGTACATAATTCATTTTGTTCACTGGGATGGACTTTTCGTTGCAATGGTCGTGAAAGTTAGTATTTTTATTACAGGAATTACTTTTAGTCCTACGTTCCAAAATAGAATTTGGTTAAATTTGTTAAATTTTGTTAAAAATAAACCATGTCTCGAAGTAAAAAGTGGACCGAAGATGAAATATATGCCATATTGATGGAAAGTTCGGATGAGGATGAAATGGATGAAACAAAGGTTTTTAAATACCCTGAACATAACTCCAAATTGGCTCGCACTAACAGAAAAAGAGAACAAACGGAGGACGAATTAGACAATCAAGAAAATGTGGAATGTTCCGGTGATAACACAAATTCTTCTAAGTTGGAGCATTTGGAAATACCTACGGCAAATTTTGGTGATCAAGGAATAACTGTCGTTGCCATAGCAACAGTTGATGGGGATGTCGTAATGCACAATGACGTAGATATACAAATACTGGATTTAACGAAAGCCGACACAAATATGAGCCTTACTGATAAAAAATACATATGACGAAAGAAAACGGATTGCGTTGAAATCCCTTACGAGTCAAAATTACAAATTGAAGATGACAGCACCGATATTATTGGTGAACACTCACCTCTCTTATATTTGGGTTGGGTTTTGTTGTCTTATCTCAATGTACATAATTCATTTTGTTCACTGGGATGGACTTTTCGTTGCAATGGTCGTTAAAGTTAGTATTTTTATTACAGGAATTACTTTTAGTCCTACGTTCCAAAATAGAATTTGGTTAAATTTGTTAAATTTTGTTAAAAATAAACCATGTCTCGAAGTAAAAAGTGGACCGAAGATGAAATATATGCCATATTGATGGAAAGTTCGGATGAGGATGAAATGGATGAAACAGAGGTTTTTAAATACCCTGAACATAACTCCAAATTGGCCCGCACTAACAGAAAAAGAGAACAAACGGAGGACGAATTAGACAATCAAGAAAATGTGGAATGTTCCGGTGATAACACAAATTCTTCTAAGTTGGAGCATTTGGAAATACCTACGGCAAATTTTGGTGATCAAGGAATAACTGTCGTTGCCATAACAACAGTTGATAGGGATGTCGTAATGCACAATGACGTAGATATACAAATACTGGATTTAACGAAAGCCGACACAAATATGAGCCTTACTGATAAAAAATACATATGACGAAAGAAAACGGATTGCGTTGAAATCCCTTACGAGTCAAAATTACAAATTGAAGATGACAGCACCGATATTATTGGTGAACACTCACCTCTCTTATATTTGGGTTGGGTTTTGTTGTCTTATCTCAATGTACATAATTCATTTTGTTCACTGGGATGGACTTTTCGTTGCAATGGTCGTTAAAGTTAGTATTTTTATTACAGGAATTACTTTTAGTCCTACGTTCCAAAATAGAATTTGGTTAAATTTGTTAAATTTTGTTAAAAATAAACCATGTCTCGAAGTAAAAAGTGGACCGAAGATGAAATATATGCCATATTGATGGAAAGTTCGGATGAGGATGAAATGGATGAAACAGAGGTTTTTACATACCCTGAACATAACTCCAAATTGGCTCGCACTAACAGAAAAAGAGAACAAACGGAGGACGAATTAGACAATCAAGAAAATGTGGAATGTTCCGGTGATAACACAAATTCTTCTAAGTTGGAGCATTTGGAAATACCTACGGCAAATTTTGGTGATCAAGGAATAACTGTCGTTGCCATAGCAACAGTTGATGGTGATGTCGTAATGCACAATGACGTAGATATACAAATACTGGATTTAACGAAAGCCGACACAAATATGAGCCTTACTGATAAAAAATACATATGACGAAAGAAAACGGATTGCGTTGAAATCCCTTACGAGTCAAAATTACAAATTGAAGATGACAGCACCGATATTATTGGTGAACACTCAATATTTTCAAAGATATTTAACCAATGAACTTTTTAGCGTTATGGCATTCAATACTAATTTGTACGCTATGCAAAATAATATTGCTTTTAAACCGACAGATGAAATCGAAATCATGCGGTTAATGGGAATCCATTTATTCATTGGTGTAACAAAAATACTCCAACTTAAAATCGACTGGAATCGAGAGATGGGGATGGACTTAGTAGACTTTCAAATAAGAACCAACATACATTACGTAAATGTCTTAGATACACCAGCCAACAACACGGATCTGTTGCTATAAACTTCGGCCTTTGATAGAGACCATAAAGTTTCGCTGTAACCAACTTAATTTAGAAGAAAATGTGTGTCGACGAGCAGATGATCCCTTTTAAAGAAAGACTATCAGGCAAGCAGTACATCAAAAATAAACCAAAACCGTGGAATATAGAAATGTTTGTACTGTGTGGGAAGTCGGGACAACCGCATGACTTCATTTTGTACCATGGATCTAATACTGGCTTGTCCGAATACAATTTAAAAAAGTTTGGTTTCGGGCCCTCTATTGTGCTTCAACTTGCAGCAAGAATTGAATCGAAAGGTCACAAATTATACTTCGATAACTATTTTAGTAGTTCCTACCTGTTCGAAATACTACAGGGAATGAATCCCTGCTGCTGGATCGATTAGAATAAACTGATTCTTCAATCTAAAATTTACGAAGGATAATGTTTTTAAAAAAATAAAACAGGATATTATGAGGAATTATGTTCCAGAAATAAGCAGTTAGCAATAGTGGAATGGTTGGACAGTAAACCGGTACACATCGATTCTAATTTCGTTGGAGTTGGATCACCATTAACTGGTAAACGATGCGACAAGAACAAAAAAACATGTGGAAGTACCGCAACCTGAAGTGATCAAGAGATATACCGAGTCGATGGGCGGAGTCGATCTACTTGACCAACTAATTGGCTATTACCGAATTTTAATAAGATCAAAGAAATGGCCGTTACGAATTACAACCCATTTTCTAAAGTTTGCATGTTCTGCTAGTTGGATTGAGTATAAAACCAGTGCATCCAAAAGAGAGGTTCCCACTAATAAAATAAAATCTTTATTAAAATTTCAATTAAGTTTAGCTAAATCGCTAATAATGATGAGTAATCAGACCAATAATTTCCGAAAACGAGGACGCCCAAAAGCCGAATTGTCAGAAGCACCATCATATTCATCCCCAAAGAGAACTCAAGTCGAAATAAGACCATATGTTGACCTTCGGGTTGATTGTGAAAATCACTGGCCCATAAATGACAGCAAGAAAGAAGCGACGCGTTGTAAATTAGACACTTGTTATGTTATGTACAATAAATGCAAAGTTCATTTATGCTGCCTAAACGAAAGAAACTGCTTTGTCAAATTTCATACGCAATAATGACAAACAAGTTATAAAAAATGGAATATGTATTTGAATTGTGATTTCTTGAATTGAAATAGTCCGTTAATTTTTCTGTTTTTTAAGCTAATATTTATTATTTTATCTGTTATTTTGATAATTTTATATTCAGTATTATTATTTATATTGTAAGGCTGAAGTAATTATTTTATGTTATTTATTTTCAAATACAATTTACAAAAACTCCACTAAATTTTTCTATTTTTGTTGCAACACTTGAGTCACAATATCCCTATGGATGAACAAGTCTGGTAGGCCTAACAAGGTACAAAAAGTATGATTTTTTTTAGCTGTATAATTTTGAGAGTTCATTAGCTTTTATAAAAACAAAATAAATAATTTTTAATTCTTCTAGAAAAAGTTCGGGTTTAAAGGGTTAAGGCCGAAACAAACTGCGTTTAAATGATATCTAGCTAGAACTAAGTCAAAAATGCATGGAATATATTGACAAGCGCATTCTTTGTTACCAGTGGTGTCGAAGTGGACCAGTGAACGGGTAACTGCTAGTTATTTAATATTTGTTTAATAAAATACTGAAACTTGATAACGATAATACCAATTTTTGAATATACTGCAAATGCAGCATTAGCGTTCCAAAGATAACAGAGTTATCAATTGATTCAACTACTGCTAATGCAGTATTGTCCCATAAATTAAACTAATTAGAACGAGACGTCACCACTGCTATTGCAGTGTTTTTTTAAACACGTGCTAATTATTGCAAAATTATCCATAAACATTTTAATACAAAATGTTTCAATCAGTTACAGCATGCGTCGTTCTGAGTAGACATCGGTAAACAACTGTGAATGAGAATTTATTAAGAACAATTTGTAGTATTGAAACTAAGCAAAACATCAAATATATTTGTTTATAATTGTTGATACACATAAAGTTAAATCATTTTTGTTATTCTTCCAAAAGGTCTGGAAACGGGATTTGATAAAAGCTATTTAAAGACTTTTCATTCTAATCGGGTTCAGCTTGATTTCATTTTGTACATTTTGATTGGGCATACGATTTCATAATACGATTAGCCCATGCCTATTTTACTAGTACAAAAAATATAAAGCGTTAAATTTAAATCATTGTCGACCTAAATTATTATTAAAAGCTGTTATAAATCGTTTAAATAAACATCTAATAAATCTTTAAATCGCCCGCATTATGTTACTAGTGCGATAAAAAAAGTGTCTGCGCTATAATAATTATTACAATTTTTATTTTGTCTTATAACACCATGCAACAACGCCATAATGGTAATAATAAAAATATTCCAAAGATAAAATTTTTTTTGTATACAATATGTAATTAAAATTAAGTAACATTCTTTCAATAAAAATTAATTTTATCTATTTACGAGTATTGTAACAATTGTTTTTTTTTAATAACATTAATTTGGTTTTTCCACAGCAGCAGTTTTAATTACATGTTTTGCAACCATAAAATTGTCAAATTAAAATTTATCTCGAATTTGTTCGTTATGTATAATTATGTATATAGCACTAGATGTACTTCTTTTGTTGTATACTTCTATACAAACCATAAATACATAATAATATTTTCCGTTACATTATAAATTGCAAAATGAAATTAAAAATTAAAATAATTATTATAACATGTCGTAACCGTTAGAATATTATTCATAATAATAATTGTTTTATATAATTAATTAAAATTTTCAAATGGAATGAATCGTCACTTTACAATTTATCGCGCTGGGAAATCCAAAAAATAAAATTATTGTGAAATTGGTACAGAGAATGATAATATGATTTATGCATCACACCCAGAGGGTAGCGAATGCTCGTATACAGTAATTTCAAAACACAATACAATATAATTTTGAAAAGAGTTTCATCGTGTGACTGAAAAGATAACCATTTTATGTTTGTATATTATATTTATGCGGTGATGTCCTTTTCGTTAATGTCAGATTTTATCGATATACTTTGTAATTTAAATTATTGTGTTATACAATGTTTAACATGGTTTATTACGATAATCTAAGCATCATTTTATATTAACAATGATGGCCGTGTATTGATAATTTCAATATAAGTTGGTTTGTTAATAGTCATAAAATCCTGTTAATCATCATACGTTCGTCTATAGATTTTATTTTATGTCGGCAGAATCACAATTTATTTGCGAAGTAAACATGCTGAGTGAGAGACAAACATTACGCTGACTTGAACTTGGTGTCGTTCTTATGTAAAAGTTAGCATATATCCCAAGGGGTACACAACTTACAAATTTAATTTATAATCATTTTAATCTTAAAAATCTTAAAAATAATCTTTAACATCATATGCAAACTAAAAAAATCGCATAATCAATTTAATAATCAGAATAATCTTGTAATAATCATAACAATCTCTGAAAATAGTGAATTTAATCATGATATAATCTGGAACAATCCAACTAATCGTGTAAAAAAACAAGTCGTAATCATCGTGTTATCCTTTTCTTTCCCATTTTTTCATATTAGGTTTCCCGTTATTTTTGACATTGTTTCTTTACAAGACAAAATTTTTTAATGTAAACTGGTGCGCAATGAAAGTCAATATGGACAACAAAAATAAATTAAATTTTTGGACAGTTATCGAAGAAGAATCGGGTTGCCAGATTATATAAAAACAATAATGGTGGGATATACAAGTTTCATCGTTTTGCAATCACTAGATGATGACGATAGTTAAGAAATGGAGAACTATGGAAAATCAGTTTGCAAAGCGATAAACTCAAATCAAGATATGAAGATAATAACAGTAAATTAAATTTTGACGAAAATTCGCATTTCCCAAGTGATTTTAAAAATAGTGAATTTAAAATATATAATGGGGTTAAAAATATTTGAAAAGATTGAGTAATTTAATAAAAGAAAAATACTTGGATTACTTCTGCGAAAAGCTACATACATAAAATCTTGATCATTCAAATAATAGTAAAAAAGGCCCTCAAGGCGGCCATTTAGCTTCAAGTGTGACCGTTTGTGCAACTACAAGAAATACTACAGAAAAAGTACACAATCGAGGTAAAATTATTGATGTATTTATTACTTTTTCCCAATTTTAAAATTTATTTGTGGAAAAGTGTTTGGAAAATATAAATGTAGCTCAAAATGAAAATAAAATTAGAAATTTAACAAACAAATGGATTATAAATTCTTTCATATGTAACAAAAAACAAAAACCCAGTTATTTCATAGAAAACGCAAAAGTGATGAAAACCAAATTCGAAATCGTTGCACACATAACTTGTGCCTACTGTTTAAAGCCAGTAAAAATCCAGCGTAAATGTCTTGGTTGATATTGTGTGGATTATTTCCAATTTTATGAGGCACTGCAATGCGCATACGAAAGAGGAAATGACAAAAAACAAACCATCGAATTGTTCATGGAACCCGGTGAACACAAGCTAGAAAAAAAAATCCAAACATAGAATAGTATTTTATAAAACCAGTCTCGTTGCCAGCAGCGCACACGATTATACAACCGCTTGTACAACAGCAAGCGATTTCCATAGGCACGAAAATATTAGAGAAAAGAGGAACAGAGCAACAACTCTCCTTCCAACCTTGATTCCACCACCGAATTATATTATGTTGGAAACAAGGATGGAAATAAATTCCAAGAAATTACGTTGGCCAATAACAACACTTTGAACAACACACACACACACACACACACACACACACACACACACATACATACACACACACACACACACACACACACACACACACACACACACACACACACACACACACACACACACACCGGTTGATACTGGTGAGCGCTCCGAATCGCTCAATGAAGAGGTGAGGAATTCAACAATTCTTCGAGGGAAGCAATGGATGGGTAAACGCTGAATCCAGTTTTCTCATCCCCCTCAATGAAGCTTCTACAAGAAAAATTTAAATCCTTTTTCGGTAAATAATCGCCATTATTTCTTCTTGGTACATTTTATAAGCCATTAGGACAACACCATCCATAAAACAGATCGGTGAAGTAAATAAAGTAAGGCTCAAAAAATTATAGTGAATAAAGAGTGGTAATAATACATGTTGATCACTTTTAGATTTAGCACAAATTTGTGAAAGTCGTGATATTTTCAAATTTCAGACTAGCCATACAACTAATGTCAAATAAATCCATTTGAATAAATTCATCCACTGAGAACACAAATTTCATTTTACTTCAAATTCACAATTTTGCAAATGATATTCAATTGTTTTTAGGTCATTCACCACTTTTCACGAGTCAACCACAATTTTTAATACTTCATTTTCAATTTTTTCTAAATCAACCACAATTTTTGTGCAAAGCAAATTCGTATTTTTGTCAAAGTAACTTCAAATAAAGGTAGAATAAATTAAAATATTTTTAAAACAAATTTAAGTTTTAGTATTTCAAGTTCATAAATTGTTATCAATTCAAAATCAACTTTTTGTAATATGACAAGCACAAGTTAACTAGATTATCCGTAAGCTGGGATATGTTTATAACAGATGACCCACATATCTCAATAAAATGGAAGCATATTTGTTTGTTTGTAAAACTCAATATTTATTTATTCCTCCCCCCCCTCCTCTCCCCCCTTCCCCGAAATATTTCTAAATTCATTTCAAAGTGTGTTTATAAGAATTTAAAATAAGAAAGTAGTATAGCGATTGTTCTGTAACAGCTAGTGATAATTGCATGGTCATGTTACTTTCAACAGACGTATTAGCTGCAGCTAAAAGTGACCGTGCGCATATTTTAACTTTTGAAAACTAATGTGCGTGAAATATTTGTAAAAAGGTTTCGAATATCAGCTTATGAATAGTCGCATTGTCGAGTACTATCCAAGCGTTTTCGATATTGATCTCGCTCAGCTTGAAAAAAAGTTTGCTAATAAATTATGCAAAAATTGTAGAATTGACAGTAGAATTAGGTATGACTTTTTATAAACAATTCATTGCAGCTAACCACTGGCACTGTCACATGAGCGCTTGTGTTAATTAATTAAAGCCACTTTCCTCCATAAATATTATTTTTTCTCGATCTTGTGGTACATTTTGCGAAAAATTAATTGCATATCTCCTTCGAAGATCGAGACTTTTTTCATCATTTAGTCGATTAATCTCAATTTGGGACCGTTTTAATGTGATTTTGAGTTTACGTAATGTGTTTCGAATTGAAGAAATGCTTAGCACTATGTAAGCCGATTCTCTCAATTGTTGTTTTATATTTTTTGGGGTTATCACTGGGTTTTCCTCCACGATTTTTATGAACCTTTTGCCACCACTGTTATTTGTAATGATTTCCACGCCATCTCTCAAATATTTTTTAATAATTGTATTAGAGCTATTTTTATTTACACCTGCCAGTTCCACTGACTCTTCAAGTCATTTCCGCTCATTGTAAAAGTTAACTAATATTTTTTGGAACCTAATCTTGCCCTTTTATAATGCTGACGGTGTCTCCTTTGGGGAATTCCACGTGATACGTGTTCCTCTGACCCTTGCGAATCAATCCTAACACTTTCATTTCCTGGATTTTCCATTTTAAAAATAAAAAAACGGAATCATTTTTTTCCTTAAATTAAACTACGTCAAAACTCACAGAATAACGATTCATATATTTTAAATTATCTCAAAGTCAAATTTAGATATCCTGTGAGACACAAGGTGTTTGTTCATAAAAAAGTATACACAAATATTTTGTGCAACCAATTTAGTGTTATTTGACTGGTGGTTATCTTGCACCTGCATCCGATTGGGAAACAATTTTTTTTTATAAAATTCAGTTCTTCTCAAAAAAAAACTTGTTATAACTTTTTTTTACTTAATTTTAATTCGTCTTGATATTCTCTACTATTCCTTAATACAACATTTGGCTCGAGGCTTCTTGTGATTGAATATAGGCTAATTCGTTTAAGTATTCCTTTGGTTATTTCAATTCTTGGTAATTCATCCCTTATCTGCTGAGCTGCTGTGTGTATTCGTTGGATTAGTTCTTCTTCTGTTCAATTTCTTTGGGATATTGATCGCCTTCATCGTTCCCCATACATAAAAATCGTATACCAATAAATGAATTGAACCATTTCTTCAAATCCAATTATTTGAATAATTTTCGTTTTATTCTCAATCTAATTAAGAGAAGGTGTAGTATTAACACATATTGTACAAATTAACAGTTTTTTTTTATCATTAAAACAGTAGGCGATGATTATCAACTCTCAACTCCTTTGTTTAAATGTTGAAAAAACAAAAACTAAATATTTAGAATCAGATTGTAATAATTATTATATAAACATGACCATGGAATTATCACTAGCTGTTACAGTACAATCGCTTTATACTATTTTTTAATTTTATATTCTTATAAACACTCTTTGAAATGAATTTAGAAGGCTTCTACCTTTGGGGGAAAAAGTAATAAATATTAGAATTTACAAACAAACAAATATGCTTTTATTTTATTGAGATATGTGTCATCTGTTGACATAACTTGTAGCTGGTCATACTGAATTTTGTGGAGAGCACTGAATTTGTTTTTCAAAAAGTTGATTTTGAATTGCAAAAATTTACGAACTTGAAATATTAAAACTTAAATTTGTTTTTAAAATATTTGAATTTATTCTATATTTACTTGAAGTTTAATTGAAGGTACTTTGAAAAAAACACGAACTTGGTTTGCACAAATATTGTGGTTGATTTAGAAAAAATTGACAATGAAGTATTAGTAATTGTAGTTGACTTGTAAAAAGTGGTGAATGAACTAAACAAATTTGAATATCATTTTCAAAATTGTGAATTTGAAGTGCAAAACCTATATTTAAACGCCCCTAAATGTATGCAACTGATTTGTTTCTTTAATAATTTCGAGTTCCATAATTTCGTATAATTTGGTTACGAAACTTTATTTATATTGTTTATATGTGTAAAATTAATTATTAAATTTATTATTTTTCATTACTGCTGATCTAAACATTGCATATTATAATAAATTAATACCCACTGATCTTGGATACACTTTTTATTTTGTGATTTGTCATCTAGCGATTTTAAATTTTCAAAAAATAATCGCCATTGCAGCGTAAAAGCAAATAGACTTATGGATTGACGTAATTTTTGGATCGATAAAAATCGAAATTTTAAATATTTTAAAACTAAATTTTACATTTTCTCTTAACACTAGATTAAACAATTTTATAATGAAAAAATGAATTTGTGCGTTTCAAGAAAACGATAAACTTTGAAACCTAACCATAGTCAAAGAAAACATTAGAAAGCAAAAATTAGATCAATTGGTAATATTTTATGGTGAATTTTTTTTTTTACCAAACATCATTTTTTACTATTTGAGTACCATATAGCCTTAAGTAGTAAAATAAAGTATAATAATCATGAACAATTTTTACCTCGAGATTTTTTAAGATTTACAATTTGCTATAGTATATCACCGAAGTAAAAAAAAGTAGTTTTGAAAAAATCTCTGTGTGTGACTGCATATTTCGTGCCGGCCCACTAAATGTCTATTTTTTCTGTACAGTCCAGACGGATTTACTGATTAGGATAGAACTTTATAATTTAGCTTTTCTCCTAAATTGGGAGATCCCGCTGATTTTTGGCTGAAATCAGTCAACTGGAAGTGGCTGCTTCCAAAGAACTTTTGTGTGGTTTGCAAATAATTTCAAAAGTTACTTCCCGGAAAAATGATTATTCATTTAAAGTTTCGAAATTAAATCTGCCACAATAACGGACCAGATCAGTTTCCCAAATTTCGAAATGACGAATTTTGACAAAAAAAAAAAAAATCAATAAAAATTAGGCTCTGTACCCATACAGATTAATTAATCGGAATGAAACTTCATACTAAAGCCTTTTCCACAAATTTTGGCCTAAATCGGTCCACCGGAAATTACATCTTACGATAAAGAATTAATTAATTAATTTAGAAATTAAATTTCAACCAATAGTTATTGATCTTGTTATTTTTCTGCAATTTATTCATGTTTTTTGTTTATAGAAGAACGTTTTACCAAAAGTCTATTAAGTTATATTTTTCGTCTTTGAAATTAAGTGTGGTGTATTCGGCATTTACGAGTAAGTACTTTGGTCATAAAAGAATTAGGTGTGGGCCACAACATATACAACCCTATATTTTTGGTTTGGTGGGCATCAGTTCTACGTGGATTAGTTACTTAGCCGAGGCATTAATTCAGCAGAAATTATTCAGGAAGTGTTAGAACATCAACAACGGCATTTTCTGAAATTAGTGACATTTAGTCTTAAATACTAACCTTAAATGTCGTTTTATATTGTGTATAATTGTGAATTGTATTAAGTGGACAAATAAATAATTGCGGAAATTATTTCTTATCGTGCTTTAGTGTTTGTCGATAATAGCGGGAATGTTACTGTGGAAATACTTTTGGTATTTTCGGTAATATTCCACTAGAGTTTAGTGTTCAGTAAATATTAGGAAATTATTTAGAGATTGTTTCCGAAATATTCAGGAATATCCCGGAAGCGGTGTAAATTCCAGAATTTGTGTTGTAACCGTCAAATTTATGACGGTGTTTACAATATAGTAATACGAACCGAATTTGACAAGGCAAATTCGAAACAATTGGTAACTACGGTGGGATTTTGAATATCAGAAGATAAGTCTAGAATATTTGGCGGACAAAAGTAAAGTAGTTGAAATAATTCTTGAACTATCTGAAAAATGGATACTACGCAAGTATTAGTTGCTCTGCAGGATTAGATACATTAAATGAGATCAAGAAAGTAAAGAAATGAATAAAAAATGATATCATCACTGTAAAGAAACACATCAAACGAAACAAGAAATTAATGAAAAAATATGGCAACAGAAATGATAATATAGGCTATATGGAGCAGATGGTCGAGCATTTGAATGCCGATGGGGAACACTGGACGATAATGGCTGCAGATAATTAGGTGGAATCAAATGATGAAAATTATAGATTGAGTGCCATTGATTGGTCAGGAGGAACCATAGGACTGGGGTAAGATCGAGTAATGACGAGGAGACAGCAGATATGGGAAACAGCTGAAACAGTTGGGCGATGATAAAAAATTAATCTTAAAAAAGGATATTACCTCAGTTCTGGTGGAAATGGTTTCGAATACTTTAGTGGTTGGATTGGTTTTGTAACAACGAATTGATCGATAATTGTAATTACTATGAAATCAATCGATTTATAGTTTTCGGTATGTATTTATATTATTCGGAGATAGAACAAAATACAGTTTTACTTACTTTTTTGTAATAAAATAAAGTACAGTAGTAATGAACAATTTTGCCATCGAGATTTTTGTAGATTTACTGATATAGTAGTAGTTAAACGAAGTTAAAAAAAGGAATTTTAAATAATCGCTGTATGTGTGTGTGTGTGTGTGTGTGTGTGTGTGTGTGTGTATGTGTCTGTATAAATATAGTAAATGTTGTTGTTGGTGAAACTTCAGACATAAGCATTTTCCATAAATCGGAAGATTCCAGTGAATTTGATCGGAAATCGGACCACAGGATGTGGCAGCATTGGAAGTAGCGTTTTAGTTTCTTGCAAATATTTTAAAAAATATATGACTTAAAAGACAAACGACTATAAACTAAACGATTGCTAATTAAATTTGCAACAATACCTATTCAGATCAGTTCTCCAAAGATTAAGAGAAAATGATCTCTTTGCCAAAAATAGTTTTTCATCAAAAATTCGGCTCAGTGCTGCCCGTACGAATTGGTTGATCGTAATAAAACCTCATACTTAAGATTTTTCCACAAATTTTTAGATCCCAGTGAATTATAGTAGAGCTTGGACCAACGGAAGAGACAGCTTTCGTACGAGCTTTCTCGTTATTTGCAAATATTTTGATATCATTTACCAGAAAAACGTATAAGATCTAAAAGATTCTAAATTAAATGTTCAACAATAACGGATCAACTAAGGTTTTCAAAATTTAAAAGTAAATGCCGAATCTTAACAAAAAAAATAGTTTTTTGAAAAAAAAAAATAGTTTTTTGGAAAAAAAAATGTTGGTGTCGGCCAGACTAATTGGTGGTGAATCTCTACAGCCCAGACGGGTCGATTGACCGAACTGAAACTTGACCGAAATCGGTTCTCTGAGAGTGACAGCTTATTTTGAGAAGTATATAGCACTTACGAAAAAACGATCAAATAAATTGTAGATGTTTCAAAAACGTTTGGAATACTTTTTTATATTTAACCGGAAATGAAAAGTTTTGATTTAAAAAATGTTAGTTTCATCAAAATTTATCATCTCTTCAGTCCAGTCGGGTTAACAATTCGGAATCAATTTTCATAAAGCTTTTCCATCCTTGCGAAGAGTGTGGTTGGCATCTGTGTATACCGGAAGTGGTAGCTTCCGTAGGACTTTTTTAATTTTGACAGTGTAGATTAAATTTTCAACAAGGGTTGACCTTGTTGGTTTTATGAAATTTAAGCAGAAATATTGAGGACAGTTTTTATTAAAAATTCCGGTAGGTTCAAATTTTCGGAGTGCAAAAAATTTATTTCGTCCAAAGTTTTTTTTTAATTGACGAATTTCTAGAGGAAGTTATTTTTTATATTTACTTATTAATAGTTTTAGTTAAAATTAATACGGTTTGTTTTAAGTTTATATTAAATTCTTAAATGTACGTGCAGTTTTAAAGTTTTTCAGAAAAATCAACAAAAAATGTAGAAGTTTTTCCATTTGAATAACAACTAAAATTTTAAATTTTGATGTTTTTAAACATTTTTCGTCATGGCTTACTATGCAAATATTTGAATGCATTTACAAATTCAACTTAAAATTTAATGTGACTGAATACATCGATGGCGGAAATGAAAGTAAAGGATTGTATTTATTCGTGTAGAGAATTTACTTGAAAAAATTTAATTTTTATGGATTGGTCATTTCCCTCTACTCCCGGACTGTCTGGCATTTTGACGACATGAACATTTATTTAGCCTCTCAGTTCCCCAAATATTCTGCAGAAAAGAAGCTCCTTCAACTGTGAAGAAGCAGCCTTGGATTTGGAATGCGAACCGCGCCAGGGAGGAGGACCCCTAGTTTGAAATAAAAATATGGTATACAACTTCCAATAGAAAAAATTACAATGTATGTCACTAATTTGAAAACCACTTTAAAAATTGGAACATTTTTATTTGATTTGATTAATTGATTGAAAAAATATAAATCCCAAGTATACACAACCAACAAAAAAATGTACCCAAATGTGATTCGCTGTTAAAACGTATTTGAGTGGAAAATGAAAATAATAATAATTTTCTTTTATTGTTGTTAGCATTGTTATTATTTCTATCAATGAATTTTTGTAGGAAATTTTATAGTAATTTGGTTGCCGTTCGATAAGCCTTTTTTATTATTGTTATTTTCTATTTTATTATTTGACAATGTAATTATGATTTGTGTTCAATTTGATGAAAAAATTTCCACGACTTTCATTTTGGTACTTTATGTATAGAATTTTATTGTGTTCGAATTCAAGGAGAATATTTTCTCGTATACTAAAGGGAATGATAATTCTACAAATTTATGCTTGAGTAAAGACTTACGTGTATGATATGAGTCGATAAGTAATACAATTTACATTATAGAGTAGGTTAAGGACAGTTGAATCTTTAGCACGATATAGATTTTGCACCGTAATGGTGAGTTCTATTTTGTTATTAGTTGAATGGATATTTAATAATGGAATATGTAGATTGGCAAACTACAGTTGAACACACTATTTTCCAAAAGCACTTTTACATTAATTAATGTTGAAATAATAAAGTTGATTAAAACATTTTCCGAGTTTATCGTAAGCAATTCATGCGCAGGATTACTTTTAATTAAAGTGAAACTTATTACTATACGAAACAGAAACTGTTTTAAAACTTTTAATGATTTTGAGTAAAACAAATTCCATTCTATAACTACGAGTATATTAATTAGTTTCTTACTTGTAGATTATGTTACATTTTGTTTCCTTAGTACAGGTACCTTAGAGCAGATTTTTTAATGATTTCTTATAATATTTTTTGTTTGATCTTGTGTTTTACAAACATAAATTGAAATTCAAGAATAAAATATCTAATACAATTTTGTTTGCAAATAGTTAGAATACGTTTAAACTTGTCTAAATAGAATCCAACTGAAAATTATAATGCGTTTCTTTTTCGTACACATTTAAAGACCTACCTTGAAAGTCTGAAGCAATCTGAAGCGAATTCACGATCCTAAAACAAATCCATTAACTAGGCTAAAACCTAATAGCCGAATAACCAAAACCAATAAAACCATTAAATCATTTTCAGCAAAAATAATTTAAATATATGTAATCTATTTTCTGGGAAGCCAGAATATTGACAAATATAGATGATAAGTGACAAAATAATAGAAAATACAGGTAAAGTTAAAAAATATAAATTATATTTCCATTTTAGCGGTTTATTTATTAACCCAGTGGTAATATTTTAATTGAATGAACCTATATGAAGCAGTGTATATGTTGTGGTTAATACCAGTTTTTCTTTTATCATAAATATGAGCTGTATGGTACTGAGAAAAACAAATTTCGTTTTAGTATCAATATTTAAATGCCCCTAAATGTATGCACTGGTTCGTTTCTTTAATAAGTTTTACTACCATAATTTCGTACAATTTGCTTACTAAACTTTACTATACCGACCAAATGGCACAGTGGTTAAAGCATTGGCGTTTGGATCCATCGGGAGGTACCAAGTTCGAATTCCGATAGGGGCAGGATGCAAAAAAAATTTTCATCAACAGATTACGATCTTTGATGAAATGGAACACATCTATGACCCCCTGTCGGAGAGCAAAACTCATGGGCCGACCCATCTTCCATGCCAGTATAGGCTGGCATGGAGCAATGCAATGTGCAGATGGTGACAAAATCGGACCTATAACCGTACGTGCTCGAATTGGCCGACACTGGCGTAAAAGTAAGGACGGAAAAACTACCCGCGAAAGAGTTGGGAGAGTCTTGGCCCCAGAACAGATTACAGAGATAATAAAAAAACTTTGTTTATATGTATTGTTTATAAATATTGTTTATATGTGTAAAATTAATTAATAAATTTATTATTTTTCATTATTGCTGATCTAAACATTGCATATTATAAGAAACTAATAACCACTAGTGACACTTAATTTAGAAAAAATAAAAGTCATTTTAATAATTTTAAACTAAATTTTAAATTTTCTTCGTAATTTCAAGCATAATCTTGATAATCTTGTATTAATCCCTCGTTTTTATATTTCTTAACACCTTGATCTTAACCGCAATTTTTTTTCGCTGTTTAGAGGGAACAAATTGATTTGTGCGTTTCAAAAAAAATGATAAACTTTGCAACCTAACCTGAACTAAACATTTTATTTTAATAATCATGTGTTAATCCCTCAATTATATATCTAAGTTCATGCTATAGAAAGGATTAGGTCAATTGGTAATATTTTATGGTAATACAGCCTTAACACAGTTTCGCAAAAAAATGTGATATTCTGATTTTGATGATTTTTTTATTAACTTATTTATCTGATTACAGAATTACAACTAAATGTTCTTATGCCAATTAAACAACATAATAATTTCTTAACGCGTTAACGAAATTGTTGTTTAAGCAAATACGATCCAAATTCAGTTGCATCGTGATGCAATGTGAAACCCGTTTTCTAAATAGAGCGCGTGTTAAGTCTTCCCCATTTAAATTCCAGATGTTCTCATTTGACGTTTCGTAAAACTTCCTCCTAGTAGTTTGAACTTGTGTTTTCTCTGACGTTATCATATTTGGTATTGTCTGCTGCATAGCCGGCTTGCCATGAAGCATTATTTCCGGGATGTTATGTTCAGTTGTGTTGGGTTTCTTCTATACATTTGTGGTGTTGGTAATGATCCGAATTTTCTTGTTATTGCTGCGGTTTATGATGATAAATGCAATCTGTATGTTGACAGTGGTTGATGTAAGATCGTAGTTGGTAATCATTTGTAATGAGAGGATTTCTTTAAGTTTTTATTTTTGTGTTTTTGTGTCTTTATTTTTTATTTTTTGTTGCTAATTGCTAAGTTCATGTTACTAAGCATTATAAAATACGATCCGTTGAGTTTTTGGCTTTCATTCCTAAAACCAATGTCCCCGTTGAATTTGTTGAGCAGAATTACTCCTTCTGATATCTAATTGATGGTTGATATGTGTTAATTTTTGTTCTTGTTGTATTAAGGCAGTCGACTTTTTAGTAGGTTCGGTATGCATGTTGTATTTCTAATGTAATTATTGATTTGATCACAGATAACGAGAAAGTTAAATTTATTATTTATTTTTAAACAATTTTTATTATACTAAAAATACCAATATCATGATTCTTTATAATATTTTCATTTTCAATCTCGTTTATTGTATAGTCTCGACACGATTAATTCAGAGTAATGTAGAGGATCTATTTTTTAATTCAACCCGAGCAGGTAGTGCGCTATCAAAAAATACTCTCTGTTTTTTATAGTTCCTGGTAATTTTACTCTGCACACTACGTTTTTAAATGTCAACTATGGTTATACCGAGCTTATTCGGTTCTTCAAATTTTACTCTGAAAAGAATGTCAGAAAAAAAATTATTACTCCACGCACACCGGATCATTTGATACGGTACAACCACCTCGGTGTCCAATAACTCTGCTCGGGTTGAGTTAAAAATTAGACTCAGAGTAAACATTGGTTGTTATTAATAATTTTAATATTGGCAAAGTCTAATGCCTAATCTGGAGTAGAGTTGGCCAAATTTTAATTTTCGATTGTGTTTATTGCTTGAATTTTAATGTATAAGAGAATTTATTTTGACAGTTGATGTCGTTAAATCGTTAAGCGATCAAAAACCGGTTGTAAATAGGGTCAGTGCTACCGACAAGTTTACAGATCCCTTCGCTTAAATACCCGTAATATTGATTATCCACCTTGAGAGGATTAAATGATAGAGGGGGGTGCAGCAACTTGGTGCTTGCCTGTGAGAGTTATGTTGGTCTGCAAATTTGACTT
The DNA here is from genome assembly GCA_963691935.1 of Nephrotoma guestfalica. Lineage (NCBI taxonomy): Eukaryota > Metazoa > Arthropoda > Insecta > Diptera > Tipulidae > Nephrotoma > Nephrotoma guestfalica. The sequence goes on along the minus strand of OY829914.1, from coordinate 136,156,051 downwards.
GGAAGTTATTATTGTAAAAATAAAACAAATCCGCTTTAGATTTGATAATAATTAACAAATAGTTAGTTGACTATTGAGAAACTTGATTTTAATTGAATTAAGTACTTCCGGTGTGTCGATTAGGCCCTGCAGCAGATTATCATTGCCTTTTTTAGCGTTGCCGGGTTGTAAGTCTTACATCCGCTTAGACCTGTGTATCGATTTTGTCCCAAATGTGTGAAACGAAATGAGTGTAACCGGAAAGATATAGTATTTAGTAGTATTTATGTTTATGTTGGTTAGTGACGCGCGTATAATTGGTTTGCTTTACTATACACATGCAAACCATGTGTCATTGTTTTTTGTTTATTCTATTGACCCTTGATGAGATTTTTGATTCCCATATTAAGTAGCGCGATTGCGCTCCTTGACACTCAAAGGGTTAACCTTAGTAAACGCCATATTTTTGTGTTGTATGAAAAAATTAAGAAAAATTCGTCATTTTGGAACAATATGATTGGTCGAAAAAATTCTTTAAACGAATGAAAAGACAAACTAACGCAACATTGAATCCGCCTTTACAAGATAGTGTTACTTTTTGAAATATTTATGTATTTTCGATTTTTTTTAATTAATATTTTATTTTTAAAATTTATGAAATTTAAATTAAATTTATTTATAAAATTTAAACATATAACACATAAACATTTAAAATTAATTTATTATAAAAAATATTAAACATAAAATACCTTAGCATGTTAAATAATGACACTCCGTGTTGAGAAAAGGAAATAAGCACCATAACAAATAAACCGATTCACCCGGATCGCGTTATTTTGGTACTGTCCATCATAAAAATGACACAAATACCATCAAAAGAAAAATATAAATACAATGACATAATTGTGTATTATACAGTGTATACGTATTCGATATTTTTTGCTTCACTCATTTTAAATGAGTAACTCACGGGACAAAATCGATATACTGGTGGTTGTTGCTATATACTTATGTGGTACGGTAGATCAGGGTCATGTACCTATCCGGCTTTCCAGGTCAAGTACTGTATAAAGTTCTTTTGAATTTTCTCAATAATTTTGATATGTCCTACGTAGAACGGACACCACGCATTTACAACATATTCCAGCTGGGATCGAACGTAAGCATAATACAATTATCTCCAAATCAAAAACATCCAACGTTTAATAAACCCGAGCATGAAATTCGCTCTATCGATGCATAGCTCAATGAGCTTGTACAGCGAAAGTATCTTAGTCCAGGTCTAACCGTAACCAGGTCTTTAGTTTCAAGTAGTACTTGAAGAAGTTCATCGTTTATCTCACGGTCTTGTGTAACAGGGTTGGGTTTTCGGTGAAATGATAAAGATTTGTACTTTTAAATGTTGAGATTCAGCGAACTAAACTCGCATCATATTAAATCTAATAAATGCCAAAATAAAACCGACGGGTTACTGGATATTTGAATTAATATTTTTTCTTTATTTAAAATTTTGGAGCATATAGCGCCTACTAGGCTGGACCATCTAACTCTGTTGGGTGTTATTGTCTTGATTTTCAGTCATGACTTTTCGAGTGGTTTCGCTTCTGCTAGCATCTTTCCATGTTACAGCTAGTCGTCTGACTGTTCATTCCAGAGACCGTCTCCTCTTGCTCTTTCGTATTTCGATATCAATCACAGCTTGATCCTTTTGCCTTTAAATAGTTCAACATTTGTTATTTTGTTGGTCCAGAAGCACCTTAGTTTTCTTCTAAGGCATTTATGTATGTATATGCTTGGTTGCATTTATGCAACCGTACAGCAACACTGAATTGTGGGATAGAGCAGATATGTTCCACGGTTTGTGTAATACGTTGAAAGTTGATCTGTCTTTATTGATTCGGTTATTCAAATCTTCCTCTGATCCCTTTGCGTACAACCAAGTATACAAATTCATTGACATCTTCCATTTCTTCTTGCTTGATATAAACCGGTGTTTGGGGTTGAGTATTTAACCTCATCATCTTGGTTTTCCCGATATTTAATTTGAAGCCAATTACTTTTACTAGATCTGATAATTTCTGTACTGAATGTTGCATTCAGGCGTTTTTGTGTGTTAGCAGGCATAGGCCATCTGAGTAACCCAGATTATTGAGTTTCCCCCTTAATCCACACTGACTACCGTTGAGGAACGCTCTATCTAATTCTTCTTGCTATGTTCTCATGACATTATCTAATATACTAGAAGCAGAAGTTCCTAGTAGTGTATTTGTTTGAACGCGATTACTCGCATATCTTGTGTGAGTTACATTAATTTCTTTGGCGTGTCCCTTTCACAAAGTGCCTTGAATATTGCGTTACTATGTATTGTGTCGATCACATGTTCGAAATTCACGTAGATGTGTGCAGTGATTAATTCCATTCGTTAGACTGCTCGATTATGATGCGTGTTGTGTTAATATGAGCGGTGTATCTTGGCCTTGGTCTTGAGCCAGCTTGTCTCTTTTATTTTCAAATTGATTGTCTGTGAAGTTCTATCTAGGATGAAAATTACTAATATCTTTATGGTTGTGTTGAGGAGAGGTAAACCCCGCAAATTTTTGCATTCTGGTATTAGAGTTGTTGCAGTTGTCTTATATCTCCTTTGAATAATTCACCTCTGAAATATTGTTGGCTTCGATATATTCCTTCCATTTCGTCAATTATGCTTCATATGATGTTAAATTCCTCAGCTTAGCGTACTCGTAATAACCCATGTGGTACAGCAGCGGATATGCTGCCAAATCCACTCTTTGGAGGCAGGCCCAACAGATTCTGGGGTGGGCCAATCATTGTTTAACAAATGGGTTACGAAGTTCCAAATTATCAAGATCGCCAAGATCATCAACTGGAAATATAATTCAGTATAAGGAGGAAAATCCCGAAGTCAATGAAGAACTAAAAGAAATAAAGGAATTTACAACTAAATTGAAAGAAGAATTAACAATTTTAAAGAAAGAGAATGAAGAACTCAAAAAAGCAGTTGAAACACGTGCAGAACTTGGGACGACATCTAGCCCAGCAGTCGATGATGACATTAATACATTCTATACGAATGAAGAAAAATTAGAAAGAGAAACAAATTGGATGTTGAACCGGATTAAATGACCAAGTAAGAAAAGGAAAGAGTAACATTCACCAGAAATGGCAGTAACCAAAAGAGGTTTCTAGAAACCAGTTAATCATCAAGAGACAAATAAGCTCTAGAACAACAACCACCTAAACCAAAAGAGAAATCACCTCCACTAATAAGTGTCATCGGTAAATCAAATTTCTCTACGATTATGAAATCGATTATGGTAGCCGAGTACAAATTTGTATATCTTTAAACAATGGCGTCTGAAGAATTAATGTTGTAGACTTTGAAACCTATAGAGCTTTGGCTACAAAGCTTAATTCCGAGGGGCATCAGTGGTTTACCTATGAGGATAAGAATGATCGCCCAATCAAAGTTATGGTTAGAGGTCTTCACCCAACCTGCGCCAAAGATGAAATTATTGAGGATCTCAAGCAAAAGAGCTATCAAATAAAAAAATGCTGTAAGCATAATTAAGAAAGAAAAAATCGAAACTGAACAAGGAGCTCAAATTAACAAAAGAGGGCTTCCACTATTTATGCTCACTTTTAATAACAATCAAAAAGTGGAAGATGTGTATAATATCAAGGCAATACTTAACATGAGAGTTGAAAAAAAGGAAGGGAGTTGTTTGCAGCGTGAAGACTATGCAATTGCGATTTTCATTCTGAAGATCAACCAACATATAGGCCTACGGATAGAAACAAAATACCCGATATCATTGACTTCTTTATAACCAAAGCTATAGACGAAAACTACATATACCTAGAAAGCAGCGACGGGATTATGTCGGATCACACGCCGGTTATTATGACAATCAGTGCAACGATTGTTAACAAAACTAGTCCACCTTCGCTAACGAGCAAAAAAACCTGCTGGGAGAAATTCCAGAAACTTCTTGAGGATAATATTGATCTTCCAATGAAGGTCTAGAAGGACTAAAACAACTCAACAACAGTATACAAAAAGCGGCGTGCAGTACTACCCCCTCAAGTTCAAAGGAAAACGCCAAAATGCTATTTATCCTCTGGAAGTTAGGGAACTGGTTGCAGCAAAACGAAAAGCAAGGAAGACCTGGCAAAGAAGTCGAGCACCAGAATATAAAACAACTCTAAATTGTTTATCCAATAAACTAAAGTTGCTAATTAAAAAAATCAAAAACTAATCCATTAATAAATACTTGAGTGGCCTTACTGGGGAAAAATATACCGAGTATTCTCTTTGGAAAGCGGCAAAAAGTTTAAAACGACCTAAACTACCAATTCCACCTGTTAAAAATGAAGATGGCACTTGAGCTATAAGTGCAAAGCAAAAAGCTTCGTTGTTTGCTACCCACCTCGAGAACACGTTTCAGCCTCTACCTAAACAAACTGCAGAGGAAAACATACCACCTATAAAGTGGATAACTGCAATATATCTCCTGTCACATTACAAGAATTAAAAGAGGAAATCTCCAGGATATGACTTAATTACAGGACTAATAGTAAAAGCTCTACCTGAAAAAGGACTACGTAAACTACTCCAAATAATTAATGCAGTGTTCAGACTTACACACGTTCCTAATTAATGGAAAGTAGCAGAAGTAATTATGATACCTAAACTAAAGGGAGTGACTTGGCACGTTCTTAAAGAGACTCAAACCAATAACAGTAGAAAGAAATCTTATTCCTCCACATCAATTTAGCTTCAGAGAAAACCGTTCAACAATAGAACAAGTACACCGAATTACAAACATGATTGAAGACGTACTTGAAAAAAAGAAAGTATGTTCATCCGTCTTCCTGGATGTAGTACAGGTCTTTGTCAGAGTATGGGATAAAGGCTTGGAATATAAATTACAAGGAGACTTACCAAAGCAGTTTTATGAAATTCTAAAATCTTACATATCTAACCGACAATTTCGAGTTAAATTAGATGGCGAATACTTAAAAATAAAGAAAATATCACCAGGGGTACCACAAGGTAGCGTTCTGGGTCCCACTTTATATGTTCTATACACCTCGGACCTGCCAACGATAGAGGATACTAACATAGCGACGTTTGCGGATGATACGGCCATCTTAGCAGTTGCTAATTGAATAAAAGAATCTACAAGAAAACTGCAAAGAGCTACTAATATTGACAGTACCTGCACCAAGAGATGGAGAATAAAACTTAATGAAACAAAATCTATTCACGTAAACTTTACCAACAAGAAGGTCAATTGGATACCAGTAGAACTGAACTCTCAGCAAATTCTCTATGCAAACACGCCAAAATATCTAGGCATGACACTAGGCATGAAACTAAAATGGAAAGAGCACGTGAAAAAGAAAAAAGAAGAGTTAAACATCAAATACAGAAAGATGGATTATTGGCTCTTAGGAAGAAATTCTGAACTAACTCTACATAATAAATTGCTACTATACCGGCAAATCCTAAAACCTGTGTGGACTTACGGTATTCAGTTCTGGGGATGTACAAGGAAAACTAATGTCAATATCATCCAGTCATTCCAAAACAAAGGCCTGTTGTGGAAATAGTTAATGCACCGTGGTACATAAGAACTGACCACCTCCATAAAGATCTGACGATGGATTTCGTCAGTGAAGGTATAAGCAAACACGCGTGAAAACACATGCAACGTATTAGTCTACACCAAAATGTTGAGACGTATGTTGGATAATTCCGACCCACAAAGACGGCTGCGACGAAAGAAACCATATGACCTACTAGATCCAATCAGGATAGACTAAAAATATAATAATACTGTAAAGGGGACTAGCCAAAGGGCTACAACCCTCCAAACAAGAATATAAATTATGAAAGAAAAATTACTAGATGATTTGTGAATCAGTTGTAATAAATAAATAAACAAAAATATGCTGAAGATTTGACCAGTTGCATCCCTTCTTGGTAGGATATTGGTAAATTTTCCACTTGCCCGTCGTACGCGTTAATGTAGATAGTGACGAATTTCTTGGTCTGCTACCTTGAGAATATTTTCAGTGAATTGCCAACGCGCTAACGCTTTCCCATTTTCTTGATTTATTTGTGCAATAACCTACCTATTGATGTTTCAGCTCGGATTTATTTTGTTGACACATCGAACAAATGCAATTCTCAGCTAATCTAAGCAAAACGGATATCGCTTACATTACCAAGTCCCCATCAAAATAATTTGAGAATAGTTCATGAAAAGGTTAATCACAGTTGTCAGACAAACTTAGTCTGGAAAAACCTTATGAAACAATCGGTTGTGTACAGACTTGTTGTGTGTTCGCCATAGCTGTACGCAACATTTTTAAAAATTTTGTTTTTAATTTTTGTTTTAATTTGGGTCAATACAAAACTGAACCCACTAAAATCGAACAAAAAACTTTTTTCTACTAGAAGTTATGTAGTAACTCAGACTTCTCAAGAAATGGACGTTAAAATCAGGAATGAAGTTTTCGTTTCAAAAAAGTTCATGATAGACAGAGAATTTCATTGGCACAGAGAATTTAGTTTAAACCATAGCGAGCCACAGCCTCGTACAACGTTATGATAATCGAATAAGTTCATGGAAGTATATTACATATCGACATTTTATTTGATCTTGTTAAAAACTAAATCGATTTCAACCAGAAGAAAAATTATGCATTTCTATAAAACCCGCTCCATACTGAAAACATATTAAAGATTCTCTTTAATTTTGTTTTAATTTACAAAATATAGGTTGGAATATACCTATATTTTAGAAATTAAAATTCAATTTTTATAATAAAATTAGTCTGATTTAAAACCCAATTTAAAAATTGGAAAGCTGTAAAATGACGACTTCGTACAGAAAAACTATGGAAAAAACAACAAAAAGCTATAATACACATTGTCTACTAATTGTCTATTTACTAATATTTATATATACCAATTTTCGACATTGTCTACTCAAAATTGCACAACCGACACCCCAAGAAGAGGAATTTAAAGAAATTCTTTCATTATCAATGATAAAAGATAAGATAGAAAAAATCAAGCTCCTTTAGCATGAAACGTTTAGCCAACAATCTGCGGATTATGGAGTCTGCATTATGGCTTTTTTCATCGTCATAGTCATTATCGATCTAATCGATTGCACATTGCATAAGAAGCATTTTCTCTGTTATGTTTAGTAAGCATTTTTATATTAGCATAATTTCACTTTTAATCAGATTGGCAATTGTTGTTGTAATCTAATTGTAAAACTAACAGAAAAACATTTAATTTGTCGCTTATGACTACAAACAAATTTTTTCAAAATCAGTGGTATTCGTACATTGAAAGTATATGTTCCTGATTAGTTTTGCTACCAATTTTCTCACTGAAAATTTGCGATGTTTCCAATTTTCCATGAATTTTCCGGGTGCATCAATTTTCAGATCAAAGTTCGAATATATTCGTGAGGTTTCAGCCCTAGCCTTTTACCTATTTTAATTAGGTGAATCTATTCATAATAAATCAAATTTCCATAAATCTCCCTAATCCCACAATGCCACCAAATACATATTTTTTTTAGTCTGACAATTTTACTAATTGAATCCATAAAGATAATTATTAAAGATAGGCTTAGGTTCAAACCATCAAATAAAACACACTGTTGATTATTAACTTTATGCCCTGTTTAAGGAGCACGTCGGGGTACGATGAAGATAGACACAAATTATTTCCCTTGGTACTTAATCGTATTTGCCCTTTTTACCTCAATTATCATTATCATCAAGCAACAATTAATAGAACTAGAGCAAAAAAAAAAAAATAAATCGATTTCGAATTAAAATAATTATCTACGTTTTATTATCGAAATAATAATTAAAAATTAAATTTTTCAAAATGTTTTATAAAAATAAATTGTAAACGTAAACCACAAGCACAACGCAGAAAAAACCTAATCAAAATTTAATTTATATAATTAGAAATAATTTTAATATGTGCGCGCAATCACAATATATGAATTTATTTAATGTTAATGATAAATAAAATTTATGTAAATTTATGAAACAAAAAATTTAATTTAGTAATTGTATCGTAAACAATATATTTTTGATTTGTATAGGTAAATTGGTTTACTTACAGCATTGTTATGATTCCAAAATATGTAGGCAGGTGGTTCAGGTGAATTTAGTACGACACACGTTAAATTTATCGTTGATCCACTTTCGATATATAAATCCGGTGAGCCTATAATTTCCGTTGATGGTTCTAGAAATAAAATACAATGGAATGGATTATGAAATTAGAATTTAAAACTAATAATTGAAAATAAATGTAATAATTATAGACTAAAAATTGATTATATGAAATTTATGACAAGATAATATTTCGAAATTGTCATGAGGTTTAATTAATCAACATAATGGGTAGGTACGTGTACAATGTAAAGTCTGAACGATTTTATATATTTGATGAGTTTCATTGTGACAGCCAATGCTCCAAATTCACTTAGGGATAATTGATTGCGATTTTATTATTTATAGAAATTTGAAAGTATTGGGCTTCACTTGGTTCAAAGTCAAACAAAAACTTTCACTATAGCATATTTTATTACGATTAAATTATTTATTAGACAAATTAATAGTCGAAAGTGGAAGAAGTTAATGCAGCGGTCAGATTATTTGTTAAATAAATTAAATTTACGGATAATTAAATAATTATTTTTACTTTCCCCAATCGACATTATATAAAACGTAAAAACAAGGTTAGCCATGTGCAACGCGTTAAAATTATTAAATCTTATTATAAAAATAGTGATTCTGCCGTATCCACATTTCGCGCTTTACGAGCAGATTATGGTCGTCATAATCGTCCTACAAAGCAAACCATATTGAATACAGTGAATAAATTTGAACAAACTGGATCTGTTACTGATATTGTAAGGTCTGTGCATCATCGAAACATTCGCAATGCTGAAAATATCGCTTCTGTAGCTGAAAGTGTGGAAGAAGATCCAAATTTGTCAATTCCTCGTCGAGCTCAACATTTAGGCCTATCTTATGGCTCATTATGGCGCATTTTGCATCTGGATTTGCATCTTCATCCGTATAAAGTCCATTTGACACAAGAGCTAAAGCCTGCTGACCATGGACAACGAAGAACATACGCAAATTGGGTGTTTGAAAAACAGGCCGTCGATGCTGATTTTTCGAACAAAATTTTCTTCAGTGATGAAGCTCATTTTTCGCTTGGTGGATACGTTAATAAGCAAAACTATAGAATTTGGGGCTCAGAAAATCCACAGTTGATTGTAGAGAAGCCATTACACCCGGAAAAAGTCACTGTTTGGTGCGCATTGTGGTCTGGTGGTGTGATTGGGCCGTATTTTTTTGAGAACAACCATGGACGAACCGTTACCGTCAATTCTGAGCGCTATGGCCGCATGTTAACCGATTATTTTTTTACGAAAATCGAAGATTATGATCTTGACGATATGTGGTTCCAGCAGGATGGAGCAACCAGTCACGTAACACGAGCAAATCGAGATCTTTTGCAAGAGAAATTTCCTGGACGTTTGATTTCGCGATTGGCTGATGTCAATTGGCCTCCAAGATCCTGTGATTTAACGCCTTTGGATTTCTGTTTGTGGGGCTACGCGAAAGATCGTGTTTACGCAAACAATCCTCAAACTCTTGACGAATTGAAAACTAATATTCGTAAGGTAATGGCCGAGATACCGCCCGAAATGTGCCGAAAAGTCATTGAAAATTACCGCAAAAGAATCAAGGCCTGTAAGAAGTCCCGTGGAGGACATTTGAATGATATCTTGTTTAACTAAAAATGGCAAGGATCAATCTGTAAAATGAAATAAAAATTACAATACATTCCGAATATTTTGTGTGTTTTTTTTAAGTTTACTTTATCAAGCTTGAATTGGATAACCTTGTATAATTGGACACTTAATACCAGAGGGAAATGTAATTACAAATAAAATTGGACCAGTTCATAAATATTTGATTAAAAGTTCAGAAAAGTTTAGAAGATCTTAAAAATTAAAAAAATTAAAATTATTTTAAAATTAAAAAATAATATACTGTATAAGATAGCGGAATTTTGACAGCGGAAATGAGAGATTACGCTACTCTCCGCAAGTGGCAGCACCACCATAAAAGATAATTTAATTTGTTATATAATTACTAGCGGAATTTTTTTATTCATTTTGTATCTCTTTTTTCACAAACTAAAACATCCCAGCGGAATAAAATATAAAAATAGATCCTTAAAATGACAAATTGATTGATCTCCGAAGTACAGGAACTCGGTAAATAAAATCTTGAAATTTAACAATGTTCCGTTTCCGCCATTTCTTTAAGAATGACGATGATATTTAGATAGTAATATTGATCAGGGATTTTAAAGTAAATTTTGGGCAAAATTCTAGGATCTGTTCATGCTGGACTAGACTTGGCCATTTCATAACCGATCCTTTTGAAAATTTAAATTAATAATAATTTATTTATTTTCAGTTTTTGGCCAATATCTCTAAAAACTTTGACTAGTAACCAATACTTTCGGTTGGTTTCCTAATAGATTTGGTCATACTGAGATACAAAGAAAATTTGGGGAAATTTATGGATTAGAATTTTCACTATAATTTTTTGATTTTCTGCGTCCATATAAGTTGTTTTCAGTTTTTGGCCAATATCTTAAACACTTTTGACTGTGTTCGTTGAACAATGTCAATATTCGAATTTGAGGTTAATTGCCATAATTGACATCCATACTACCAAATTGGTTTAATCAATGTGTTATACAGGAGAAGTTTGTATGCTAGGTCAATGGTTGAATATTTCCCCGTATCGTTTCAATATGTTTTCGCCAAGTTAACTGTCGGTCTAGATGAATGCCTAGGTATTTTGCTCCATTTGAATGATGGATTCGTATTTCGTTCAATGGCTTCGTTCGTATTTCGACCAGGCAGACAAGTAAGCTTATTTAATGTGAATGTTACGTGGGTCGATTTCTCTTCATTGATCTTTATTTTCCATTTCCTTAACATGTTGGTGCAGAGTTTCGGACGCCGTTTGTGGATTTTTATGGTTACATACGATTGCCGTACATCTGCGAAAGTAGACGTCATAATTTGCGAAGACGTTGGTAGATCTGGAGTGAAAATTGAATATAACGTTGGGCCAAGCACACTACCTTGTGGTACTCCAGCCAAAATGTTTTTCTTGCCCGAGTTAGAGGTATTGTATTTGACATAATATCTGCGATTTCACAAATGCGACTTCATAAGTTTGTAAATTTCTGGCAATTTAAGATTAGTTTTATGAGTCAGCCTCGTGCCAAACTTTATCGAATGCTAGAGCAACATCCAAGAAAACGACGGAGAAGAATTTTGTCTCTTTATATGCTGACCTTATTCGATATTGGTATTTTCTAGGTAGTAGGCTTATTGGTCTATATGACGAAATTTTGGTAGGATCCTTGCCAAGCCTCGGGATCATTTTAATATTTGACAATTTCTAGTATTCCGTGATATATCCTGATACATAAATTGAATTAAATATTTGAGCCAGTCGTCCAAGACACACTCAGCTTAAGCATTTCACCTGTAATGCGATCATCCTGGGTATGATTGTTTCTTTAATGAATTTGATGTGCTATAATAAAGTTTACTAGTGATTTCTTTATCTTAAATTTCCTTTCAGGTCTGATTGCTGCATTTTCCTTTTGAACCACCGATATTCCAAGGCTTGGAGGGAATACACGATCAAGGTTATCAGTGAAGGTTTTAACTTTTTTTGCTCGTCACTTCTGGTCCATTCACTTTTAGAAGGACGAATTGGTGAGTTTTGTTGCTGAGGCCGTTTAAAGTATTTAATGTCCTTCCATAATGAATAGTTTGTGTCGAATGGGGAGATGCACAGATGCATGTTCGTTTTTTGTAGTAGGCTCTGCATTTTCCTTTTTGCCTGGTTAAAGTTATGTTTTTCATCTGGCGATCGATTAATTTGCCAAATAGGTCTGCAGCGACGTTTCTACGTTAACATTTTTTCTATTTCAGCGGATGTTATGGTGTGTCTTGTATGTTTGCTCTTGAGGTTTAGGTGAGGCTTAAATAGCTGTGTTGACAAGTAAATCATTAAAGTTTTAGATTAGTGAAGGTGTTTGTTAGATAAGAGTTTGTAGAACATAGCTTTTCGTCAGCCCAGTAATGTAGTAAGGCCGGAGAGTGGTCAGTAGATAACTTTAAAAGTGGTTTAGCTGGATTATTTTCGGTTTATTTTACTTGTGACTGCAAAAACATGAATGTCAGGGATTTTTCGGCGATCAGTAGGCCAATAAGTTGGATGGCCACACGGCGCGATATCGTAGTGGATTTCTTCAATAACATTCATTAATTGAAGTCCCCTTGGAGTAGTCAATCTGGAACCCCAATAGGTATGTTTGGCATTAAAGTCCCAGACGACCGAGAGCGAAGGCTTAGCTTTCTTTGTGCGAGATTCACACATACGGAGGTTGCTTGAATTTCCTCAGTGCTATGTTCATTTAGAACATAATGGCAAATTCGCTTTTTATAATAATAGCAGTTCCTCCTCGACTTCTGCCCAAGGGGTGTTTTGAGTCATAAACTTCATAACCAATTGTTCTGAAATTGTGTTGAGTGGGTTAAGTGGGTTTCAGAAACTAACATAATATCAATTTCGTGTTACGTTAGGAAATGTTCTAATTCAAGTTTGTGTTCGCTAATACCGTTTACGTTCCAGTGGCATATCTTCTGATAACTTATCTGAGACATTCTAGTTTCTGGATGATAACGGCTTGATTTTGTAGCATTGCTTGTAACATATTTTTCATTGTTGTCATTAACTGCATCATCAGTTGTATGCAGCTATTTAAGGTAGGTTCAGCATTTGAGGATTGACCTTGGACAACGCCTGCGTATGTTGGTTTTCTGGTTGTTGTTCTGGGCGAACGAGAATCATTTGGCGTATGTGCCGGTATATTATACTGCGCGTCTCATGTAGTTCTATACTGCCGCCTGGGATGTGACAATTGAATAATATTTCTGTAGACTGGGCATACTCGGTAGTTTGCAGTGTGATTTCCACCGCAATTGCTGCATTTCTTTTCTATTAAGGAGTTCTTTGGTTTTGGGCAACATACCGAATTTGTGATAAAAACTGTCTTGTATAATCAAAAATCGATATTCCCGCTTAAATTTCAGAAAACGAAGAAGGTAAACCCTTGTCGGAAATTTCAACTCTAAATTTATTGAACCATTACATTTTTCCTAAGCAGGTTTAGCAGGATTAGCATTGTTTAATGTCATACTCTTCAACATCATTGGAAAAACGAAAAGGCTCCTACGAAAGCCGCCACTTTTGTTACACTGATTTGCATCACATTTCATACGGAACTCCCAATTTATGGAAAAAACTTTAAAATGTAATGTCATCCCAAATACAAAATCCGCTTAAACAGTAAAGATGACGAATTTTGGTGAAATTAACTTTTTTATAAAATAATGATATCCGGTAAAATTTAAAGATTATGTGAACTAGTTTTATATGAAATTCAATTAATTTTTATTTTATTTTAATCGTTCCTATCGTAGATGATATATACTGTTCAAAATAATTACAATTCCGAAAATCTTACGAACGCAGTTACTTTTGGTAAACCGATTTGGTCCACACATAGGGATCTTCCAATGTAAATATGTAGGTTCATGTTTAGTACAAATTTGAGCGCGTACTTACTAAGCTCACTTAGTGACAGATATTTCAATCAACAACAATGATAATTGCTCTTGAATACAGATATTCAACCAACGCATCCAGATTATTTTATAGATATTACGATTTATATAAAGTAAGCCTCTGTCAGTAAGATCAATTCCTCCTTGTATCATGGCCAAAAGTTTTATTTTCATCGAAGTATTAATCAAACATAAATATTTCCCGGCGACCATTTGAACCCGGTTTAACATAAAAATTTTCTTTGTTGTAACATACAGGGTGGTTTTACTTTCCAGGTAGATTTTGTTTGGCCAGCGAGTGGTCAATAATAATTTATTATGGAGCATTTAATATTACGTGACTTTTTTGGTAGTAACCATGTGCCGAGCAAGTTAACCATTCAGCGGATAATGAATAGTTTTGCATACACTGGAACATAAAATAAAGACTGTACGACAATTAAGCCAACGACCACCAGAAAATATATCAATATTTGCAGTGAGGCAGAGTGTTGCTGAATATCCAGGTACCTCCTATCGACGCCGTGCACAAGAATTTGGTAATGTCTCTATCATGTTTGTAAAAGTTCTCCAAAAAGATTTGTATATTTTTATCCGTATAAGCTTCAATTAAAATAGAGTGCTCGAGTTTTACAGCTCGGCATAGAAGATCACTATTTTTGCCAAAAAACAATTATTAGCGACGAGGTGCTCATTTCGGTTTTACCGGTTTTGTTATTAAACGGAATAGGCAAAATTGGGGTACTAAAACCTTTAATTGATACACCAAACACCACAACACTTTCGTAGAGTAAATGCATTTGGGTGCACTATTTGGACCGGTGGCATCATTGGGCCATGTTTCTTGGAGGATGCTAGAAAAAATGATGTAGCAGTTACTGGTCATCTCTATCGGGACTTGCTGGAAAACTTTTATGTACCCAAATTGGATCAATTAGGTCTAGAGAACTTATGGTTCCATCACACACAGCTCTACGATGCAAATTTTGTGAGAAATTTTTGCCGGTAGAATAATGTCAAAAAGTAATGATATCAACTAGCCCGAACGATCCCATCATTTGACCCCTCCCGATTTATTCCTATAGGAGTACTTGAAGTGAAAGCAGTACAACAATAAACCAGTACATTAGTTAGTTTTGGATGATTGCCATATTGTGCACTTTTTATCACGATTTTATATATTTTATTTTAAATAAATGAGAGTGTGTTCTTTTCTTTTTGTGGTAATTTACATTATTTTAGTTGTTATATAAATCAATTTAAAAAAATTATTTTTACTATGAATGTTTTGATATTTAATTCCACTGTTAAAATAATTAAGTTATGCGTGAAAGAAATATTTGTCAGTTAATTGAACAAAATATTTATAGTTCAATTCAGTTTCATATTTTGTGTACAATATTACGCTTTTTTTTAAATTTCATAGAGATGACAATGTGAATTCTTAATTTTGGCTTTCAAACGAACGTTTAGTTTTTACATAGACAACACATGTTTTTAATCTAAATTAACGTTTAAAAACTCTAACACTGTGTGCCTGATACCAATTGTTTCAACTAAATTACAGACTAAACTAATTTAAAGTTAGTTCCTACCAGTTTCTAACAGTTTCTAATAGATGGTGTAAAACACAATATACAAAAATTCGTAAATTTAATTTAAGGTGTCAGTTATCGAAGTGTTTATTATTGTGGATAATTAACTATTTAGTACGCTTCATGGATACAGTTACAACTACTAATCACGAACTAACAGCAATTTAGTTTAAAAAATCGGTGATGTAGAACACACACGATAAGTTACTGGAAAATATATTTTATAGTAAAAATATTTTGCATTAACTAAAACCTCCGAAAGCAAAAATTCAAAATATGTAGATAGTCACCAGCATTATTCTTGTAATTCCCTTGGAAACAGAAAATTGGAGAACAATTTTGACATAACTTTAATTTAAATTATTTGTTTCTAATATACCAAGGTAATTAGTGGTAAACATTCTGGAAACAAAAGATAGTTGGGAATAATTCAGTATATTAGAAAACAGTTTCCTTCTAGTTTCGCCATGCAAAATTATTTGTTAGTTTATGAAAATGTATATCAAACAACTTTCCAAAATTCCATATACCTAGAGAATTACTAGAACAGTGCCACTGGCGTGATTTACAGTATTTGTCGATGCCGAAGTCGACGAGTATAGTAATTGTAAAAGAAAAGATATGGCTTTTCAGTATTATTACCTATGGTAGCCGTTTGTCAAAGTTAGAAAAGCTGCTTAATTAACTACATTTTTTTTTTTTTGGTTTCAGTGGTTGCTTACTGCACACTTAGGCCAATTTTTAGGCCCATTGTGATACCACTCATTCACTCCACATCATTAACCCACCTACTTTTACCTACTCACACAACTACAGTATACCACCTGCACATTGCAAGCTCCATGTCAACCTGTACATTGACATGGAAGGTGGGTCGGCGCGTGACACGGAATTCTGCACTCCATCAGAGGGTCTTAGTTGTATTTATTAGCATCACCGATCGTAATCGATGATGAAAATTCGATTTGCATCTAGCCTCTGATGGGATTCGAACCCAGCACCTCCCGGTCCAAGTGCCGAAGCTTTAACCACTGCACCACTTGTCCGGTTAACTACATTTAGAAATATTGAAAATTATATTACCCTTAAAGAACTACTATTGCCGTGCCCAAGGTTCAATGATGAAACTGGTATAATATTAAAATTAAAAAACGTTAATTACATTTATTTGAAATATTTACGTACAAATTGAAACAAATTTCGAATAATTATGCCCCAATAATCAAAAATACTTTTGCCCAATTTTGATAAAAATCTTAGCAATTTTTTCACACATAATCTATGGTATACTCCATGTATACTTTAAATGATAATACGCATCCAGTAAGACGTCAAACAGTGAGTACCGAATAAGCGATAGACGCTGTACAGCGTAGCATTGAGGAAGATCCAAATCAATCAATTCGACGTCGTTCTCAGCAACTGGAGATTTACACATCCATTTTAGGAACGATTTTATCTAAGAATCTTGGTTTACGTGCTAACAAAATTCAACTTGTGCAGGAATTAAAGTCATCCGACCAACGCACACGCCACCAATTCGGCCAATGGATAGATATTGTTGTTGATTTGAATGGTACGTTAAAAAAACAAAATTGTCGAATTTGGGGAGAAGATAATTCATAAGCCTTTGCCGAAAAGCCCTTGCCCATTAGATTCAGAGAAAACCACTGTTTGGTGCGCTTTAATGGCCGGCGGAATCATTGGTCCATATGTCTTCAAAAACGATGATGGGCGGAATGTTACAGTCAACAGTGAACGATATAGAGACACGATTTCTAACTTTTTTGTACCCCAATTGTCTGGCATAAATCTTGCTGATGTGTGGTTCCAACAGGACAGTGTCACATGCCACATAGCGCGGGATACAATTAATTTTCTCAAAGAAACATTTGATGAAATACTAATTTCACGTAATGGTCCTGTTAATTGGCCATCGAGATCGTGTGATCTAACTCTATTAGATTATTTTCTTTGGGGATATGTTAAGTCCCTTGCCTACGCCGATAAACCAGAGACGACTGAACATTTGTAACACAGCATGCGGGGAGTTATTAGCGAGACACGGTCGCAATTACTGCGAAGTATGATCGAAAATTGAACCTCCAGATTACGCCATGTACGCGCCAGCCGAGGCGGCCAAATGGCCGAAATCATATTCAAGCATAAAGGCATAAAATTATCTATTTTTCTTTGTTCTATTTTAATTTAAAATTGTGACTCTCTTAAAAAACACCTTTTATATAGGGCATAAAATGTATGATTCTACAAGAGAATAAAAGTTAGTTAAACAAGCGAAGCGAGCATTACAATCAGTGGCAGGCAGATTGATTGATATTGGCTTTTATGACGCCAACAGAACGAACCATTGACGAATTTCAATATTTATGGCGCCAACAGATGGCACACATGAAAGCGAATATTGAAACAAAAACTGCTTTTTATTGAAGGTTTAGGTAGGAAGACGAAATTAATAGTTCAATCATCCCTAAAAAATTACTTAGTTATTTTTGATGGAAATATTTATTAATCTACGGGCAATTTGAAATTTGAAATATTTTTGGTTACAAACATTTTCTAATATCCCTCAGCACAAGCCATATTGTTGTGCATTCTAAATACTAAACTCAAAAACGTTTCGTACATCCTAGTAGTCTTAAATTGGATAAATAATCGAAAAATCTTATCTAGCTACATAAACCGTTTTTAATTTAGTCAATTAGCAAAATTTTCGAATTTTGTTTTCAGTTTGGTGGAAATCGAAAAGTTAATTAAAGGAATTAACTTTTTTTATTGAATGTAGAGTTTTTGAAAGTGGCAAATTAGTGCCAAAATTGTTCGAATAGTACCAGATTACACTTGGCTACAAAACTGATTTGAAAATGCTAACTTGCCAACACTGTGCTTTGCGGCTATATTTAAAATAATATATTGAGTCTGAAATTATAACTATTGTGTCTGGTACTAATTTTTTTGACTAAATTCCGCAGAGCGACAGAGCAAAATCTACATAAGAGGACTCATATAGTGTATATTTTTTTCTGTTTCGAGGTTAATCTATTTTACTATTGGCAATCTGTATAAGTCTAACAAGAACAATGAACTATAAAATAACTATGCCGACATGTTTTTAAGATACGTATATATGAGTTAAATATAGAAAAAGAATTTGTGTATATAAATTAAAACTATAAAATAAGATTAATTAGACTATACGCTTGAAGCCTATTTTTTCATACTAGTCGTTTATAAATGGCATAAAAAACCGTGTGTTAATATTTAATTAAAATTTGTTAACTGAATTAATATTTATCAATTTCGGCCATATTTTTAATCGGCTCTTGACAAAACTCGTAACAATGTAATTCACATATCATTTGAATTTTTTGAGTAATATCCCTAAATTCAGTAAAATCACCACCAAATAACAAGTGTACATTTTATTTTCTGTGTGCGGTTTGATCCAAGAGAAGCAACAGGCACGATCAGTTTCATAGTAGTAGTAGTTTTTCTGGATTAAGGAAATGCTAAAAAAATCGCATGACACGTAACTTGCTCAATAAATTGTTGCTAAAATATCAGATATTAGTTTGTATAATGAATAATTTATATGCCGAACTTTAACAAACCCATTTACGCCAAAATGTAGCTTTTGAGTTTCTGGAAGCTCAAACCGCCATTTAAGTCATTTTTTTAACATTAACATTAACAATAAAATAATAAAATATGCAGCATAGTGTTACAGAAATCTTTGAATAACTTTAAATATAAAAATATTATAAGGTTGTCTTAATTAAATATATAACTAATTAGTTAGCAGGACAAATTATTTATTTTGAAGAAAAAACCATGGTACTATTAATATTTCAAAAAGTTTATCTTCATTTTAAAGTTTATTAAAATCTGTTTAGAGCAAAAACATCATCACACAAAATCAACACAATGTAGGTGTTATTTGTTTATTTGGGTGTATACGGTATAGTGTTAAGTTTCAATAATGGTGAATTTTCTTTATGCTTTTGTCATTCACTCTGAAAAAATAATGAAAAAAATACTTTGAAAAATGAGGAAAACAATCGCCTGTTTGAGTTGTATTTTATTACATGTTGACGTGATTTTGTATCCAGATACAAACATAAAATTGAAACCAGTTTCTTTTATATACCAAGATTTAACGATCAAGAGTTATTGCATCATAATAAAACGAATAAAATAATTAATGTTTCAAGTACAATGTAGAAGAGGTAAGGTGTTATTAAAAAAATTTAAGTTTGAAAACAATGTTGAAGATGTGACATTATTACTCAGTTAAAGGATCATTGACATAGCGGCTTTGTTAAGTAAGACACGTTCAATGTAATCTTACTATAAGGTACCATATGAATTGCTTTTTTTATTTCTCAGTTGAGTTATGTACGTAAACATTCTACACGATAATATAAAATACATATAAAGTGGTAGCAGCACCATAGTAGCACAGCAGTCAATACAACTATTATAAACTAAATTATACACTTTTTCTAAAGATGACCGCAATAATCACACTTGGGCGAGCAAGGGATAACTACATGATTGTTTGTTGGCTTTTATCTCGGTAATGTAATTTCCTATTATTAAAACCAAAAATCATTTAATTAATTTTAATCATGCAAACATTTAAACCGTAAGAGATTATTTTAAATTTAATTAAAAATTAATTAAAAACACCAATAATTTATTTTGAATTTGTGCTATCTGCTTTATACAAGTTTTTAACAAGCCTTAAGTAATTATAGAAAACCATAAAATAGTCGATAGCTGGCATATATTTTAGTATAAAGAACCACACAATTATTTTATCAACATCCCACACCTCCCCATACACAGAAAAAAATTATAAAAAGAAACAAGAATAAAAACACCAAACCCCGCTCTTGCTTGAGTTTATAGAATAAATAATAGTAATAACAATAATAATAATAATAGTAATAAATTTAATTAGAAATACAATAAAAATTGAAAGAGAAGACAAAGGCAGAAAAATCTTAAAAGAAATAAAAATTTATCTTCCATTTGGTTACATCCAATTTTTTATATTTTTTCTCCTTCTCGGTTTCGTACGATTTGAGGAAATAGCAAATAAATAAGAAATAGAATTACAAAAAAAAAGAAATTATTTAATTTAATTTCTAATTGGTTCATTTATTTAAAGGAAAATTTATAGCAAAAATTAATTATATATTCTATTTATATCGTACATCCATTTTCTAATAAAACCAATTTTAGTTTTACAGTTGATTAAATTTAAATTAATATTTTATTATTATTTTTAATGTAAATTATTTTCTTTTTTGCAAATATATAAAATTTATACGGGATTTTATTATTTTATTTATTGGTTTTAATTTTGTTAGATTCTTATTCGAGTATCTGGCAGGGCTCTCTTTCTCGTATTATAGAAAAGTTTTGTTTTTGAACTTGTTTTTATTTATTTAGTTATTTATTTACGTTACATTCTTCTTCTTAGGAAATTTATTTATATATTTTTATTATCTGAAAATGATATTGGAAATTTAAAGTTTAATTTTTCTTGCAAATGTTTTTTATTATAAGATTTATGAAAAGAAAATTCTTTTAGAAACTGTAGACAACAAAAATAATATTCTTTCCTACTACTATTATAGTATACCAGAACTGAGCTTTTAAGCATAATAAATTATTGTGTTGTATTTACCATTGTTATAGAGTAAATTTATACTGGTGTATCGAAAATTTCAGAGGCATGCACTTATATAAAATTGTAAAGAAAAGCTAATTCTAGCAATATTTCATCAGAGATTAATAATAGCATGCAAACATTTGCATATAGCATTTGAAGATAATATAATATTGACCAAATCATGACCAAATGAATATATATCTTAAATAAAATGATTTTTATATTGATTCTAACCTAAATGTAAAATCTATAAACTAGCAATATTCGGGCAATAGTAGATTAAGTTATTCCTTTTTAACTTAATAAATTTAATATTTGATTTAAAAAAATATTGTTTATGTCAAAAAGTCTTTACGCTTATGCAATCTACTAAAATTATCTAGACCAAACAACAATCGTTTCCAAAATTTGGAGAATTAATTATTTCTTTGCCGTAAGAAAAAGGGTTCGTAATAGTAAACTAGATGGCATCAACGGTAGAGCCCATTGATATTATATAAATTCTGTTAATGAATGGTAGACTTATCGTTTTCTTGAACAGTGCGATATATATATATATATATATATATATATATATATATATATATATATATATATATATATATATATATATATATATATATATATATGCAATATTTATACAGGGTGGCCCCAATTGGACGACCAAACGAAGCAGAGTAAAAACCAGCCAAGTAAAGTTTTTTCGAATGGTGTGAACAAGTGGTGTTCATGGTGTGAACAATTTCAAACGGTTCGAAGGGTGTTCATGGTGTGAACAAGTTCAAACGAGTGAAATCAACAAGTGAAATCGTATGCACACCCATCAAAAAATAAATTTAAAAGAAACCAGGAGTTCTTTTGTTTAACTTTATTTTTTAATAAGATTCAGAAGAGTGTGCGTTTCCAATAAAATCATTTTTATAAGCTGTATTATCTACTACACAAAACATAATAAAATAAAAACACAAATAAAAACAATGGTTCTCAAAATTTTTTGTTGATGTTTAAGTGACAACAGCGGGAAAACAATGTACTACAGTAAGTTGACCCATCATTATCAGAAAAATATGCGACACTAATGCAGATTTTAAAATGGTATCACACAGCGAGCTATTCACTACAGAATGTTTTTTATCAATTTTTGTACACGTGGGAAGATTTTCCTAAACTATCCTAAAAATAGAAATAGGATTATTTAGGAAAAGCTTCACGTGTTTGCACAATCACCGGAAGTTTTTCTTAGATGCTAAAAATCTTTATCGTTTTTTGATCCTAAAACGATAAATCCAATAATTTAATAACCATTTACAGAAAGTTATAATATCCAAGCGGAAAATTTAACCGAATTTTGGAAAAATTTTGTTAAATCCGTCAATAGAAGATATTTTTACATGTAGCTACACGATGCCGTTATTCAAACTAGTTTATATGAGTTTAAAGGAAAGCAAAAGTCTGACAGCTTAAATAAATCAGAACTGGCAATATAACAATGAAGATTCTTTATATTTCCGCACTGAAATTTTTAATATGTTTTGAATTTTGATAATTTTGAAAAACTGTTGAAATGATTTTAAAAATTTATAAAAATATTTTCATTTATCTGCTTACTTTAAAATGTCGATCAATTTCTAAATGACAACTAAATGCTAAACTTAGTATCCTTCCTTATCTGTTCCACGCTAAATTATATCTTTTAAGAGAACAAAAGGTCAATCTTGCTTAGTGCACGAAGGCTAATCTTGCTTAGTATAGAAATATTATAAAAAAAATATTTTAAGTAACCAAACAATTTAGAAACATTTTTCCATAAGCATTCTTCCTAATTACAAAAACCTACTACCAAATACTAGGCGCACTTTTGAGTTGTTCCGGATCAAAACAAAAAAACACCATTCCACTGAAAAATCAGGCGGCCCGGATGTTTTAGTAAATAAAATTTGTAAAAAGATCAATTTACATAACGTATAGTTTTTCCGAGCATTTTTCCCAATTCCAGAAAAACCGCTACCAAAAACTAAGCGCGTTTTTGGGTTGTTCTGGATTAAAACTAACAGACAAACACCATTCCATTGAAGAATCTAAGGGAATTGAAAAGCTTCTCTAAAGCTGCCACATCTTGTATAGAGATGTTCATCACATTTCACATGGCTCCCAATTTATAGAAAAAACTTTAGTATGCATATTTAATAAAACAACCGATTGAGTTTTAATCACTTTCTTTTATTGTGACAATTGGTTTTATTTATAAAATAAATATAACGACTAGTTTCGAGTATTTCTTGCTCTTCCTCAGGTTGCGAATTTAAAACTCGGAGCAACAAATACTCGAGACTAATCGTTATATTTATTTTATAAATAAACCCAATTGTCACAATAAACGAAAGTGATTTAGACTCAATCAGTTATTTTATTGTATGTAGAATCGAAAAGATGTCATTATTTACTGTGACGTTTTATTCCGAATAGTTAATCCTCCTGTGCTCTAAATATCTAAAAACCAAGGTAAATTGCAATGTGTAAAAGTGATAACTTTTACACACGAAAACAATTATCATAGAAGTCTAGATTTCCGCATTCTCTAGATTTTTTTCAAGATAAAATATAAAGTGGCAATATAAATTTATGTCAAAAAGGATCACAAATAAATTATGGTGAGATAACTCACGGGTTGGATATTAGGCTCACCTTTGGATATTATTAATAATTAATTGCAATTTTTTGCAAAATTATTTCAATTTAGAATGTAAATTTGTGAACTTATAAAAATGGACTGTTCTCGATTGCATAGTTTTATATCCAGTCTTTCCACAAATGTGGAAACCATCACAATGAAACAAATAAATGTATTGTATGTATTATTTATAATTAAATATTTCAAGTAGGAAATAAATAAATTGCCTGTTTATTTTAGAAGAAAGAAGACTTAAGGGGATCCTAAAACAAGATGGTCTGTGGATTAATGCAAAAGCCATTTTAGTTGCTCAATTTTCAAATAAAAAGGTCAAATGTTTCAAGTGTCTTATTTGACAACACCTAATGGATCAATTCTCGACATAATAAGCCAATCGATTTCTAAAGAAACAGTTAATTGATCCCAGTTTCACCTCCTACTCGTTGCCGATCCTTCAGATTAACCCATACATTTTACAAAGATTTAAAATTAATTAATGGTAAAAAACAAATGTTAAAACAAGAACGTCCCTCCAGACCTAGACCTAAATCAAATAACTAGAAATGGTTTCGATTTATACATTTTCGGTGCTATTGAAGACTTAGTCTCAGGCACACAAAAAAATTATTGGATGAGGAACTCGTAGAGTTCGAAAAACTCGTAGTGACTAACTAAATTTGATGATTAAATGAGCTTCGGTACTCAAAACGCATAGTTTTTTGTAGTTTACTCGAAATTCCAAAATTCTAGTACGATAATCCCGGGGTTACAGAAAATATTCCGGATTCCAAGATCCGACTATTACACTTAATTATTGTTAACTCGCTCGAGCGGAAAGTGCTAAAGAGGGCAATCCGTCTTCAACAATGAAATACACTGAAATTAAGATCTGCTTAACACAGATTTGATTGTATTTCAAAAACATGTCGTAAATAATAATTACAGAATGATGTTGTACTTAGAATAAAGAATAACCCTTACAGGGTTCAGCGTATACAATATTAATCAAAATTCAACTGATGAATTATAAATAAGACTTAGATTGTATACGTCTTTACCATACGAAGTAAAGAAATTTTTGACTGTTGTAATGCTCTGTTCAAACATTTGATTTGTTTTATATGTTTATCGACCCGTATCTTGCTTTTTATAGATGGTTCTTTGTGATTATAGATGGCGTTGATGTATATGCAAGAATTACATTTCTTGAGATTGTATGTTTTGAGTTATTAAGGATATAAGTTAATTAAAAATTCGATTTGACGTTTAATGTTATCTTGTTTAGTCGCTTGATGTCAATATTTTTATCTTGGGTAAAAAAAATGTTTAGAGAATACGATTTAAAATTGGTAAGATAATTTATGGTATAAAATTTTCACCTGTTTAATTACCCATACCACAACCCATAACAACTTGAACTATTGTTTGTGAATAGATGCTATTTAGAATAGCTTTGATCCATAAAATTAATGTTGAAATTTAAATGGGAACGGTACTTATGGGCCCTGAAAATCTAAATATGAATCTACATAAATTATAAGAGTGTGTTAAGTTTTGACATTTACTTATCGTAACCGTTTACAATTTTATCTTGGAGTGCATTTGTAGAACGCGAGTATTGTAAAAAGGCAAGATTAATTATCGTTTACACGTTTACAAATTATCTTACTGCTTAGAGAATTAGAGTAGAGAAGCAGAATTTTCGTGAAATAAAGTTCTTTTTTATCGAAACTCATCGTTTCCCGTAAAATGCAATATACAATACGGTCTGAACTTATTTTGCTTAAAATTTGATTTAAAATCTTTTTAATTTTTTAATAGTTTTTCGTAAATAGTATATAGTTTTCAAAATATTTGCAAATAACGTAAAAGTTCCTATGGAAGTTGCTATATACTTCCAGTGTACCGATCTCGGACAAAAATAACTTGGATCTCCCAATTTATCTAAAACGTTTCAGTAAGACGTTTCATCCCGATCAATCAATCCGTAGGGACTGTACAGGGACCAAATTTCTACTAAAAAAACAGTTTTTTTTTTGACTAAACTCGTTATTTCCACTTAAAATTTAAATTTAGAAAAGCTAATCTGGACTGGTATTTTACAAAACTAATTTCGAATCTTCTAGTTCTTAACTGTTTTCTAGTAAATGATATTATTTTTAAAATACGTAACAACCGGAAAAGCTCCGGTCAAAATTCACTGGGATCTCTCAATTGTTAAAGAAGCTTAGGTATGAACTTTTGTTTCGATCCATCAGTTCACCTGGGCCGTAGAATAAAAATAATCGCAAAATAAATTAAGAATTTTTAAGATCATAATAGTTTTTCATGCGAATGGTATACTTTTCAAAATATTTGCAAAAACGCATGGCTGAACAGGGCCGAGTTTCTATTAAAAAATGGAGAGGTGAATATATTATGACCAACATTCCATTTTCACGACAAATGTACGTCTCTGTACATTTGTCGTGAAAATGGAACCATAACCACCACACACCAAATTTGATTTCTAAATGAATCTCCCAATTTATGGAAAAAGATTTAGTATAATGTTTTATTCCGAGTAGTCAATCCTCTTGTAGGTGGTATATGCAGAATTTTGGTGAACTAAAGTTTTTTGATCAAAACCGTCCAGTAAAATTTAAAAAAATTATCTGAATAAATTTTATTTTAAACTTAATCTACTTTTAAAAATCGCACCGCCCATTCAAGACTTTGGTAAGTCGAAAAAGTCTATTTTCAATTTTTTTAATTCCTTTTTTATGATTTATAAAAATATTACAAAAATTTTAGTTATCTAATTGTGACCGCATTTTAGTAGGTTTTTTTTACATCAATGTTGCTTAAAACATAAACTTAACATAATACAATATGGAAACAGTTGATTTTACATTTTACAATTAACTTTTGAGGGAGGTGTCTAAGAGGTGTGATAATTTGTCAGTTGATAAATATTGCATAGTAGTCGGATTTCGACACAAATTCACTGGGTTCTACCTTTTTGTGTAAAAACCCTAAGATTGAGGTTTCTTTCCGATCAATCAATTTCTCTGGGCAATACAGGGCTGAATTGTTGGAAGAAAAACGTCATTTCCACTGAAAATTTTGAAAAACTGATCTGGACAGGTATTGCTGCACATTTAATTTATAATCTTTTAGTTCATAATCCTTTTTCTTGTAAATGATATATTTTTCAAAATATTTACAAAATACGAAAATGCTGTTACGGAAGCTGCAACTTCTGGTGAATCGATTTTGGCAAAAAATCATTGTAATCTCCCAATTTATGGAAAAAGATTTAAATTTTAATTTCGATCAGTTAATCTGTCTAGGTTGTAGAGAACCAACAACATTTAGTAGCACGACACCACACACAGATTTTTAAAAACTACTTTCTGACTTCGGTGATACACCGAATAAAAAATCTGCCAAAAACTAGAGGTCAAAATTGTTCATGATTTTTCAATGAAAGTTTAGTACTTTATTTTACTAACGTCATTTTCAGAATGTTTTCCTCAAAGCGGCGCCTTTGCAACGGAACTCGGATAAGAATATCTAAATTACACGAGAATTTTATTAAGCAGAAATACTTTTTAAATGTTTTAGAGGGTATGTTGTATTTTTGCTTGGAATAGACCAAAGAAGATAATTTCTTCGAATTACAGAGTTTTTGATAACAATAAACAAATCACAAGGATATAATTTCAAAAATGTTGATGAGGCAATTTTGTCATATGGACAACTTTATGTGCATTGTCAAGATGGAGAGATCCCGATTAGTTGAAAATTATAATGAACTCAAAAAAAAAACTGACAGAAAATTTTTACTCAAAATATTGTTTATCAAAAAGTGTTAAAATGAAATAATTTTTAGTTATAATTAGTGGCTCAATTTTCAAAGATATCATTATTTTTTGTTACGTTAATGTTGACATTTGAGTTCTCCTAGTAATATATAAATGTCGGGAAAATTTCTAGTATTATAAATGTCATCTTAACAAAAACAAAATATAAAAAAAGTCAATTTATTACTTACCAACAACATTTAAATGAACATAGTGACTTATATGCGGTTGCGTCGACACTTGACACTCGTATATACCCGAATCACGATGTTGCGGATATTTTATTTGTAATATCCAATCCTCACTATGAGGATGGTGTATGGCACGAAATCGTTGATCCGATGTATACGTATACCGTCCTACTGTTAATAAATGTATATCACGATGTCGTACCCATGACACTTGTAATACCATCTAGAAATAGACAGAAAAATAAAAGATTTTTATTTGAATTACCACGCATATAAAAACCACTTTAGTTATTATCTCTCATATCTATGTATCTATGTAATAATAATTAAATGAGTTCGTTTAACTTAGACCAAAAAAAAAACTAAAAATAAAACTCAAATTAAATCACTTTGAATGAATAAGAATCGTTCTTATCACAAAAGAATAAAAAACAATAAAAATGAGAGAATAAAAATCTTGAGTTAAGAACTTTTCTTATTAATAAATATAAAAAGATTGTTACACAGATGAAGTGGATCAAACAGAATATTTACAAAAACAACGGCAATGTGTATAGTGTAGCACTGGAATATTATAAAAAAGACAAAAGTTTATCTATTTTAAGTTTCTTATTAACTTTTTTTTAAACAACAACAAATTCTAGGAAAAACTTACATTCGCCTTATCAATACCTTTTTGTTTTCATATAAATTTCTTATTTCTATTTGGTTTTGTTTTATTTTTTATAATAAATATTTATATTTTATAGATACTAGATAATCATAAGAGATCGTGGATCGATACCTATATGTAGGTAGAAAGATTTCTTAGAAACGAATAGTAACATATAACAAACTTTATGCACCGTGCTATTTAGAACGAACACAATACGGAGTAGCTTAGCGAGTAGAAAAGCACAACACAAAACTTTTTCAATAAAAATAAACTTGTGTGCTCGTTTTTCGCCTTCACCTTTTTTCTCTATGAATGGCGCTTTTTTCGATATTTTTTGTGTTGCTTTCATCTCTCAAGAAATCATTATAAATGAAGGAAAGTTTTTTTTTGTTGGTTCGACTCGGTTTTCGTTGATGAAGTAAAAATGTAGTACGACGTAAAGTTCAACAGAAAACTGTACATAACACGAATTGTGTATTGTTGGGTTCTTTTGTTATAGTTGATTTTCAATCAAAATAAAAATTCGAAAAATGTAAGTTTCATATACCACTATAATACAGTTAGTTTGTTATGGGATTTTTGTGATGCGGGAGCTTTTTCAATTTCTTGTTCAGTATAAAGTTTTATGTTGGAAAATTGTTCTAGTGATTTTCTATGTCGAAACACTCGTGGAACATAATAAGAAAAAAATGCAGTTATACTTTAAGAGAATTATAATCAATAATTTTCATTTACTGATTCAAAAAACGTATATAGTACTCTTAATATTAAATGAGATTTAACTTTTCATTTAGTAAGGTAATAATACAGAATTTTGATAAAAAGGATAAAAAAGACAAAATAATCTAAATTGAAAATAAAAAAATTTAAAACAACATGTATCAATGTTATATTTGCTTTAAGAGTTTAAATTCCAATTCGTCGTCACACTAATTCTTATTCATTCAACATCAGAACACAAAATAGCATTCAGTAATCCCCTTCCACCCTTTCTTTTCTTAGAAGAAATATATAACACATTAAAATTCTTAAACGCAAATCAGCATATCTCATATTCTCTATTCTTGACAATATGAGATATGTTGATTATCGTTTTTGTTAAAGAAAAAAAGAGAAAGAAGTAAACACTACTAGAAACACCTGAACCGATCTATTTAGTAATTTTTTTACAAATAGACCAAATTGTGTTTTCGACAAAGTCTTCAGATTGACGGAGCTGATGTTTAAGATGAAATATGAATGTCACATTATTTAGAAGCCATTTTGTTGGTGCTGTGCAGCAAACCACCAACAAAATGGCGAAGTAAGTTAACGTAAACTTATCCTACACAGTAAAAAAATGGAATATATTCTGGTCAACACCTGATTTAAAAGAAAATGTACATACATTTTGATACACTCTTGAATTCCAAAGTGATAAATTAATTTTTGTAAAACTGTCTTGTTTAATCAAAAGTCAGTATTCCTGCTTAGTTTCAGACCCACCAACCCATGTTGAGAATTTATTCTTTAGATTTATTGGAATATTTTAATTCAACGTCTTTTTAATAAATGCTAAACTTTTCAACATTATTGAAAACATTTAAAAAGCAAGGCTTTCACAACTAATACAAAAAAGTTTAAGTATTAAGTTTCATTCCGAATAGTTAATCCGTCTCAATTTTATAGAGACGCCGAATTTAGGTAAAATAAAGTTGTTTTCTCTAAACTCTCTTCTTCTCATTCTCAACTTATCTATCGAAGAGAACAGTCACAAAATAAACAAGTGAAAATAATAAATAAAAAATAATAAAAATAATAATTAAAAATTAAAATAATTAGAAACAATATTTTAGAATCAATATTTGGTTTTATTAAGAATATCTCCAAATTGTAAAAGAATAATTAAAGTGTTTTGGCGCCAAAATTATAAGACTGACATTTTAGGATGACCCCAAAAAAGTGTAAAAAATGTGATGCTGCTATTACCGGTAATCGAAACAATCCGGCTATTTCTTGTGATGGATTATGCAATGGATTCTACCATATTGCATGTGCTGATCTGCTTCAACATATTCGTAACAAAACAGCTGCTTGGATTTGCAGCTCTTGTAAAACCACAAAACGTAGATCCATAATTGAGGGAGCTGAAATTGGAGGTCAGTCATCAAGCGTTCCGGAAATCTTAAATCTGTTAGCCGACTTACGCTCGAGAATCATAAATGTTGAAAATTCTCAGAAATTTGTATCAGATTCATTTGACAATTTTGTACAGAAAATGAATCAAATAATTGATGAGAACAAGGCGTTTCGTCAAAATGCAAATCAACTGAAAAATAAACAATTAGTACTTGAATCAAGGGTGAATAAACTTGAAGCACTGTTGGATAAAGATCACTTAAATATCACAAGTAAGAAAATTGCTCCACTTGTTGGGTTACTCAGAAAATTATCATTCTTTGTTCCTACTAGGGTATTGCTTATGATTTATTTTTCGTTTATTCATTCGCGACTTAGTTATGGCCTTATCGTATACGGAACAGCTACCTTAACCAGGCTAAAAGATTGCCAATTCTATTTTCCATTTTCTATTTTCTTTTTTATGATATTATGATATTGCCCATAAATGTCTTATATAAGTTTCAATTAATCCTTTATATGTACAAAAGCTTAAATGTATCTTCATTTATGTCTAATATAAACTTTAATTACGCTCATCATGTGTATTCAACTCGAAATTGTAACAGAATTGATTCGCATCATATTAGAACTGAATTTTGAAGAAAATCGATCACGTTTATGGGCCCATTTATTTATAATCAAGTACCTGAATTTATAAAGGAATCTGAAACCTACTTACAATTTAAAAAAAAATATTAAAAATTATTTTAAATCGAATATTCTATTATTTTGGAACTAAATCCCCGTTATCTTTAATTTTTATAATATTTATATATCTATGTAAATTTTGTAACTTTTGTATATTGATGTATAACAACTTGGATTATCCTTAAAGGAACATTACATTCACTGGATAATCCGCCGTTGTTATCGTATGAGAATGAATAATAATAACAATAAAACCTAGTTATTGTGTTCTCAACATGAAATTAGTACTAA
Source organism: Nephrotoma guestfalica (assembly GCA_963691935.1). NCBI lineage: Eukaryota > Metazoa > Arthropoda > Insecta > Diptera > Tipulidae > Nephrotoma > Nephrotoma guestfalica. The sequence goes on along the minus strand of OY829914.1, from coordinate 136,124,510 downwards.
ACATAATTTAATATGACCCTAATGCTGCACCAGCACTTGTAGCACAATCCAATGAAAATTGTACTGTAATTTTTTACAAATTAATTACAATAAAATGGCATAATTTAACCCCTAGGAAACCAATCTCGATGGGAGCAACCGTCTAAAATCATTGTATCGTACTGAGGGTAATACTAGAAGTTTTTAAAAAATAAATTACAATCTACTGGAATAGTTCAATTGCCAGAATCTGCTTCTAAAAAGTGAAGCTCTTGAAAACAATATTTCTCTGTAAAGGTCCTACTTCTTAAATTTATCACAACAGCCCACACACATAAACATCGATCACAATGCTTCAATTTACCTTATTATGCAAAAATAATTACTCCTGAATTTATTACAACAGCCCACGCCCACAAAAATTGATCATATGTTTCGAGCTTCCTTCCAATCTAAGAAATAGGTACCGCAGCATTTACTACAATAGCCCACATCCACAAAAATCGATCAAAATGCATCGAACTTCTTTCCTATGCAAGAAATGGGTACCACTAAATTTATTTCAATAGCCCACACCCACAAAAATAGAACAAAATTTATCGAAGTTACTTCCTATGCAAGAAATAGCTATCCCTAAATTTATTACAACAGCCCGCACCCACAAAAAAAGATCAAAATGCATTAAACTTCCTTCCTATGCAAGAAATAGGTACTCCTGAATGTATAACAACAGCCCACACCCATAACCCATTCCTGTGCAAAAAATAGTTACTTATTTATTTAATCTTTATTAAACTTTTATTTTATACAGGACAATTAAACCTGGTTTTACTGAACTATTTATGTTGCATTTTATTCCTGTGGATTGATAGTCGTCATAGCATACCCAATGTCGGTACTGAGGTATAGTGTCCAATTTGTACTGCGGTATAATGTCCAGTTTGGTTTTCATCAAATGATTTATTATAGTTGTGGTATTAGACGATCGGTACTCTTCTTCATTCGGTATTTCGTATTCCGTAGACATCGACTGTAGGCTTATAGATAATTCCTCTTTATTAAATAGGATGTCTATGAGTACTATATCACCTGCGTAATTTTATTCAAAGATCATGTTTATAAAATAAATTAAAACTTCTTCCGTAGAAAATCTTACCAGAACATTGTCGAGTTTCAGTATCCCTTTGCAACGTGTTGTTTTGCATGTTCCTTTTAATATACGCTTATTATATTTCGTAATAGAATCAATTAAATTACCCTTTACGATATCGGTGTTTAGTACGTTGTACGCAACAAAGCATCTTTGTGTTACCTCACAACCACCACCTCACAACAAGAAGTTATTTCACGGTAGCTGACGTAATGTTTTGAAAAAATATACCGTGCAAGGGTACCTACGTTATCGGTACAATTTAAGTAATAACTATCTTCAATTAATTCATGATTCTTTAGCTTATAATATTGCGACAACACCCGATATCTCATACGATAAGTGTGAGCTGTTAATCCTTGCTCCTTCATAGCCTTATCATTGCATAAAATAAATTACTTTGGGCTAAAGACGAAACCTGAAATGTGGAAATTTTCTATTTTATTATAAATTAAGATAATCTGCTCTCAGCATCACGAGAAAATAATGAGCGTGTAATTTAATTTGTAAACTCCAATCGCAACTCAATCACTTACCAGTTCGTACATATCTTCAAAATCGTGTGCTGCAACAAGCATAAGCTGTAAAATGCTATCAAATGCGCAAGTATTTTGCAAAGTTAGGTCTTTACCATTTTGTGTTGTTGTGGTTAAGGATTTTTCATTTTTTAAAATGGCTATTTTGTAATGCATTGGAATGTGGATTATATCCTTAAGAACATTTTTCCAAAGTAAAGAGATTCTATAGGTTTTCATTTTTGTTTTCGTGAATTTTTTCGTCAATTTTTTAGTTAAAAATACCAATATTGGTATTGGTATTACGCCAATACTCATAGCCTTACTCGCTGTAAGAAAAAGAACACTCATCAAGAGCATGAACAATTTTTTTACAGGAAATGCAATGGCTTCCAGACGCAAAGACTTAAATTTTGCATGCTAAGCCTCGTGCATCGAAATCACGTTTGTTTTGATTTTCCGTTATGTTTCAGTTTAAATTGTAGGTAACTAATATACCTTTGTACAAAAATGTCTGCACGAACCGGGAGTTCATCTTTTTTAAAAATATTATTTTTAATTTTACGGAATAGTTGTTCTACAGGAGCACTTGATGGTCGGATAACATCGAATTTCAAATTACTCGCGACAATGTTAGTCCACAGTGGGAGTAACGTAATATCTTTCAATGGAGATTCAGCAAAGGCTTCATGATAATGAGCGTTTATTCGTTCCCCTTTTTGATTGTTTATAGTGTTAAGTACATCGTTCTTAATACAATCTCCCCAAACTCTCCAAAAGCATTTCTTATAATTCCATTGTGGCTTGAGAATGTTTTCCGTTTCTTCACACGAAAATTCTTTAACATCTGAAAATACTTCTGCTTTAAATATTTTCTAACAGGAATAATTGTGAACAGTTATATTCTTTCGATTGTTCCATACCAGTACGAATCGTTCTACAGAATTGTGCGTTAGAATGTGTATGTCATTGTATGTATCTCAATTTGTAATTATAGTATTCTTATATTACATGGTCTGAAAAGTTCCCGGACTGACACATATATGGTGCCACAAATTTAAAACCCATATGATTTTTAAATTCTACAAACCTTCAAATGATACCTGTTAAAATTTCATGTTAATTCGGTCATTAAGTTTACAATTTTTCAGTTGTTTTAGTGACTACTTTTGATAATTTCAAAACAAGGCTGGAGGCTGTACTCCAGAAAACATAAAAAAAATCCACGAAATTGTTTTGAAAGTCCGTAAAGTGAAGTTGCGTGAGATAGCTAACATTGTAAAGCTATCAATGGAACATGTTGGTCATATTTTGTACGAACGTTTGTCCATGAGAAAGCTGTGTTCGAAGTGGGTACTGCGTTTGCTGACAATGGATCCAAAACGACAACGCGTCGATGATTACGTGTGCTGTGTGGAGCTGTTTAAGCGCCATAGCAAGGATTTTATGCAGTATGTGACAATGGGTGAAACATGGATTCACCCCTATACACCAGGGTCAAATCGGCAATCAGCTGAATGGCGAGAGACCGTGAACCTCGTTCGAAGCGACCAAAATCACAACAGTCGGATGGAAAGGTTATGGCGTCTGCAGTTTGAGATGCACATGGTATAATATTCGTTAACTACCTTGAGAAATGAAAAAAGATAGCGAATATTATATAACCCGTGAATTGCTTCCGCATCCACCGTATTCATCATATTTGGCTCGAAGTGATTATTACTTGTTTGCAGACCTGAAACAAAAACTCCAGGGAAAGAGATTTGGCTCCAATTAAGTAGTGACTGCCGAAACTGAAGCTGATTTTGAAGACAAACATAAATCGTTCTACAAAAACAGCATCGAAATGTTAGAGAGGCGTTGTACTATCGTTCTAAAAGGAAATTTTGTTGGTGAATAAAATGTATTTTTCCCCAAAAAATTGTGTTTCCTTTGTTAGACCGGGAACTTTTCAGGCGATGTGTTATATGCATTATCGATCAAGTTAACCACCCGATGTGGAAATTTCATAAAATTACATTAGCATCCACAAATTGAAAATATATTTACTATTTATTTCATACATTAGTTGTATGATTGCGTCTCTGAGGTTATCGTAGAAAGAAATTTATTGTATGAAATAATTTGTCGATAAATTTGTATATTACAGACGCTATGTCTAAAACTTTGTGGACTAGTTAAAATTTTACAATATAATTTTATTTTTCTATTCGTGCTATCAAATGCGGAACTTAATTTGTTTAAAAAACGAAAGTAAAATGCATCATTACAGCAACGTGCACACATAAGTCAATAATAATGTATTTTACCCCCGAGGGTCTAAAATACAGGGTGGCTGAGACCAAGTGTTACCAAATGAAAACGCTGTAATTTTTTTAATTTTGATTATTTTTTATTGAAATTTCGTGGAATATGTTGAAATCATATTACATTTTATGAAAAACATGTTGCTGCTCGATATAACCTCCTTTGACTCTGATTATTTGGTTCAGGCTTCCATAGAAAGCATTGCATGCTGACCGAACGTAAGCTTGCGGGATTTTATTCCATTCTCGAACAAGAGCTGACTTCAATGCATCAACACTTCCGTATTTTTTAGTGGATACCTTACTCTCCAAAATGGACCATATGGAGAAATCCATGGGATTCAAGTCTGGTGAATATGGTGGCCATTCTTTCGACGAAATCAGCCGCGGACCGCAATTTTGTAAAAATTGCTGTGTCGCTCGAGCTTTGTGTGACGGTGCCGAGTCCTGTTGGAATGTCCAATGGTTCGTACCAAAGTGTTTACGTGCCCAAGGTAGCAAAGCATCGTTTAGGATCTTTTGGCGGTACAACTCTTGGTTTACCTTGACTCCATGTTCGATGAAAACCGGAGGAGTGCGTCCATCTGCAGTCACTGCAGCCCAAACCATAACATAAGCTGGTAATTGCTTGCGCATGGCAACTCTTGTGGCCAAATTATCGTTGGACTTGTGCTCTAACCAAACACGATCATTTTGTTTATTCACATACTGTTGAATGGTGAAAATTTTCTCATCAGAAAAGACAACTTTTGGAATCTCATCACGTTCGGCCAAGGCCTTCAATGCTCGTGTTCTTTCAAGCCTAACTTTTTTTGTGCCTCCGTAAGATCTTGAACTTTTTGTATCTTGTAGGGCTTCAAGTGTAGTTCATTTTTCAATATGGTTTGAATGCTGTATCGTGAAACATGTAGACGTGCGGCTAGTTGATTGGCACTTTGACGAGGATTTCGTTGGATTCGTTTCTTCACATTTCGTATCATTTCTTTTGATGTTGCTGTCTTTTTAGGACCGCCTCTGTTGCGTTTAGCGATACTACCGGTTTCGTTGTATCGAGTTATGGTTCGATACACAAACATTTTATTCACATTCAAATGCTGGAGCTGACGAACTATTGCTGTTTGTGAATTTCCACCCAAATACAGTGCAATTACACTATTACGTTTGAATTCCATTACGATTTTTTTATGAAGATATTAATTTAGAACAATTATTTGCTGACCACATGTAAACAACTAACCAAACTTCAATCTGTCAAAAGACAGTTGTAGACGGGTTACTAGACATCTAATTATAGTTCATTGTGAATGCTAAACAAATTTGCTCTCTAAATATTTAACTACTGCCTGACCAACCAACTGTTATCTAGTGCAACCAGTCTTCAAACGAATAATCTGAATTACGATTATTACATTTAAGTTTTAGTGGGAGGTAGGTTAACGTTTAAAATAGTGTTAATTATTAATATTGAGAGCAAAGTCAAGTAAAACATAAACAGATTCGTGACGTACCTGTTGTAAATAGTTGCTTCAAGTCATGTTTGGCATCTTCACATGTTGTAGGTGTACCGTTCTCCAAATTTCCATCAATTTATGCTAAACTACTATTAATAGTTTCTTTATAAGAATTTTAACTTCCAATTTTGAACTGCATTCAATCAGCTACCCTATACAACGCATGAAAAAAGTTTTTATTGGCTTTCTTACACCTCTGCAGAAATCCGAATACTTCTTCATTGTATGCGCAACGACGATACGCAAAACAATTTTGCATTCAGCAAAATTCCCTGTATATAAGGAGTTTGCATATTCTTCTACAGTTTCGAATTTCGTAAACGCATTTGTTGTTCCGTGTAATACTGCTCTTGACCAATCTGTGATAGAAGCAGCTGTTACTGGTGCTCCTGATCTCCGCCACATTTTAAGCCAGTTGCATTTGGCTTGGACATGTGACACTTCAGACAACACGTGAGCAACTGAAAAGTGTCCTTCTGCGGCACTGACTGCAACTGCGTGTACGAATATAGTTTTTTTTGTTTACAACTGCAGCCGTGCTGTCGATGTGAACACACGTTTTCGATGATCGTGCACACAACTTCTTGTAAATTAGCAGTGAATCGTTTGTGCCGTAATATACATAAAATGGATCAAATCCAATGTCGTGCATTGACGCAAAATTTTCATATTTTAATATTTTTAAAGCATCGACTGGATTTGGAGCAATATACTTTGTGGTGTTCCGATTTTACATTGAATAAAACATGGAATTGTCGGTGCTTCGGCATCATTTTCATTCATGTAGTGATTTGATTGATTCCCTAAAAGCTTCTACATGAAGTTCCTTCATAATTTGGGCATTTGTTGTCGTTTAGGCTGCCGAAAAATGGTTTACCACACTCCCGATCCAAAATGAATTACACAGTCTGCCTTGTTGTCAGTAGACCTCATATACTTCATTATCTCGCACGTCAAAATACTACCGCATTTATAATGAGCTAACAGAATTAAAATCATATTAAACATTAATATGAAATCTGAATGTTATTTTTGGGTTTTTTTGTAAACTAATTAACAATTCAACAATTTTATGAAGTGCATAAAGTAAAGTTATATTATTATAGGTAGTTTGAAAGTTTTGAATATAGAATACGCATAAACAATATTTGTATACATATGATTCTTCGTTAAAATGTGGTGGTACAACAGCCTTTCAAGAACGTAACGGGCTTGCGAAAAGACTAAAATGTAGCTTTACCGAAACTTTTTTTTTGGAATGAGATTGGGAGTAGCAGTAATATCTTTGTTCTTAAAGCTAATATACAGATATTTTCTTTAAGAGATACAGATATTATTATACATATATTTGCTTTTAAAAAGGTTTTAAAAAAAGAAACGACTAGTAAAAGACTAGATTGGCGCTTTAAGCCAATCTAGTCTTTTAATAAGCCCGTTACGTTCTTTAAAGGTTGTTGAACCACTACATTTGAACGATGTATCATATACAAATGTTGTGTATGTGCATTCTATAGGCTCAAAATTTTCCAACTACAATCATTAAATTTACTTTCTGCACTTCATAAAATAAAATACTTATTAATTTAGATTGAAGAAGATACAGAAGCCAAACAATTAAATAATGTGAAATGCGCTAAAACTTAACAGTTTGGTTGTACGCAATTAGGATTATTTATTTTAGTGTTAACTCTCACTGGTTAGAAACGAATTCAGTACTAAAAAGTTTCTGCTCGACAATAATAAAGTAAATTGGTTCAAAAAACGCAGAACTTAAAATGTTAAGTTAATATTGGTGCTCGAAACAAGGATTTATACTTCCGTTTGCTCTACAACTACAAATAACAAAGCTATAAACCAAAATCCTGACTATATATATTTAAAATCACTTACCTTTAAAATTAGCAATAGTTTTATCCGATACGTTGTGGGTGACGGATGTTTAAAGGTTAATCCTGAAAAAATCCAGGGAATTTTGGATTATCCAGCACCAAAAACCCTTAAACAAATACGACGATTTCTTGGGTTATGTGGATGGTATCGGCGGTTTATAAAGAATTTCGCGATACTCGCGGCGCCAATTACCGACCTCCTCAAAAAAGGCAAAAAACTGGTTTGGTCAAACAGTGCACAACAGTCGTTTGAAAATTTGAAAGCTTCCCTTTCTTCAGCTCCCGTCTTGGCTAATCCGAACTTTAGCCGTCCCTTTTATATCCAATGTGACGCTTTCTTGGATGGCATAGGAAGCGTCCTGTTTCAGGTGGATGACAATGGTGCAGAGCGTCCTATAGCTTTTATATCTCAGAAGCTAAATGCCGCACAAAAAAATTACACCGTCACAGAATTGGAGTGCTTAGCGGCGGTAATTAGTGTGAAGAAGTTCAAATGTTACATTGAAGGATACCAATTTACCATTTACACCGATCATGCTGCATTACGTTGGTTGATGTCACAAAAAGAACTTTCGGGCAGATTGGCCAGGTGGAGTCTAAAACTTCAACCTTATAATTTCGAAATTGACTACCGAAAAGGCTCCGAAAATACTGTGGCTGACTCTTTATCCAGAGCTTTTTGTGAAACACTTAATTCAGATTGTGTCTTGGATTGGTTGAAATCGTATTATCTTGACATAGCGACAGATTCTCAGTCCTACGTAATATGTTCGATGAACGATAATGCGCTAGATCCCAATAAAGTAGTTCCTGACGATAAGTTAGCACCTTTACATGTCAATCTTCATTCCGATGCGTTTTTGTCGAAAGCATATGAAGGTCAAATTAAAACCATCCTGGACCACCTAGATACACCTAATAGCAATTACCGTGTAAAAGATGGAAAGATTCTGGTTCGTCTTGCGTACGGCTCCAAATATACAGATACCGACATATCCGAATGGAAATTACGTGTCCCCGATGAATTAGTGCCATCCTTAATCAGACAAGCACATTGCTCCCCTTCGTCCGCACATATGGGAGTAACAAAAACTTTAGAGAGATTGCAGCGTCAGTATTTTTGGCCCTCCATGGCATTGGACGTGAAACAATTTATCCTGCACTGTGACGCATGCAAAATGAATAAGGCGGTCAATTATAAATTGCAACCGCGTATGGGACGTCAACCCGAATCTTTTAGACCCTTCCAACGAATCTACATCGACTATTTAGGCCCATATCCAAGGTCTAAAAATGGTAACTGCTATGTTCTTATTGTACTAGACCACTTTTCCAAATTTACTCTATTGAAGCCAGTAAGAGTAGCTAATGCTAAGTCGTTATGTGAATTTGTAGAAAATCAAATCTTCAATTTATTTTCGGTACCTGAAACAGTGATTTCTGATAATGGTAAACAATTTACTGCTAAACAATTCCAAGAGTTGTTAGTAAAGTATGGAGTAAATCATCTTCGCACACCTGTTTACTCCTCGCAAGCAAATGCTTCGGAGAGGGTTAATCGGACAATTTTGGGAGCAATTCGATCCTACCTAGAGGACTCACACTCTAATTGGGATCTACATATTTATGAGATTGCGTCGGCCATCCGAAACTGCGTACATGCTAGTACCAATTACCCTCCACATTTTCTAGTATTCGGCCAATATAGCAATCAGGAACAAAGTGTTACATCATTTAAAGGTGGCATATGACAAAAGCGCTAACACCTACTGTTCGGATAGCTATTCAAATTTATTGGCCGCTGTGTCATGGTAATACTTACCTATACTAAATTTAAGAAACAAAATTAATTATACAGTCCACTGTACATAGCGTAGAAAAATGAATTTAATATTAATTCTTAAAATTACCATTTTTTATGATAATTAGCCTACATTGCATGCCATGAACCATGGACACAAACCAATAATGTCGATTAATAGTGTCTAAGATTATAATAAGCCTCCACTGTTATACAATTAAAAATTGGTAATTTGCTGTACACTTTGCCATCTAGTGGAGGATAGAATTAAGTATTATTGTTTATGTTTGACACTTTAATATGTATATGTATATGTATTATATGTACATGGTACTTAAGAATATGGTGGGGGTAATTTCGTTAATATATAAATGCACCTGTCATCATGTAACGGGCAGAAATTGGTAACAAGCCGCAGTTGATAAATATAATAAATTATAACGTTAAAGGAAGTAGCGTATTTTCATAGTGTTGTATTGTGACCTGCGGTTAATTGGTGGATATTTTCGAAATTTTATCCAAACAAACATTTTGTGCTCAGAGAAGTGATAAACACGGAATACAAAAATTAAGCTTGAATCAACAATTGGGTTGGCAACCCAATCATTGGTCCTTCGAGCCGGATATTGGCTAAAACGAAACGGTATACATCAGGATTACTGTAAAACTCGCAAGGATATCACAAACATTTGGCTTCAAAATTCGTTTGTGGCATCATTGGCATTGTTGGATTCATCGACTACAAAATTGTGAGTAGATATTTTCGTACGCTTTGTTGCGAATTTGGTAGACAATTCGTCTATCTTGTGGAGTATCAAATTTTTTGGAATTGGAAAATTATTTGCGTCATGCAAAGTTAAATATTTCGCGGAATATAAGTGTTAGTGATCTATATTTATACACATCCAAACAGTTAAGTGTTCATTTAAACCGGGGGTTATTAGTATACATAAAGTGACGTATTTTAGTGAAATGGCAGAAGATATAAAACGGGATGCAAAAACACGCCGAGGTATTGCAAAAGCGGCAATAACCCGTTTAGAAAAATTTCAAACTGATTTAACACCTGCCCATACGATACGAAATATACGCTTAGAGGCATTAGAAAGGGCATTTATAGACTTTAAAGAAGAAGATTTAAAGTTGGTTACAGTTGGGGAACCATCTGAATTAGAAGCGGTAGAAAGTCGATATTTTTCACTAAAATCGAAATTCAGAGATGCCGCACAATCTCGAAATACGGTATTTCATAATTTGCATCAGCAGTTCAATGCGTCGATGATACAGTTTGCGGAACAGCAACGTGAATATTTAAACAATTTATCAGATAGCTTTCATGTTCCAAACACATCATTCGCTGAAGTCCGATTACCTAGATTAAATATTCCATACTTTTCGGGGGATTATTCGGAATTTCCTGCCTTTAAGGATAATTTCATATCAACGGTACATAACAAAGATTCCCTATCTAACGTACATAAATTTCAACATCTACGCGGCCTTTTACGAGGAGAAGCAGCTACTTTAATACGGCATATTTTAGTCACAGATGCAAATTACGAAGGCGCATGGAACAAAATATTGGCACGCTACGACAAAACCAGATGCGTTATAACAACTCTACTCAACAAATTTTTTGCGATTCAACCAGTACTAAAGAGATCTTCTTTGCGGCAATCATTATATAATACTGCAGATGAGGTTCTGAGAGGTTTAGAAGCATTGGGAAGTAAAGCAAACCAAAGAGATCCATGGCTTATTTTTTGGTTGTTAGAAAGGGCGGATAAAGAAACAAGGCAAGCATGGTCAAAGGTGGCATCCGATAAAGATTTTCCTTCGCTGGATGACTTTATGAAGTTTTTGGATAAAGAATGTGATGAAATCGAAATGTTAGCGGAACCCCTACAGAGTTGTCAAGGTCACAAACGTAACGTATTTAATCAACGGGTAACTCAATCAAATTTGGTTTCATCCGACACGGTTTCGTGTGCCTACTGTTCTAAGGATCATTTCATGTCTGCGTGCGATCAATTTAAGGGTCTTGAATCTACAGAAAAAAGACATTTTGTCCAAACCAACAATATTTGTTACAACTGTTTGTCGTGTAACCATCGGGTTACATCATGTTTATCAAGATTTGGATGTCGACAATGTGGAAAACGACATCACACATTGCTCCACATCAATTCAAGTGAAGGCATGGATACACAACCTTCGCAACTACGCAATACGACAAGCACAAACCATACTAAATCAGTAAACATAAGTAATCTTCATTCAACTAATGATACCGAAACCACTATTAATCCAGAAGACCAAACAACAGTTCAATTACATGTGGCGTCCAATTCGAAATGTTTTTCTGTCATTCTGCCAACTGCGTTAGTTGATGTGCAAGATATTACAGGAAGGTTTCTGTGTTGCAGAATTCTATTAGATTCGGGGTCACAGGCTTCATTCATCTCGGAAGCCTGTGTTCAGAAATTAAGACTACGACGAACTAATGCAAAATACAAAGTATCTGGAATAGCTACTAATAACCAGTATACTAGGGGAATAGCATCATTGGTCTTAAAATCGCGATATCATTCACATAAAAGGTTTCAAATTAATGCCTTCATAATGAAAAAGTTAACTACGTTACCACCGACTAGATTCAACGCGAATAATTACGAGTATTTGAAAAATATTCAATTAGCTGATCCAGAATGTCAAAACCAAAACGAAATCGACATTGTAGTTGGATCAGATAAATTTTTTGAAGTCTAGAAAATGGCCAATTAAAGGGAAAGAACGGAGGTCCTATTGCGCAGAATACTGCATTTGGATGGATTTTATCGGGAAACTGTTCTAATATTAATAAATCAAATAATTTGTGTAACTTTAATATAAATTTAGATGAGGAGAATATAAATTTGACTTTGAAGAAGTTTTTCGAAATGGAGGACCTAAAAGATGACTCAAATTTATTAACCAAGGAAGAAGGAGAAGCTGAGGAATACTATAAACAAACAGTTACTAGAGGAGAGGATGGCAGATATCACGTGTCACTACCGTTCAAACCAGCATCCCCTACGCTTGGACAATCAACATTTCTGGCAATTCTACGATTGAAATCCGTAGAAAAACGAATGCAAAGGGACTCCGCATACAAAACACTCTACGTAGAATTCATGAATGAGTACCTTAAATTAAATCACATGGAAAAAATTGATGAAGAACATTTACTCAAAGACACGAACCATTGTTACCTGCCGCATCATGCGGTCTTAAAATCGTCAAGCAATACTACAAAATTACGAGTGGTATTCGATGGTTCAGTTAAGACGTCAACGGGCACTTCTTTAAATGACACATTATTGGTCGGCCCGACCATTCAGCGGTCTCTCTGGTCAATTCTTTTGCGCTTCCGTACTCATCCAAATGCATTATGTGCAGACGTAGAAAAGATGTACCGCCAAGTCATGGTTCGAAATGAAGATACAGAGTTTCAGCGAATAGTTTGGCGAGAATCACCTGAGCATCCGATATCACATTTTCGCTTGAAAACGGTGACTTACGGAACATCAGCCGCACCGTTCCTTGCAATCCGAACGCTGTTTAAACTGGCAACAGACAACGCACTTCTTCATCCAGTAGTAGCTGAAATTATTCGAAAAGACTTTTATGTTGACGATTTGTTAACCGGCTCAAACGACATAAGTGAAGCTGTTGTGCTGAGGGAAACATTAAGCAAAATATTAATTTCTGGTGGATTTCCATTACGCAAATGGGCCTCAAATGTACCTGCATTATGCGGTGACAATCAAAATGAGTCTGGAAATCCAATCAACCTCGACCAGAACCACCAAGTAATAAAAGTCCTTGGTTTGACCTGGGTTCCAAAATTAGATATTTTTCAATTTAATGTAACGCTGAATGATAACATTAAGTATACAAAAAGATCACTACTTTCAGAATCGTCAAAAATATTCGATCCGCTGGGTTGGCTTGCACCGTCCATAATTATGATCAAAATATTATTTCAGAAGCTTTGGTTACGCAAATTGGACTGGGATGATGATTTACCACCTGATATTTTGTCAAAATGGAAACAATTACGCAGCGAATTTGATCAAATCAAGGAAATTCCAATCAGACGATACATTGGGTGGAAGGGCGAGATAATACAACTCCACGGATTCTGCGATGCAAGCGAGTCAGCATTTGCAGCTGTTATATATTCACGTATTCAAGGTAAAGATGGAAGTATTCACACCAATTTAATCGCGTCGAAAACCAAGGTAGCGCCATTACGTCAAATTACTATCCCTCGGTTAGAATTATGTGCAGCACATCTTCTTACTAAACTGTTACGTAAAACCAAAGAAGAATTCGCAAACGCCGAAATCAAAGAATATGCTTGGACGGATTCTAAAATAGTTTTGGCTTGGATAGCAGATCAACCTCGTCGTTGGAAAACTTTTGTGGCTAATAGAACTAGCGAAATCATTGAAACTTTGCCACCAAACAAATGGGGATATGTCAAGTCAGCAGAAAACCCGGCAGATCCTGCAAGTCGTGGAATTTTTCCGAAACAACTGAAGGGCTTAGAATTATGGTGGAGTGGACCTAAGTGGCTTCGAGAAGATGAATCAACCTGGCAACACATTATTCCAATAGCATCAGATGACAGAGTTTTAGGAGAGGAACGCAAAAAATGGATACAATGCTCAATTGTAATATCATCGGATAACATCTTGAACAATTTGTTCCAGCGAATTTCTTCTATAAGAAAACTTTTTCGTGTAATTGCCTACTGCAGACGCCCGTCATTGACTAGAAACCAACGATTCTTGAATCAAACACTTACGGTCGAGGAACTTCAAGCAGCAGAACGAGTTTGTATTCGTTGGTGTCAACGCCAAGATTTTGCGCAAGAACTTGAAACCTTAATTAAAGCAAAGGAAATTAAAAGCAAATCACAATTGTCCTCACTTGCTCCATTTATAGACAGTGATGGCATTCTTCGAGTGGGAGGGAGAATTCAAAACTCAACTTGTTCCTATAGCACGAAACATCCTATTATCCTATCCAATTCTCACATCGTAACCAAAGGCATAGTTACATTGTACCATCAAAAATATCTCCATCCTGGACCATCCCTATTATCATCTCTCATTAAGCAAAAGTATTGGATCGTGAATGCAAGGAGTATGATAAGAGCCATTGTACACAAATGTCAGGTTTGTGTGCGGTATCGAGCAGCTACGTCTTCGCAATTAATGGGCAGTTTTCCGAAGTCGAGAGTAACTATATCACGTCCATTCAGTCGAGTGGGTGTTGACTACGCAGGACCAGTTTCCATTGCATCAAAGAAGGGCAGAGGTGCAAAATTAACGAAGGGCTACATAGCAGTTTTCGTGTGTATGGTAACGAAGGCGATCCACTTGGAGGTCGTATCCGACTTGGGCACGGATGCGTTTTTGGCGGCTCTCAAGAGGTTTATTGGCAGGAGAGGTGTACCATTTGAAATCAATTCTGACAACGGAACGAATTTTGTCGGAGCAGCGAATCGGATAAATAAATTTTATAAAGATATTTGGAAACAAAATAATCACACTATCATTTCAGATTACCTCCTTATCAATAATGTTTCTTGGAAGTTCATTCCTCCGGCAGCACCGCATTTTGGGGGACTCTGGGAAGCCGGAGTCAAGTCCATGAAGTCTCATCTCATCAAGGTTATTGGCACTTCAAATCTTACATTCGAAGAAATGACAACGTTAACCTGTCAAATTGAGGCTGTACTTAATTCTCGGCCATTGTGTCAACTGAAATCTGATGATCCAACAAACATTGACGTATTAACTCCAGGTCATTTTTTAGTTATGGCCTCCCTCACATCATTGCCAGAACCAACGTTTGAAGAAGTACCGATCAACAGACTCAACCGCTGGGAACACACAACTAAGCTGGTGAATGATTTTTGGAAGCGTTTTTCACGAGATTATTTGCACACATTACAGCAACGCTACAAGTGGCAGCATCAAACATGCAACCTGAAAATTAATGACATTGTATTAATTAAAGATGACACCTTACCAGCAAGGGTATGGCCAAAAGCAAAAATTATTGAGATTCATCCTGGAAATGACGGTTTGGTCCGGGTTGTCACCCTGCGCACGGCAAATTCAGCAAGTATCAGCCGCCCAATTCACAAAATCGTGCCGCTACCAACTAATTGAGCATGTTTGCTCAATGCTGGGGAGAATGTTCGGATAGCTATTCAAATTTATTGGCCGCTGTGTCATGGTAATACTTACCTATACTAAATTTAAGAAACAAAATTAATTATACAGTCCACTGTACATAGCTTAGAAAAATGAATTTAATATTAATTCTTAAAATTACCATTTTTTATGATAATTAGCCTACATTGCATGCCATGAACCATGGACACAAACCAATAATGTCGATTAATAGTGTCTAAGATTATAATAAGCCTCCACTGTTATACAATTAAAAATTGGTAATTTGCTGTACACTTTGCCATCTAGTGGAGGATAGAATTAAGTATTATTGTTTATGTTTGACACTTTAATATGTATATGTATATGTATTATATGTACATGGTACTTAAGAATATGATGGGGGTAATTTCGTTAATATATAAATGCACCTGGCATCATGTAACGGGCAGAAATTGGTAACAAGCCGCAGTTGATAAATATAATAAATTATAACGTTAAAGGAAGTAGCGTATTTTCATAGTGTTGTATTGTGACCTGCGGTTAATTGGTGGATATTTTCGAAATTTTATCCAAACAAACATTTTGTGCTCAGAGAAGTGATAAACACGGAATACAAAAATTAAGCTTGAATCAACAATTGGGTTGGCAACCCAATCACCTACAATCTACGCAGTCGCGCTCGTAGCTTGAAGGTCGGACAAAGAGTATTCGCTCGATCATTTGCTCAGAGTAATGCCGCAAATAAATTCACAGCTAAACTACATCATAAATTTGTCCAGCTATAGTAAAGGAAAAAGTTGGTCAAGTTGCATATTATTTGAATGACGGCAATGGAAAGCCCCTCGGTCTATTTCATTTAAAGGATATTCGAAGTTAAACATAATTTTGTTTTCTGTTTTAGCCCGGCTTTATGTGAGACCTCTTCTCATGTGGGTCGTCCCCACGATCTGTAACGCAGAATGTGGTCACCTCTAAAATTTCCCTAGTACTAAAATATTTCCCTCCTAGTCTTGAATGAATCAACGTTTTTGTGTGTCAGTTTTTCTGTAAACTGGTTGCGAGGTCGGATGATTTTTTTTGCTTATAAATGGGAAGTTTGTTTTTTTTTTGGGCTGTCTTTTTTCTGACGTGATTGGCTGCAGTATAAGTTTGTCGTGCAGTATAATTATTCATCTATTTTTTTTTTATGGGTACATCATTATCGTACCATAGTAATTATACTTTAATCGATTAATAAGTGAATTTATAAAATTAATTTCCACGGGAAATAATAATAGAAGTGTTCATTGACAACTCATTGTGAATAGTACGGGACAAAGCACAAGTTATGTGCATTATTTTTTGGAAAATGTCGAGTATGCTCGAGTTATCAGTTTCGTACGAGTGCCACATACATGTGTTTGTTAATTATAACGTACGTTATTACTGTAAATGTGGAAAGTGCATATTTTGATTCCTATATTAAAAAAATAAAAAAATTTGAAATTAAATATAAATTGTTTTTGGTCGTTCATGAATTAATCGTGGTCCACCAGTAAATTCTATAAAAAACATTTCTTTTTGGTGTAATAAAACAATATAATAGTATATAAAATAATGTTTCAAGTCTCTTTTATTTATGAGGAACATGTTACGAGCATGGAAAAATAATAATAAACAAACAAACAAAATCATAAAACGAAATTAACCAACAACCTAAAAGTGAACCATTGATAAAAAAATACTCTAACAACGAAATCATAAAAACAATTGGTAAATGAGTGCTCAGTTATAAATCTTAAGAATTTACTTCAAATCACCGTTATATGAGTAGCAGTGCAACGATAATATTACTCACGAATTTTGTTGCGTAGCGAAGAACGTTTCAGCGGCACGCTTAGTTACCACCAAAGCAATTTTTGCATCCTACAAGGAAAAAACGACCAGTAACAATCTCGATAATAAATATCGAAACAGTGTTCTACATAAAATTATAAATCTGGGGTGCACGTGCGAAGTAGCTTTCAGTGGAGCAGCAAGGCGAAGCAGTTTACAGAGGGAATAGTTGGACATTTTTCTGCCACGGTCAAGTACTGGTCGAATAAACAACCGCAAGTTTTTTTTCTAATTTTTTTTTCATTTTTATATTATTTAATATTTAATACTTTTTTGCATCTTCCTTTTCTTTGTATTCTTACTACTAATAATTCTACTTTTCACATATTTGTTGTTTTGATCTGCTTAACATTTGTATTGCCAATTGTAAACGTGTATGGGTAAGTAATTTTGAAATGAGATAAAGTAAGCACATATATTGGGAATGCCATTGAAGTCGTTGGTCAGTAGGTTTAAGATGTGGTAGCATCGTATTTAATTTTCACGCGGTTAAAACTTGATTACTGTAGTCTTGGAAACACTCACGACCGATCCGACGAGTCATAGCCGGAGAGAATGCAACCGCTCCAAGGACAAAAAGCTACAGTAATAATTCTATAACAACCTCCATCATTCGCTAATGAGGGTGGTTGTTACAGCTTATCATACGGGTTTTCCCGACTTGGTCATGTTTAAATAAAAAACCTACGCCAGCCCTAAGTGCAGCCGACCGTAAAATCAATTGAAACCGTTGACCAGGTACTTTCTGTTAATGAAACCTAACAATGGAGTTCGTTACATGTTGTTAAGGTAATAATTTTTGAGATTCACAAAAATTCCGTTTTTATATCGTGTCTTCTGTCAAATTTTCTTATAAAGATTAAAATTTGTTATTGCAATTCATTGTTTTATGCGACAATTGATTTCGATGCGACCAAAATTCGTTTATTTGTCGGAACTGAATAATTTTTGCTTAATAGACTTGGATAATAGATTTATGCACAATTTGCGGGAAATAGATTTGCTTACTTTCTTTATTAATCCACACAACCCTTTGGTTTGAAAGTTGAATTCCAAAGAAAAACAATAAATTGTGCCCCTGTTTAATTTATTTTCATTAATTACATATTACATAATATTGGCTGATTTTCAAATAAGTCCTTTTTGAATATTTTTTAGTCGTACAAACGAAAAATTTGCATTTTTATTCATGAAAATTAATTCAAAAATTGGTTATTTTATATTGTTTCTTTTGGGAACAAAGTAAAAGCTTCTCCTATAAATAAAGCTCAAGTTTTGTTTTAATATTACGGCTCTTTCAATCATAGTTGGCTGTGCTACATCTAGAAAAGCTAAACGATTGTTATAAATTCAAATTTATTTGTAAATTTTATACGCGGAGTAAAATTGTTAACGCATGTTACAAAAATTCCACTTCCAAATTGGTATTGTCGTAATAATATCGTCAACCAAACATGTTTTGAATGAACACTGATAAGAGTAACACGACCGTACTTATGTACAAAACTGAATATATATAAAAATAGAGTTACTCTTATCAGACAACAATACTTTCATCGGGATTGGGAAAGTTAGGATGTAAATAACATTAACAGAATGAAAAGGTTCACACATCAATAACTGCGTTTTTTAATTTAAGGAATAATTCTATTGTTTTTATAACCAAGGTTACCAACTGATAAGTTATAAAAAAAGCGATTTTAAATTAGTTTATCGAATAAAAAAGGCGCTTTCAATTTGAAATAAGATGCAAAATATATAAACTTTAAAAGGAAAGTACCCAAGCAGGGACCATTTAAGTGTTGTGAAAGTAAGAAAAAGTGTCACACGTAAAATTTCACCGAAATTAAGTTAATGTGGAAAGCATATTTAAGTAAAAATAATAGAAGTGAAAATAATAAAATTATTAATAATAAAAGTATAAATAATAAAGTATGAATAATATAATTATATGAAAGTAAAAAATAAATAATATAAAGTGAAGTGAAGCAACGTTATAAAAGGTCTCAACGAAAGTAAAACCTTGCGGCAAACAAATCTTCGAAAACTACGCGCAGTACGACAGTCGCAAGTTTCGACATAAAACACCGCGAAACTATACGGAGTAAGTGCCGGGAAACAAGGTCCCGTAGTAGTGAACAAACAAACCGGAGTCTTAATGCGACAAATATACCTTAATACAGCCAACCGGGCAGCCCGTATTGCAGACGACGATTTGGTCCCCACACGTAGAGGACACAATTTCACCGGGTACGTGTGCATTTAATATAGAGGTTCACCA